>JAQOWM010000665.1:0-110386 GCA_029041755.1 Resseliella maxima
GATACAACAACAACAACAACAATCATTTAAAGACCATTAATGCCCTTCAGCGTCTGGTCTGTTTTGTAATGGCAGCCCCTTAACAATTCTTCTCCAGCGTACCCTATCGAGAGCCAGGTCTTCAGTTTCCCTAATCCAATCATACCCTCTTTCATTCAAGTCGTTCTTAACCGAATCCAAATATCGTCTTCGCGGTCTACCTCTACCTCTCGGTGCATTCACTTCAGCATTCAAAATTAACTTTGGTAAACGATACTCATTCATTCGCTGTACATGACCAAACCATCTCAATCTTGACATTCTAGCTATCTCATCAATCGAATCCACATTCAAATCTTCCTTTAAATCTTCTTTTCGATTAACTGAGAAAAAAAAATACGCAACAGTAACTGACAATAAATTTGTCAATGGTGGTTATAGTGTTGTTAGTTTTTCCGTGCCAACTGGTTTTGTTTTGACCAAATTATCATCTAGTATTGGAACGTTTTTGCAACAGCAAGTGAATTAAGTAACAAGTTAACAACCAAAGCAATCCATCTCAATTTGTAAATAAATGATAAAATATCAATGGAATATCTACCAAAATGTGAATTTTGAATGCGATTTTATGAATTTCACATAATATCGATAATGCATTCGATACTTACATTGATTGCAATTCGGTTGAATAAAATTGAGCAAATCACACATTTTCTTCAATTAGGCCAAAGTAAAGACTCTTTGTGTGTCTTTGTATAGTGCACATGTGAGTTTTTTGTCTCTAACTCACACATATATCACATATGAAAAATATTATCCAAGGGGGATTCAACTCTCACGAATGCGTACATTTTTACGAATTTTTCATAAATTTTGCGAATGCGCTTACGGACATTTGCACAGTATTAGCGAATGTTTACGAATGCATTTGCTTAATTGATAAATTCGTAAACATTCGCTAATACCGTGCAAATGTCCATAAGCGCATTCGCAAAATTTATGAAAATCTTTTATGACCATATATGAAAATCTTTTTTTAAAGTCAAAAGGGATTGATGAATTTTAACCCCACTTAAATATTTCCACTGGTTTTTTATGTGAGCGTTTCTGACTTCAACAACATAACGCGTTTTTGTTACAAATCTCGCTCGTTAAAAGTCCTCGATCTAAAACTAGTATATCACGCGGCCGCAATTTTTCGAAAATGGCATATTCATTTCCTGGCATATTCATAATTTCTAGAAGTATTTTGGCATCATTTTTGCGTGCAGAATAAGGACCATAAGCGCCCACTATTAGGCTATTTATTGTGGCGCATAGCATGAATTTCACTATGTTTCTTTTGTGAATCACACAATAAGAATCTTTTTGGAATTTTTGGTTTGAACTCTTTATCAAAAAAAAGTAAACACATACGTTCCGTCAAACACAATAACTAGATTATCACCATTAACTTCATAGATTTTTCGACAAATCTGAGTCGTATTGTTATTTATATCTACCCGATTACGACAGTATAAGTGTATTGGATCGAAATCAGAATAAACTATGTCTCGGACGATACGTACCCATCTAGCAATGGTACTTTTTTCTACATTAAAATGGGGTGCTATTTCAGCACAGGTATGGTTGGTCTTGAACTTCATCAAAAAAAAAACGTAGAAAGCATTCCGCTTGGTTTGGATCTTTGAAATATTGTATTGATGAGGAGAAAGTCTTTGCGAACACTTGGTTGAATTGATTGTAGGACAAACCAATGTAAGTCTTCATTGTATTACTATTCTTTGGACTCAGAACATCTAAGATTATAAGTGTACAAAACATATTTTATTTTATTTTATTCAGTCTTATTGAAAATAAAAAGCCATTAAAGAAAAACAGCTACCAATTGTGTTTGAATTTTGACAAGAATCATGAAATAAATCAATTAAATCGTCAATTTGCTTGGATGTAAACTTTTGTTTGCCTGTTTGGTTAATGTTCCAATTGTTTTCTGAAGAATGATAAGTGCACACACGTGCATTATCTGGAAAAAATATCCTCATACTTAGGGCTTTGCAGCGAATTTCACGTGAAATTCGTTGAGTTTTTACTACAATACAGTACTACAATATAAAGCAAGATTAAAAGAACAAGAAGGAAATGAGACTGGAAACGTAGAAACGGAAACAAACACATAGATTTTCTATTGTAGTTACTTTTTCGATAGGAACAACTTTCAGAGGACTCCTGACAAAATTTGAGCCAATTCTGTCTGCTGATTACAAAATTAATGAGTTTTGGCCCAAGATACCTCGAAATATGAGTATTTTTCCCATTTTTACCTGTGTTTATGTAATATCTAACAGTTTTTATCAGTTTTTCTAATTTTGTGATTGTGGTAGATGAGTGCCCTGCCTTTCACACATGTGAAAGAAGGAAGCGATGTGATATTAAATCTACGAAATTTTCTTATGATTTTTAAACATTTTGAATACACTGCATTTTGCAGATTTGAAGTAAAATTTGATGTCATTATAAAAATCTACATTCCTTCGTCCATCCAGCTGAAAATGTAGTATGTTACTCTTGAATTATCATTCTAACTAATCCAACAAAAAGAATCAGCATACATTGTCATTTAGTACAAAAAATTAGACTAGGCATTGAAAAATGGCCCAAAGAGCTGATTTTCGACCATAATGTGTTTAACAGCAATTCTACAACAGAGTCAGCTATTTTATCGCTGTTAATCCGCTGCATTAGATTCTAGAGGATCTATTGTTATAATCCAATATAAAAAATTGGTTAGATTATGGTTTAAAATTTTTCCTATAATGCTTCAAAATTGTTCCATAGATTCGCTTCGGAAAATTCAAGAAAACGCGGCACTCGTATCAAAAATGGAATTTTTTTATTGAAGAGTTGATGTAATATGTCGTTTAAATGCTCTAAAATGTTGTTTCAATGCTCTTTTACAGTATTCAATACCATTCCAATACAATATGATGCGATTTCATAAAATTAATTAATAAATTCTAGCAAAACACAACTTTTTTCTAAAAATAGAAATATATGATATATTTGTTCTTTTTTAATGAAGATCAATGAGTGCGACACATTTCAATGTTTGTTTAAGACTCATTTATTGAATATTAATTATACAAGTTTTTACCATCTTTCACTTTGCCAGCGTATGCATCTATAGCATGCGCGGGGGTGCGTTTTTTGACGAATCGTCGTTCGCTTACTTACGCATGCGCTTCAGCGCATTCAGGTAAACGACCGACGATTTTACATTAATTGGTTTTTAATCAAGCTAACTACTACACTGTTCGAGTGTATTAAATGAAAATTAAACCCAATAAATGTTTCTAATTTATAGCAGAAGTTCCAAATAATACCGATACAGATTTCTATTCTGAGAAGAAAATGAAGATTTTATTTTAAACTAAAATCGTTCTGAAGAAATTGAGAAAAAAAATTACATCTTCATATACTTTTTGAGCAACAAAAAACGTCAATTTGTATGAAAAACATGCATTCTAACTATAATTTTGGCCTGTTGTGTACACTTACACCGTTTCGGTATATCTGATCAGAATGTAAGTGTAACGTATTGGTGTGCCGCACACCGTGTGCGTAAGTCTAACGTTTACTGTATAATAGAACAAACAAATACATAGTTACTCCATTATGGAGATTTCCATTGTTGTTCCGACTTGGAACAAATACATTGAGATTTCTTCGCATATTTGCTTGTGTGTAGAAAAAGGTGTAAGGTGCATTGGGCTAAGACTCACTATTTTTGTAAAGAGTAGACAGAGTTGGTTCAAATTTTGTCAGGATTCCTTTAAAAGTTGTCCCTATCGCACACAAGAAAATCTGTTTGACATTTCAAGAGATGCTTTTTTGTTTTGCCTAAATCTAGGCGAATTTTGTGATATTACAAATTTTTTTTTTGGGATTTTACTATAAGAATCCCAAACAATTTTTGTAATATCACAAAATTCGTCTAGATTTAGGCAAAACAAAAAGCATCTCTTGAAATGTCAAACAAATTTTCTTGTGTGCGAATACCATCAGGATTTAAATCCATTTATATGTCAGTCCAAAGACTTATCTAACGACCTGTTGCTACAATAATATAAAAAATATTGTATTGAAAAAAAAGTAGTTTTTTGCTGTGATTTTTTGAAACTGAAAAAAATTGCTTCGATATAAAATCTTAATAAAGATGTGCGCGTATATGTATGTTTATAACAAAATTTTATTTCGATAATTTGGCTAAACAACTTTATGCTTAATTTATTATAGACTATAATTTATAGTTTGATGGCGGGAGACACCATTTCTCTTCCTTGCAGTACATTAAGAATATTTAATGCAGCAATCTCGGCCATTGCACTTTCTGTTCTAAATGTGGCTGTACCGAGATGTGGAACCAGGACTGCAAAACACAAAACGAAATTCGATTGTTTTTTTTTTCTTTTTTTTTTTCTTTTGCTTATTTATTCAATAATGAATTGCATGCTGGAATAATTTATTTAAATTTTAAGCAAAATAATAAAAAAAAAAGGGAAAAACTAACTTTTACACATTGCTTAAGCTATTGAAAATAAAAAAAAATCAAATGAACTAATAAGCAGAATAAATAAGCGATTTTCCTTCGATGCCATTTAGGACATTTTGAGCAGCCAATATGGACATATCATCTCTAGTTTTATGAGTTGCTGACCCCAAATGTGGATTTAATACTAAACATGCAATATGAAAAGCAAATGAAAAGTCTAGCGAATAAAAAAATTATAGAGCAGAACTCTAAAATATATGGATATTTTTCGTAAATATTTCGAATTTGATTCATTGCTTTGAAAAGTCAACTTTGAAAATTACAAATATTGCGATGAAAAAAAAGAAAAAGAAGAATCAACATATTTGTGAAAAATATACAGTATTGAGAATTCTCTCACAGTTTTAAATTGATTCCTTACCACAATTTGGTAATTTAGTGAGTGGATGATCAGCTGAAAGTGGTTCTGGAGTCATTACCTAGATGATAAAATTGAAATATTCAGATTGATATTGATATATTGAAAAAAAAAGTATATATGTAAATTTTCCCACATCTAGACCAGCTGAAAATATTGTGCCATTTTCCAATGCGGCAACCAAATCATCCTGTATCACCACTCCTAACAATAGAAAAATATAAATTATTTAAAAAAAACCGATTTAATTTAATAGAATAAATGTTATTGTCTAAGTCCAACCTCCTCGTGAAACATTTATGAATACTGAAGTTGGTTTCATTTTTTCGAAGGCAGACTTATCAAAAAGATTTTTGGTTTCATTGTTCAATGGACACGCAACAAATACAAAATCTGATTGAGTAAGAAGCTCTTCAAATGTTACAAATTTTGCACCAATTTGTTTGCCTGTAATAATTCGCAATATTAATTATAATTGAAAAAAAAAAAAATTTCTGTGCACTCATTGATATTGCTTTTACCTTCTTCTTTCTCTCGATGGCCTGTATATAAAATGGTGCCAACATTAAAACCTTTGAGCCTTTTTGCGATCTCTTGTCCAATACCACCTAAGCCAACAATTCCAATTGTTGAACCTTTGATATCTTGACCTAGAGAATGAATTATTTTCAATTATAAAATATTTATATAATATAAAACACATTACTAACCAAGCATCCATTGAGGATCACTTATTTCCCATTGGTTATTAACAATTTTTAAGTAACCCTCATGGAATCGGCGTGCAGCTGAAATCATTAATCCAACAGCCAAATCAGCAACAGCATCGCTTAGTACATTTGGTGTGTATCCCAATGGAATAGATCGCCTTTTCATTTCGGCTACATCAACCTTTATGAATTAATAATAAACAAAATAATATATTTCATATTTCCAATAGAGTATTTTTCATTCGTTTTTTTTGCTAAAATTTACTATAATACGTACATAATCGATTCCAGCCGATTTGGTCGAAATCACCTTCAACTGAGGACCAGCTCTATCTAATGCTTCTGCATTTAGTGGTTCATGTGTTGCCCATAAAATGCCATCAACTCCTTTGGATTTATTCAAAATTTCCTCACGTGATGGTTCTGGCAATCCCTCACAAATAATTACTTCGCATCTGCACAATTATTACACTTAAAATAAAGATTTTTATGAAAATGTATTCAGTTTACTTACTTTTGTCGTAGCAATCGAATACCAGCTTCAGGTGTCTTTGAATGAGTTACTAAGACTTTAGGAAGGCTTTTTGTATCAGTCATCGTTGTACGTATCGCGCAATGAATCTACGTTTAATAAAATCATGTGTTAGATATAGTACATATTATATTTGATTTTGTTATCATAAAACTAAATTGCTTATTTTTTTTCTTATCACCAACAATTATTGACAAAATACCATTTTATCTGTTTTATTTTTTAAGCTCATTGTAAAACGTTGTTAACATTTACTGCATTAAACCACAAAACACGACTGTATCTTATAATAAAATTAAAACCGTAAAGTAATGTAATGTGATTTCCTCTAACGATAATTGTGCTCAAATTATCTTTGAAAGTTGGTATTTAGTCAGAATCAACTGATTATGGCATCGCTTTTTTAATTTTCTTAATAAATAATACAACCAAATTATTTTCTATATGTGTTGTAACATAATGAAAGCTTTATTATCAGATATTTACTTTTAATGAAGTTGTCCACTTGTTTAGATTCTGGAACTTCAATAAACTTAGACTGCACCATTTGAAAATATGATGTGCCCTTATCATTGTCATCAATTGTCAATTTGTTTAACATTTGGTGATTTTTGTTGTTACAAATTGGTTAGAAACTTGATTATCTGTTTTAAAAACAGAGGTCTCTGGCTGTATGTAATGTAATTAAGATTTATCGAAATAACGTAATAATTTGTTTTAACTAAGATTTATTAAATTGTCGCAGTTTTTTAAACATAATCACATATGTTATTATAAAAAAAAATTCACAACAAATAATTAATTTTCTTATGTAAATCTGTTGATCTGTATATATATTATATTATATTAAGGCCGATTTTGCACGCAATTTCCGACACCAAACACATGAAAATTCATGTGAAATTCTTGTGATTGACACGCAATCCGTTAACTAAAAAAATTTTTATGTGATTTTTGATGATTTATACGTAGTATAGTCGAACCACCGACTTTGTAATCAATAGGTCACCATCATAAAAGTGCGTTTCGATTGTCACATTTCCACTAATAAATGAAAAAGAAGAAAAAAAAATTTTTGATAATTTCATTCTCAATTTTCACTTTAAATTTTTTAAAACAATTCCATTTTTACATACTCTAATACTTTGGCTGGCATCATTTGTGATTCGGGCGCTGCTTCGATGGTTGATTGCCATGTGTTTGTTGTATTTGGCCCAACCTAATGAGAGAAATGAAAAACAAAAATCATCACTTAAAATGTGCAAGGATTTCAACTAAATCTTAAATCAAACAGTGATGATACATACCCAACCCATTTCAAAGAGCCATTCTTCCAATATACGTCCTTTGAATAAAATCTGAACAAATAAATAAAAATATTTAATGGGTTAATCATTTCAAATAGAATTTATTTCATTTTTTTTTTACACTCATATTTCGAAGTTTTTTTTTTAGTTTTAGTTTTATGATTGTTACAAAATTCGTAAAATGATAATAGTTATTCAAAATTAAAACAAATTAATTTTCCAAAGAATTGTAATAAGTTATAATTAACACTCACTTTTTGATCGAGGCGAAAATTTTCAATGGATTCAACTGTACTGAAATTGATCTCACGTGATACGGCCCTTAAATCGAGAATTTTAGTCGGTATTTTTGCTTTGTGCTCTGTTCCAGATGATGATAAATCTTTATTCTCTTGCCAAATTACTTTTCCCGTATCAGCATCTCGAAGAATCATCCAATTGCTGTATCAATATTACAATATATAAATAATATGTGAAAAATTTATCAATATAAAATACATACATTTGGAAGCCGTCTTGAACTATTTCTGCTCGATTGTTTTGTGTCGCACTCATGACTGTATTTGTTTTGTGAACAAAATAAAACTGTTTTGTTTGTTATTTTGTATAAAAAAAATTCAACTGATTGACCTATTCGTTAACACAGTTGCTTACACAACAACGCAAATATGGTCATCAATTTAATCCAAAAATGGAAATTCAATGAGTAATGCTGATTGAATTTGTGTAATTAATGTGATATGTGTTTAACGTATAACTAATGTTAACATTTGTTGGGGGTTTTCTTTATAATTTTGATATTTTTTGTACGATAAATTGTATGGATTCGGCGCGATTGCTTTGTTATGCTTCTTTGTTGTGCTTCTTTGTTGTGCTTTGACTCGACTAATGTTGTTTGTTCGTTTTATTTTGACAGATCAATTCGAAAAAAGCGCCCTCTCTAAACTTATTCGCCGGTCATCAATATAACAAAGAGAAAATACCTTTTTATTTATCAAATAAACTTGAACTTACATAATTTTGTTGATTCTTGCTTCAGTAATTCATTTATTTATTTGTATTATTAATTTTAATACAAGGATATTTTTTTTTTTTTTTTTGTTTCAATGAGACCTTAAAACGTATTTTAATACGCACACACAGAACACAATCAGTAATTTGCCTACGAATGTATTGGTGAAATGTCAAACTACCAATAGAAACGTCATTTTGCATTTAAGGTAATTTAGTATATGATATTTTATACTATTTTGTATGTATTGGTGTAACAGATATTTTGCGTTACAATACATTAATATTATTATACGATATCATGTACTAAATTACCAATGCAAAATGAAGTTTCTATTGATAGGTTGACATTTCACCAATACATTCGTAAGCAAATTACTGATTGTGTTCTGTGTGTGCGTTTATAATAATATAGATGGTAATGAGAAAATAAAAATTAGCATATTCAGCCGTATTAATTGATGTAATATGTAAAATTCGTTATTGCTTTATTCAGCTTTGCAAGCATTGATAAAAATGTATATGTACGCGAAATTATCTCTCGTTCAGAATTCTGTCATTCTGTTTCAATTCTCCTCTGCATCAGCAAAACGTTCATCGTCTGAGAAGAAAGATAAGACAAAAAATAAGTAATGAATAAACGATGAAAGTGAGACATTTAATTCATTATTTACCATCGATATGCAAATTTCTAATATCCTCTTGATCGATATCATCATCAGCCGCATGATTATTTTCTTCAGCCATTATAAATTCATCTTCTTCTTCGGAGAAACTATCTATTTTGCAATAAGAGAAAAAACAATTACAAACGAAATTAATACTTGGTGGTAGCATTTAAAAAAGATTTATTTTTGTAATAAAACAATACCATTTGGATCAGGATGCAAACTTTGGCAATGTTTCATTGCATCAAAAATCTCTTCGATTCGATTCTCATCATGCGGCGTGAACCATATTTCAGTCATTCGCTGCTCTTCGTCTAAATAAATTATGATGTATTACATATCGTTTATTTATATTGCAAATGTATATCCACCATATTCCTTAAGTTAATATTGAACAATATATTCACCTTCGCATGTTCCTTCATCATCATCGTCTTCATCAATATCACCGTCAGCCATTTGTTCGTCGTTATTCGCGTGATGCTGTCCATTGCCTTGCGATGGAGGATAATTTATGTGAACATCCAGCATAATATAAATACATTTCACCGGTTCACTTGAAATTGCATGAAGTGTTATACTCTCCCATGCTATCGAAATACCTTCTTCTCTGCCTGTTTCTTGCCAGCGCAAATAGCTAAAATTGAAAGAAATGAAAAAAAAACAACTAAAAACATTTATAACCAAAACAATGGTGATGCCACATACTTTTCAGTAATGTACAATGTTCCGGAGTTCATTTGTGTTTGATTAATTTTCATCTCAACATTTTCCAATTGTTTAACCAAACCCTCTTCGGGTTCTATGAGAGGACCAATTATAACCATATTTATGCTTGTATTTTCTATTCGCGTATTGCTCAACAAATTTATAATTTTGATAGACAGCGTCTTAATCATAGACAACCACACAAAAGTGAGGTTAGTGATTTCATGTTTGATGTGATTGACAATTTTCACTTGAAAATATCTATGCTTCATCGATATTGCAGTTAAATTTAATATGAAAAAAATTATTGCTTACAAACAACAATTTGTTTTTTTTTTTTTGCAAATGAAAATTATAAATACATCTTACATTTTTATTCTAGAATTTTTTAATGGAGAAAATATTTTAGAAATTTTATCATTTCATTGTTGATTGGACTTTTTCTCCAAACAATAGGCTTTTTTTCAATTTTTGATTATCGACTTCAGTGTACCAACATAATCGTACCAAATTGTAATTAAAACATATGTGCATGTGTTGATGATAGTAAGAGTGCCGACATTCGACATTTATTTGAAAACACGTGCGAAGCATAAGCACTATATCATTTGAACGCTCCTCGCCACGATTATCAAGTGTAAAATTATTTTTCTGTTATTTTCTTAAATCAATTTAACAATAAAATGGGTAAACCAGGTAAGTTTGGAATTTGTGTTATATTTTCAAATGTTATAATACGCAAATAAAAATATTTATTTGAATTACGAAAGAAAATGTGCATAAAAGTATACAAATTTAGAGTTACATTCAATCAAAATCGTAAGAAAAAAAAAGATTGCAAACATTTGTGTTTTTGTATCTGTTTTTTTTTTTTTTATTTATTTATCAAACTTGTGTTTCATTTGTTTATTTTGCGCAAAAAAGGATTTGGAGGTGGACGAGGTGGTGGCGGTGGAGGTGGAGGTGGCCGCGGGGGATTCAGAGGTGGTCGAGGAGGCGGCGGAGGTGGACGTGGTGGTTTCGGAGGCAAGCCAGGTGGATTCGGAGGAAAACCCGGTGGTCGCGGTGGTGGTGGCGGTCGTGGTGCTGGAGGCCGTGGTGCTGGAGGGCGAGGTGGACGTGGCGGTGGTGGTCGTGGTGGAGGAGGTGGTGGCTTCAAAGGAGGTAATTAATCAGCAAAATTTGTATAAGAAACAATAAGTTAAATGCCACATGATTTATTTAGGTAAAACGGTTGTAATTGAGCCACATCGTCACGAAGGAGTATTCATTGCTCGTGGTAAAGAAGATGCTTTGGTAACTCGTAATTTAGTGCCCGGCTCGGAAGTATATGGAGAAAAACGTATTTCAGTTGATGTAAGTCGCTATTCTTTTGTTTTGATAATAAGCAGACATTTTTTTTAAATTTTTTTTTTTGCAAATGATGATTCGTGCAGGGGTACAGAAACGATAAAATGTGGTCGTAGAACTTCAACACGAAAGACATATAAACGCCCGAGGCGATGGTGTGTCATTTTGTATTGTTGTTCAAAAAATGCACATACTGATCTATTTCTCAATGATTTTTCTATTCGAAGATTATCACACATATATATTCAATAATGAGCTAATTTGATTACATTACTATTTACAGACAAATGGTGAAAAAATTGAATACAGAGTGTGGAATCCATTCCGTTCAAAGTTGGCCGCTGCCATATTGGGTGGTGTTGATAAAATTCACATGCCACCTGGCTCAAAAGTATTGTATTTAGGAGCTGCGTCTGGAACGACAGTGTCACATGTATCGGATGTTGTCGGACCGGAAGGTTTAGTATATGCTGTTGAATTTTCGCATCGATCCGGTCGTGATTTGATAAATGTTGCAAAAAAGAGAACAAATATTATTCCAATCATTGAAGATGCTCGTCATCCACATAAATATCGAATGTTAGTCGGTATGGTTGATACTGTTTTTGCTGATGTTGCTCAGCCCGATCAAGCACGTATCGTTGCATTAAATTCACAATATTTCCTAAGAAATGGTGGTCACTTTGTAATTTCCATTAAAGCATCATGTATCGATTCAACTGCTCAACCAGAAGCTGTTTTTGCTGCTGAAGTTAAAAAATTGCAAGCCGATAAATTGAAACCACAGGAACAAATCACGCTCGAACCATACGAACGTGACCATGCTGTCGTTGTTGGAGTATTCAGACCACCACCAAAAAATGCTAGTTAAACAAGCCATCGCTTAGGACTTGTCAAGTTTTATTTTAAGTTTTTCCATAATAGATCCGTTTTCAAGGCATTCTCAAAAATTAAACATATTTAACATATGAGACAACATTTGCTTTCAACATTTGACCGACACCATTTTCATTCGTATGGATGTTTCACATAATGTTGTATTTCAAAGAGAGATTCTCTATATAATATTTTTTTTTTCTCACATGTAAAGCATTTGCTTTTCCCAACACTTTCACAATATATTAGACGTTAAGACAGAGAAAAAAAAGAGAAAATTTTTTATGAATTTTTGAAATAAATGAACTATAAACAAAACTTTATGAATTGGATCGTTTTATTTGTATTTATTTAACAACAAAAAAAGACATCAATTTGAACTGAATGTGAATTTTATTTAATAATCTTATCCATAGTATTTACTGATACTGTTACTTAAATTGAAAGTTGACGTTGATTTTGAATTTGATTTATTTGCCATTTTGTTTAAGCAGCCTCATATTCTTCAGCACTAATTGGAGAATGTAGCTGTAGATAAATAAAAAAGATAGAATGCATTGGTAATATGAGCAATATGAAAAACGAAAACTAATGAAATATTTTCTCATTATGTGATTTTGTACCGTTTTAGCAAAATCATTCCAAACAAGTGATTGCTTCAGTTTGTCATTATCTGATGGTTCCTTGTCGTAATTCCAGTATATAAACTCTTGAAAATTACTATTTGCTTTGAATGTACGCTCAGCATTTTCATTTAATGGCCGTTGATCTTCTTGGAAAATGACACCACGATAATGTTTAGGCACTTGAAATAAACATCCATTCAAGGGAAAGCCACGCAATGAATTTTTGAAAACTGTAAATATATTAAATGTATATATTCCTATTTAAATAACAAAGTAATTACTTTTAATAACAGAAATAAACTTACATCCATCATCATCTTTGGTTGTATAATTGTTGAAATACTGATCCACATTAGCTTTGGTCGATTCTTCAACACTTGCTGGAATGAATTGTAATTTGATTTGATTTTGTTTGGTCTCATTTGGATCAACGTTATCTAAATTTAAATGAATCGACATTTTCGAAAATAAATAAAATAGAAAAAAAAACAAAAAAATTAATATACACAGTATGATTTCCAATGAATACCAAAATGCGCGCAAAAATTCAATGACAACTGACGAACATATTGATTTGACATATTTATACAAATGCATACATAACCTGAAAGTATCATAAATAAATATTTCAAAGCTAACTTAACGTTTGAACGTTGAAAATTGAATACAATAACGTAAAGATGTTTTCATTATTTTGATGGAATAATGAACGTAAATCAACTTTAGATTACGTATTTTCTACATAATTCATATTTTTAGATTTGTTTGCAACAACAACAACGCATATTTTTACGTAATGATTGAATTTAAAATGCTTAGAAAATATTTATTCTATAGGGTGTGTGCAAAAAAAATGTCGATTTAGATAACAGATGGCGTAACTAGCGATTTGTACATTGGAGCACACCGCGGCCATTTTCTTTGTTTTTGTCTGTCATTACGCTATAAATTTCAGTATATGTCATTTTGCTGAAGTGTAAACAACAAAGATTTTTTTTGCTTCAAAAATGTCGAAATTCGTACCTGAAAAAGTGGTTTTGCGGGGAAGTTCAATAACCTTCTTTCATTTGAAGAAAACCGCTGCTGAAAGTTATCGTTTGTTAGTAGAAGCTTACGGTGAACACGCTTTAACTCAAAAAACTTGTGAACGATGGTTTGCGAGATTCAAAAGTGGTGATTTTGACTTGGAGGACAAAGAACGGCCAGGTCATCCAAAAAAAATTGAAGATGCGGATTTGCAAGCATTATTGGATGAAAATCCTTGTCAAACGCAAAAAGAACTTGCAATGGAGTTGAATGTTGACCAAGCAACCATTTCTAGACATTTGCATGCAATGGGAAAAATTCGAAAGCTGGGAAAATGGGTGCCACATCAATTGAACGAAAATCAACTCAGAGCAAGAATCGAAACATGCAAAAAACACCTTGCTGAGCACAAAAAACGTAGTTTTTTGAGTCAAATTGTTACTGGCGATGAAAAATGGATCTATTACGACAATCCCAAGCGTAAAGCAGCGTATGTTGATCCAGGCCAACCAGTACCTTCGCAGTCAAAACGAGAAATTCATTGCCAGAAGGTTATGCTGATTATTTGGTGGGATCAGGAACGTGTCGTATATTATGAGCTGCTAAAACCTGGCCAAACGGTTGATGCTAAACGGTACGAGCAACAATTAATCAAAATGGAACATGCATTGAAGGTTAAACGTCCACGGATAGCGACTAAACAAGACAAAATTTTATTTCACGATGAAAATGCCAAGCCACATCGTGCAAACATCGTAAAAAAATGATAAAAGACTTCGACTGGGATCAGCTTGATCAACCCCCGTACTCTCCAGACCTTGCTCCTTCGGACTACTATTTGTTTCGATCGATGCAAATTGACCTGGCTGATGTACGCTTTAAAAACATTGAAGAAATACAAAAATGGGTCGCTGACTGGATAGCTTCAAAAGATAAGGAATTCTTTAAGCGCGGAATCCATCAACTTCCTGAAAGATGGCGCGAAGCTACCCTGGTAAGCAGTCTATATAGCCCTGTACATTTGTATGTGAGTCTCCCGGTTAAGTGCCATCTAAATGAACAAACATAAATTAGATTCACCAACATTTGATACTGAATCTGAATAAAAATTGATTATGTGTAAAAATAATTAAATATTTATGTACAATAAAATATTTTTCATTATTAAATTATCGAAATATAAATATTTTTGAAATAAAATAATAAAAACACTTCATTGAGAAATTAAAAATACAACTAAAGCAAAACAAACTATTTATATTAAGTCTCCGCATGTTTATTTGATTGGCGTTTGTTGTATACATGTACTGGGTATACAATACAATACATGGGAAAGCTTATGTCAAAACTGTCAAACGCATTGTTTACATTTTATAAACATAACCTTAGTGTGGATCAATTTCCAACACGATCTGAATTACGGCATAATTGGTTTAATTTAGCAAATAAAATGTCACTACAATTGTTGTTTACCGTTTTGGACAATATGCAAACAAATAACAAAATGTTCGATCAAATCAATGGAATTCGATTGACAAGTAACGCAATTTGTTGTTTCTTCCAAAAATAAAATATATAAAAGAAATGTATAATCATTGTATTTCAATTCAGAAAATCAAAATTCACATTTTTGTTCACTATTGTGTGTGACTTCAGTAAATTAAATAAACTCTTCATCAATTCACTTCGAATAGATTTATAATTTTCATATTACAATAACAAATGAAATGTCAATTTGTATGGAAATAAACACACTAAACAATATGCGGTTATGTTTTCAATGAGTTATATAGTAAACAACTTATGTCAAGTCAGTGTCGCCTGAAACGATTACACAGCAACTACACAGTAAAATAAAATTGAAATAAAACAACGGATTGTTGTCGCTCAACAAAGAATTGGTGATTGTTGTTTATCCCGAGTAAAATGTTTATAAAAATATTGTTTTAGTTCATAGCACGCAAAATGTTTTTAATTTTTTCGGATCAAATATTTTTAAAGATATATTCTAATCTATTTGGGTTTATTTTTAATCCATTCGGATTTTTGACTATAAAAATCCAAAAAACTAATTAAAAAATTCTTTTGGTTTTACAGTGTAAGCTTTCCCATGTATTGTATTGTATACCCAGTACATGTATACAACAAACGCCAATCGAATAAACATGCGGAGACTTAATATAAATAGTTTGTTTTGCTTTAGTTGTATTTTTAATTTCTCAATGAAGTGTTTTTATTATTTTATTTCAAAAATATTTATATTTAGATAATTTAAGTAGTATAGCTATGAGGTTCAGGTCCACGTTTTTAAGTATTAGTGTACACGTACACGGATACACGTACACGGATACACGTACACATATACACACATACACACATAAAGGAGGGGCATACATAGCATATATATGGGTTACATCAACCGAGACTAATATGGCAACGGACCTCGTTGCCATGTATTTTGTTGTTGCAATCGTTCTGAGTGTACCATTTCTATCTCTTTCTCTCCTCCTCTCTCTATCGAAAAGAAAAATATGCGATGCATATGGAAAACGCATCTGAATGCAATGATCGATCAGATGCAACTGAAATTACTATTGTTTCATATGTGATATATCTACAGATTTTTTTTCAATTGTTGTGTGAGTGACATTAAAACAAATACATATAAAGCATAGAGTAGACTAAAAGAAAAAAAGAGAGCACTGTACATACTGTGCATGTACTATGCTCTCTTTTTTTCTTTTCTAACTGATCATGATCAACCGTATCTGATACGGCAACGGACCTCTTTGCCATATATTTTGTTGTTGGATTTTCGTTTTGAGTGTATCTTTGTATTTTCGTTGTTCAAGTGAAGATGATGATGATAAATGATAGCTACAGCATCAACATTCGTTTTACGTTCAAAAGTAAAAAAAAAAAAAAACTACCAAGCTTTCAAAATGTAAACAAAGATAAAAAAACGTGTCAAGCCTTTTTCCAGAATTCGTGATAGCAAAGCTCATGCAAACAAATATATTCAGTTTTTTATTTTTGAAAATTTCTATCATTTTCATAAATTTTATTGAAGTCTTTTTATTTTATATCTTAACATCAACAAATGTTAATACAATGGTGAAATTCCATCTACATCTGTTGTTGTTGTTTGTGTTGTTGTTGTTTCTGTTGTTGTTGTTGTTGTTGTTGTTGTTGTTGTTGTTTGATTCGGTGTTGTTTTTGTTGTACAAAAAAATAACATGAATTCGACAGGAGGCGGTTACAACGCAACCAGGTTCAAGTTCAGCGGGAACATTAGATTCGTTTGAAAACAATCCTGAATCGCTGGAACAGGCAACCACAACAAATTCCGAAACATCTGTACCTTCCAGCGATGATAGACAGTTAAATTTGCCATCAAATCTACCGAATAATCTAAGTCCATATTAGAGCTGCTCATGAACCGACCATGAACCGTTCATGTTCGAGAATGGTTTCACTTTTATGTTCATGTTCGTTCGGGTTCGGTTCGATTTGTTCGAAAGAGAAAAAAGGGTGTTCATGTTCGTTCGAGTTCAAGTTCAGTTTGTTCAAGATGTTCAAGTTCGGTTCATGTTCGTTCGAATATTGTTCAATTAACTGAACCAAATTGAACTGTTCAATACAACAATTAAGTAAGCAACAATATTTCGAATAGGTTTTGTTTATATCGAAAATTCCTATTATTCAAATACAACCGAACTATTGTTCAGTTGTTTTTCTCAGAAAATGAAGCAGTGTTGAAGTCGCTTCAAAAAAGGAATTCATTGTCTGTTACGCCATCTGTAGTCGAGTATTGTGTGAATTTGAATAAATATCAAACAAAATTGAGAAAGTGGACTTCTATGCCGTGGGCAAGTACATCAACTATCGACTAATGGACTACGGCATAAATCGTGCGACGTTACGTTGGAAGTGATTTCTATCATTTATACATTGAATGGCACATACACCATTACGGAATGCAAACGACAAAAAGTATCTTTTTGCCGTTTCCGTTGATATAAACAATGTACATTGATAAATCGCTTTCATGCAAGAAATTCATACGTTGATAAATCGTATAGATGGCGTTAGGTGTGTAGAATTTGAACGAACAGGAACAGATCGCATTTATGAACGAGTTGAATTAATTGAACAACGTTTGCAAACATTTTGTGTGTTCATGTTCGTTCGAGTTCGGTTCATGTTGTTCAAATTTGAATATATTATGTTCATGTTCGTTCAAGTTCGGTTCAAGTTGTTCAGAATTGAAAATGACCTGTTCATGTTCGGTTAAAATTCGAACGAACTCGAACGAACATGAACAGTTCGGTTCAGTGGACAGCTCTAGTCCATATAGTGATAATGCAAATTCCTCACCTCCAAACAATGAACAAGCTACAGACGATCCACTGGATGTGCGTGGCGTAGCAATATATTCGTAGCAACGCTTTCACCAAATGGCCTACTCTCATCGCATTCAAATTCACACCATGATCGAAGAGATTATTCATTGTACATATTCGATATTCATTACCGCATTACTTCCGAAGAGAATATTCATTGTATTTCAAAACTAAGTTTAATTTTAACCAAAACGGTCTCATTTTTCTGTGGAACTCAGGTGGATAATTTTCATTAAATGCCTTTTTTAAATCGATAACCGTTGTCCTGGTCATTTCTAAATGAAAAATTATTTCATGATATTCAATTTTGATTATAAATACAACGTGCGTATGCATCACTACCTGTAAAACACCTTGCGGTGAAGGTAGTAAAACATGGGATCGCTTCCAAAGTGTATCATCGATTTGCATTCACCAAGTGAAGTTGTCGATCCACAACTTTTCAGCTCTTAATTTTCTGGTTGCTGTATGAAATTGGGAGCAATATCTTGGGGATACATCTCTTATTGTGTTGTCATTGTTCCAAGCGAAAACATAGATGATTGGCTTCGATGCATGTTTCTATAGAGTAAACCAAGAAAATTAATAAGATATTTACTTTTAATTATTCTAATGATGTTCAACACTTACGCGAACATGATCCAAACAATCGACTTTATTGTTGACTGGATCGATAACAATCCATTTTTTTTCTTTTTCAGCGTATGCTTCAACCCAAAAATTCATGTGATTTTTGTTTGAATCAGTTTCAAATTCTTCGTCGGTTGAAAACACACGACGATCGATCTGTTTAGCTTTAGATATCGCCTTATTTTCTGGTTTTTGGGGATTTTTCTGAATTCGAATACGCTTTGGTGGTGATGGCGCAAAGTCACTATCACTGTTAGAATCTTCAGTTTGTTTAGAACATGATTTAGATTTGGCTTTTGACTTGCCACTATGTGAGTGTGCACCATCTAATTGTGGCAGTTTATTTTTGGTTTTGTCTTTTAAATGGTTTATCGTTGAATCATTATTATTTTTCATAGTTTTTGATCTAGTTTTCCGTGGTGAAAAGTTGCTCATATTGGACATAGTTTCATTTGTCTTATCCTTAGCTTTGATCGGAACTGAATGTAATGATACAACTGTTGACGTCAAACTTTTTTTTCGATGAACTATTTGGTTTTTCGTTGGGGTTCCAATCATCATTTTGTTGGATTTATTGGATAGAATTGCGTTCGTTTTGATTGAAATTTTTTCTGTTTGTTTTGTATTTAAATTTGCGATTTTCTGGTCATTTGATACTGTACATCTTTTTGGACTCGTTGAAGTGCTCGAAATCTCAATTTGAATGTTTTTTGGTTTTTCACATTTTTGTGATTTGTTTTTAAAAAATTGTGATGAAATCGGGTCTGTAACATGCTTATCAATAAACGACTATGACATTCGAGACACATTTACCTATGAAACATCGGATGCAACATTACATCGAATATGTTATTAAATTATTATATTTTATTCGTCTTACTTTGATTTTTTTTATCGGAGGTTTTTCTGCATACAAGTGGTCTACTTTTTTGTTATCTATGTGCTTCCTCTCATTTGATGAACAGTTTGATTTCAATTCAATCTGTGTGTTCACTTTTTGTTGAAAAGAGTTCGTATCAGTTGACTTCTATGGCGGGGTGAAATGAAGTTTACTTTGTAAAATTAAACAATTTATTATTTCAAACATACGGACTAATTTATTCAATATTCATGTGTTTTCATGCATATTATGCATTCATTGTCTGGTAAATTTATGCTTTTTACCTGAAACATTTTCCCAATCAGAGTCATCTGAATGTTGTACACATTTTGATTTACGTTTTTGATTGGTCCTCGATGTACCTTCTCCAAGTGTTAGTAATTTATTTATATCGAATTTATCTGCATTTGGATCTGATGTTTTAAGTTCTTTTTGTTTTAAATTTTCCAAGTGAGCCTTAGCTGTCTCCAGATTTTTAGCAAAATCATGTAAGCTACTGAAATCGTGCATTTCACTAACTGCTATAGCAGAATTTTTATTTACTGTATTCACAACAAAATGATTTCTGTCATTACCATTCAGTGGTTTTCTTTCCAAAATTGGTTCGTTGTCAGATGAGTCGGACAAGTTCACACCTGCATTACAATCAAATACAGGGGCTTTGTTTTTTTCTGTATTCTCTCTATTATTCTTTTCCACGTTGAAAAATTCTGCATTTAAATCAATTTCATTTGGATTTATCAGTCCTTCATCATCGCTACTACCTGAATCACTTTGAACTTCTAATGATTTTTGCATCTGTTTACTGGGTTTGAATTTTGAACTTGATAATATATCAGCCACTTTTGTTGAATCTGTGACTATATTATACTTTCGAAATAATTTCGATCGCTGTGATGATGTTTTTAGACGGTTTGTGAAAGAGATTGTTTCATTTGTTGCTCTTTTAGAATTTCTAAAAGAATTTTAGTAAATTAAATTAATTACACTTAAAATTGAACTTTTCTTAGCTTACTGTATTTTTCCTTTCTTTTTATGCCCTTCGTCATCGATTTTGTTATCATTTTCAATATCATAATCGTCATCTTCTTCAGAATCATTGTCTTCTTTCCCTGGTTTCCAATCATCTTCACTTGCCGAAAAATCTTCTCCTGAATCTGTTGCGACATTTTTGCTACATCAAAGATTTTAAAAGCTAATACTTAAGATTTTTTATCAAATTTATTAGTAGGAATTAATAACAATTACTCCCTCGTGCAGTGGTTGTTTATGAATAAAAACGAGGTATTCTGCATAGCGTTACTAAATATGTCGAACCATGTTGAAATTGGTGCTTATAAATCTCGAAATATATTGTTTTTTTTTTTTAATTTTTTTTGTTTTTTTTTATAAAAACAATCCATTTTCATTGAATATATTCACTTAGATTTTTACTTACCAGTACCAATATCCTTCAAAGTTTATGTGAAATAATTTGATTTGATTTTATTTTATTTCAATATTCTCTGTTTGTATCATTTGTACACATGTATTGGTGAACTGTTTCGAAGTGAAGTTAGTTAGATATTGATAAGTCAAATATGTTTGAAGTTTGAAAATTTAAAATTGTAAACTGTTACAATAATTGTATATTCTTAAATTTTAATACACAATTTTCTAATTTTCTAAATTTGCCAAATCCAACATAATAAGTTATGTACATTTTAAAGAATCCAATTGCAAGCGATATTTCGCCTACTTGCGTAAAAAAATGTTTATTTACAATGTATTAAAAATGATTTGACTTAAAATATTTTAGTCAACGTCGATTTTATGTATATCTCGTACACTTATGTTGATATAAGCCACGCCAATTTCAATTGGTTAGGCTTGAAAATTAGGTTTGTGACATTCCTAGATTAAAATTAAACTGTAATAAGATCCAGCGCAACAAGTACAAGGTTACATTTTTACTTTAACAAAACATGTTAAACCAATCAGATACATTCACTTCTTTATTAATAAAATGCCTCCCCTTGTTTGAATATCGATTTAAAGGGATTTTGACCAATTTTTTTAGCGCATATTCACAATCACATTCATGCATATATTATGCTTGTCAAAAGAGAAAATATTATTGCATAAGATAAAGAAGCTTTATGTGAAGAGAATAAATGGAGCTTTTTATGATCAATGTAAAAATTCATCATTGAAGAATTGAGACAAAAAAAAAAAAAAATATTCACCGAATATGAATGGTGAGTTGAGCTGCACTTTTAAATGTTTTATGGCATTCATAACATGTTTGAGGTACTTTGACTTGAGGCTTTGAGTCGCGTTTTTTCTTCTCTTCGGGTAACTTTTGTTTATAACGATTTCGATATCTTTTTAATGATTTCATTTTATCGGTCATTGTACCATCGATGGAACTTTTGAATACGATCTGGATCGGTATTTGTTTTACTATCTCGCATTTCACCATAACCTTTATCAAGTATTCCTAAATATGAACGAAGTCGAAAATCTGAATTTTCGCATTGTTGCTTAAAATGATATGCGGCTCCCAAGTGATATATGCAATTATTACAAATGACCGGAGGTAAACCATCATTTTTGTATACCTAACAGATCAATCACACAATAAAAACCATTGAAATTGCGATTCTTATCATTCGAATTTAAAGAAAACTAATCCTTCACTTTGGCACAAAGCATCAACATCTCAGCAGGAATCATTGCAAATTCAGTATTAAATATTGATGTTAATACATTCTCTTCTAAGCATACACGGCAAATTTCATTTATATTTATATTATAATCCATTTTCATAATTAAATTAAGCAATATAAAATGGTAATATTTCATGTAAAGTAAAATCGATGAACAATTTTGAGATTTTCATTTAGACTGAAATTCAAAATGCTCAAAGCATCTTATTGGAAAAAAAAAGTTTTATATACAATACAATTTGAGTGACAGTCAAAATAAATCATTCATCGTTCGTAATGTAAACAGTGTTCGTAGTTTGACATACTCAATTCGTAAATGTCAAAATTGTATGTCGTAAAGTTTATCATAATATTGCTTTTGTTATTCCAAAGACAAAAAAATCAAGACGATTTTCAAAACGATAGATTCAATTAGATTTTATCATTAAAAAAAATATCACAAATATGACGGATGATATTAAGAAATATTTTAATAGCCTTATACAGAAGTAAGTAAATTACAATAATTATTAGTTGATGTGAATGTAATAATCAAAATTATGAAAAACAAACTTTGACATTTTTATATTTTGTTTCTCAATTACTCCTTTCAATTATTCAATGATCTTTTTGCAACGACTTTATTGAAGATTCCCTCGTATAACGACCATATAGCCATAGCGTATTCTGCTGTAAAACCTCGTTCGCATCATGAAGAAATTCTAATCAATTTGTTTTTATCAATCGAAACTAGTGAACTTCATTACTTATTTTGCTATGCGATGAATCAAAACATTTCAGTCAATGAGCGGGCTTACGTCGAATTTTTCACATTTACTATCTCTGATGGATACTCCTTCACAGGAAATATATTTTTAACAACGAAAGAACACCATTATTTGACTCATTTATTTTATGGCTTTGGATTTTCCGAAAAATCAAACCCTGCACTTAACCAAACCCAAATCATTTATTCTCAAAGAAAAATTTGCTTGAGAAAAACCTGTAAAATCTATTATCATAATAAAGTTTGAGTAAGTTGAAGCTAATTCGGAGTTAATTTCAGTTGTAAATTGTGAAAAAATTTATTGCATATCAAAATGATTACCATAGGAATTTATTGTATAATAAAGTTGATACAATTCATCAACTATATTGTTTTTGTGAAGCAAATGAAACGAGTCTACGTGTATCAAATAATATTAATTGTTTTCGAACCATATTTTGAGTTGGAATGTATTCAAAAATAATCAACAATGCCATTCAATTTGTCGTACGTAACACTAACTATCTTTGCTGTGGTTTTCGATAATTTTGACAGTTCGTATGTCATTCAGTCAGTTACACACACTATACTACGTTCGTAATGCAAATACAAATACGACAGTAAGTAGCGACATACAAAAGAGAGATACCTTTGAGAAGAGAATTATGAACATGGATTATAAACGATGTGAGAAACACACGTGTGAGTGTTTGTACACCGTACGGTAAGAAAAAGAAGAAAAAAAGAGAAAACCAAATCAGAGGCTAGATGACGTGACACATACACATAAAACAACGTCGACTTAAAACTCTCGCACGGGTGATTTCTTTAAAAAGCAAAACGAACGAACGAACGAAAAGAAAAAAAAAGGTTTGTTGGGCGATTAGTCTTGAAGTGTGTTTAGTGGATATATCATTGAAGTGAGTTTAATGAAATTTTGATTATGCTAATGGTTTGATACAACGTACGTTTCTGGTCATCATCAGAGCATATAAGCGTATACACAACGAAGTTGGCTAACATATTCACACGCACAATTAATATACAATGGAAACAAGCCATGCTGTAACGATTGTGTTTAACCCTGCTTTAAGCTTTACGCCATTTGCAGTAAGAGCATCGCTGTGTTGTCAAATTGTTGATATTTAACGTGACTTCGCATTTATTTGTAACATAGTTCTGTGAGAAAATATCAAAGTTATCAAAGCGTCCTGCTTTTAATATCGCTTAAGGAATATGGATACAGATAATATTTTCGAGGGAATCATTGCACAGACTGGCGTTGGTCAACAAATTGACATTGTTCTTAACAAAGATAGTGATTTTGGAAATCGTGTCGAGTTTGAAAACAAGCTAAAAAGTAAATTGCTATTTTGGACTAGTTTTGATAGAAGGTATAAGTAACTAACTATATTCTCTCTTGATGAATTACAGGATCAATTGATGTTTGGCAAAGTGAAAGATTCGCCCTTGTCCGGTTCAAAATTGGTAAAATGAAGGATTTGTGGGATATTGTAGATTTGCTTTTTGATAACGGATTTGGTGATATGAAACGCGATAATGGTTATCTTACAATGATCAAGCAATTGGGAAAGCCTCTAGATAATCTTGAATCGGTCGAACAAAGCGTAAGTAGATCTAATTCAATTGTAACTTGACATTTTTTAAAAACGAATTATGTCTTCTTATTATCAGTTCCATGGCATGCGAATTGAAATTTAGTTATTAAAAAAAAAACATGAATTCGACAGGAGGCGGTTACAACGCAACCAGGTTCAAGTTCAGCGGGACCATCAGATTCGGTTGAAAACAATCCTGAATCGCTGGAACAGGCAACCACAACAAATTCCGAAACATCTGTACCTTCCAGCGATGATAGACAGTTAAATTTGCCATCAAATCTACCGAATAATCTAAGTCCATATAGTGATAATGCAAATTCCTCACCTCCAAACAATGAACAAGCTACAGACGATCCACTGGATGTGCGTGGCGTAGCAATATAATCGTAGCAACGCTTTCACCAAATGGCCTACTCTCATCGCATTCAAATTCACACCATGATCGAAGAGATTATTCATTGTACATATTCGATATTCATTACCGCATTACTTCCGAAGAGAATATTCATTGTATTTCAAAACTAAGTTTAATTTTAACCAAAACGGTCTCATTTTTCTGTGGAACTCAGGTGGATAATTTTCATTAAATGCCTTTTTTAAATCGATAACCGTTGTCCTGGTCATTTCTAAATGAAAAATTATTTCATGATATTCAATTTTGATTATAAATACAACGTGCGTATGCATCACTACCTGTAAAACACCTTGCGGTGAAGGTAGTAAAACATGGGATCGCTTCCAAAGTGTATCATCGATTTGCATTCACCAAGTGAAGTTGTCAAGCAAATCGCATCCATCAACATCGAACCAGAAGTTGAAGTTAGAGTCACCATTGGCAACGCATAAATTAAACAAACGCGTCTGAATTCAATCCAAATCAAAGACCGAAACAAAAACAATGACTTGATTGTTGCCGAAAAATACGAATAAAAACATTCAAATACTTTTTTAATACATCAAATCATAAAATAAATGAATTGTTCATATTTTTTCTTTCTACTTTTTACGAAAACAAATGTAGCAGTTCATGTCAAACTGTGGATATTGTGCATTGCATCTAAGTAAATAGGTACGTATCTAAATAATTGAGATAATAAGGTAAACGAGAAACTTTTCGATACCTTTTCAACATTCTTCCCGCTTGTCGCTTTATTCAAAAAAAAATCGTTTATGCAAAATATAAGCGATAATCAATTTGTGATAAAAATTCATATATTTTTTCTTCTCCATAATAATTTTCAATGACTAATTCTCATCATTGTTCGTTCCATTTTAGCCAAAATTTTAGCCAAAATGCCTATATTTATGAAGAGACTTAAACGGAAATATTAAAAAAAATTCTATAATAATTTTCGCGTTCGTTTATACGTTTTAAAAAATTTTCATTTTCAGCTTGCGACTTTTTCAACATCATTTTCCTTTCATCTCTTCATTAAATATACATTTTTCATGCTTGCCTCGGTTTACAATTTGTCTTGTGTCTTATTATAAAAAAATTTAACATGACGAACGATTTGATCCATGTTTGAAGTTAGTTGGCTGAAAAATAATTTTTCGGAAAAATATTCATAGATTGTACATTGATGTTCACTAGCAGGAAACTGCTAGTAGGAAACTGCTCTGAAATGATGAAAACAGTTGCGCACGTTTTTAATTAAATGTTTACATATTGCTATTATTATATTCCATATGAAACAAATGACCGCATGGATGACGCAAGAGTTGCTGACGAATCCCCATTTTCCTACTACTATTCGACATGTTGTTTATTATGACGATTTTCAATTGCAGTAAATTATTTTTCATTTCACAAATCCCACATTTTTAATATTTATGACATGTTCATTGAAAATATAAAATTTAAAATTATAACTTGAATATAAAACGTGTTCCAGATTATCAAATAAAAGAAGAAGAAATAATTCAATTTTGATAAGACTGTTTAAAACTTAGAAAGTGGACAATCCATTTCTGAATTCAATGAAGCAATATTCTCGGATTTATATTTATTAATGAATTTTTTTTTTTATATATTCTTGTTTAACAAAATTATTTTTAATTAAGTTATTAATTTATTGCATTTGATAATCCATAAATAAAAGTTATGATCTTTTCGGAAAAGCTATAATGATTATGACTTGAATCTCATTCTCAATTTGAATAGAAAACATTAAACTCGCAATAATTAAATTCACATAATTTCTTGTTATATAGTATCGTGAAACTTAGATATAGTAATATTGATTAAAAAATCAAAATGTTCTTTAGTTTTAACATTCATCGATTATACCACAATATATGGTGACAAATGAAACATAATATAACTTTCTTAGGTAATGCATATTTATAAAATTAAAATAAAACAAAACAAAACAAAACAATGAAAGCTTAAGCATTAATATTAAATTGTCAAATAAAAAAAACGACATAACTGATATTGGAAAGCACAAATAATCAGCTAATATATAATAATATCACATTAAATTAACTCAACTGAATAACATGGGAGGGTGTCTCAAACAGTGAAACTTGATCTTCACTCATCACACTTCGAATAATATCCGAGTGCAACAATGACATTATCGTTAGATATACGGAAAAAGAAAAATATCACTCACTTGTATGGTATGGATTGAAATTTTTGCTAATTTTCATTGGAAAAAAGAAGGAAACTAATATAGTGTACAATCGTACATTCTTTCTTTTTATTTTTATTCGTCTCCAATAGCCTAATCAAGTAATTGGTTGGGGAAATCAAGGGAAATGATTGTTGTGCATTTTCAAATCAATTATATAATAGGATGCATAGCAAGCATAAAGATATTGGAGCGAAGAACTTATAATGGGAAAGAGAGAGCAAAATTTGACAATCAACGTGAAATGTCATGAATTAAATAACAATTTGCGCATATTGCACTTAAAACGATTCTCAGTTAAATCAACGTATCAACTATTTGCTCGAAAGTATACAGAGATTAACCTCTGGGGAAAACTTTTAAAATTGGTTTCAAAATTAAAGAAAACAACAAAAACAATCATTTCATATTCATCTCTGAGTAGTTTGAAAACAAAAGTTATGCTTAAATGATAACTCTGATATAAATGAAAATCATATGAAAAGTAACGAAATATCATAATGAAGGCATTCACATTTCCCCTCATTTCACAGATGTATATTGTTGTTATTTAATACAATTGGCTTGGAGCCGCTGCTTGAAACAGTATAAAAGAAAATGAAAAGAAACACCGGTCACCATAAATGAAGTTGCGTTTGAAACGTTAGGACGTTCGTTGTATTATTGCAAATTGTAAATTTCAATATATTAACAAATAATCATATAAGAAAAATCATTCCAAATCAAGAAAAAAAAAAAAAAATCAGCGGTAATAATGGCTCAACAATTTGTGGTGAGTATAATGTGTTTCTTTAATAGTCCATATTAGATATGATATTATAGGATTAAGGATGTTGTATGAATTCAAGTATAATTATTTTGTGAGGCATTAAATGAAAAATAAAAACATATCATTCACTCATTTCAACAAAACATAATTTCTGACGTGTGTTGAATTGTTTACTAATTGATTAGTATTTACACCCTCCTTTCACCTTTTTAATACCTTGAAGATTGCTGATATGTAAGCAACTGTAAGTAAATTTTTTCTCCTGGTTATAAAATGTGATATGTGATGTGTGTATTAAAACGATTCTCAGTTAAAAGTTCACATTGAAATCACATTACTTTTATTAAACTCCACTATGAAAAATACATTACTTGATAAATGAAAGATGTTCGTTTGTTTACCATCTAAATGAAGTAATCAGTAGTTTCGCTATGTAGCGTCATCAATTCGGTAATTACTGCATTCGAATGAGAAAATGAGATGTGCATTTAACTGAAATTCGTTCCGCTCAAATTAAAATAAATTGAAAACAAATAACAATAGACTTGAAACATAGCGAAATAATCGATGCACAGTGAAATAGATTTGAAAAGAAAAATTCAACAACACATAAATGATTTCTTATATTGGTGACAGAACTAATTTCACTCATTTTAGTTGGAATATGAATCATTCGTTTCTCAAGTAATGGTTCGCTATATTCGCTTGTTTGGATTGACCGTTCGAATTCTGCACTAAAATATGACATTGATTTTATAAAATCAAACTGCACCACTGCTTCCTTTATTTGAATTTCATAGAGATTGAACGCATTAAGTAGAAATTCTTCTATAAATTTATAACCTTTATTCACTAGCTCAAACTGTTGGATGCGTTGACCGAATGCAGAATCAGACATTTTTAATTCCACTTGTGGTATTTCTTCCATTATTGCTCTGCAATGCGCTCACTCACTGACTGTTTTGATTTCCACATAGTCAACTCTTTTAATATTATTCAAATTCAAAGAATATTTTTATGTTATTGTTTGTTTTGTTTACTTATGGATTTTGTCCGAAGCCCAGTTAGACAAAGAGAAAAATAATAAAAAATAATATGCATGAAATAAAGAAATGAGAAAAATGTTTTGTGTTTTTGTAATTGCATGTGTGCGTGGTCACATAAGAAATAGAAATAATTTTTTGATATTATTAGCAATGTAATTCACATTCTGTGGTCAGTTCTGTTCAAGACGTTTTGTCGATCAGTTCACAAATTTCTTTTCATCTAAAAGAAATCGTCAACCGATTTTCTTCGTTGCAATCCTCTAAGTGAAGCAAAAAATACAAGTAAAATGAGTGCAATTGCAAAATTAAGATTGATTGGAGCATCTAAACCGTATCTAGGATTTTCAAACCTAACTGTTGGTTATCATAAAATAGTGTGTTTTCGTGTAGTGAAGAATAGATTCGCAAAAAATGATAGTGATTGTGAAAATACTATTCTAGTAGAACTCGCAAATGAAGTTTTATTTCTACCTCAATATTTTATGAGTGTTCTTGATAATGATGATATTAATGATCTAAACTGTGCCGATGAAATCAATTATTTGTATTTTGGTGGACAACGTGAAGAAAACAAGTGAGTTTATTTTACGTTTATTGATTTTGAAGACTGTATATTATCTAGTTCTCTTTTTCTATAGCTCTTGGATCATTCGAATTGTAAGTCAAAAACAAATGGAGCAAGAGAATAAGAATGAAGCATAAATGGATGAAGAAAACATTGAAACATAAGTGAGTAGAAGTAAATAAA
This sequence comes from Resseliella maxima, assembly GCA_029041755.1. Classification (NCBI taxonomy): domain Eukaryota; kingdom Metazoa; phylum Arthropoda; class Insecta; order Diptera; family Cecidomyiidae; genus Resseliella; species Resseliella maxima. The sequence goes on from JAQOWM010000665.1 coordinate 29,951, forward strand.
AAAAAAAAAAAAAAAAACTTAAATCCAATATTAATCATTTTTGTTTACTTCTATTCATTAGATTGCTGATGGAAAATGTCATACATCAATAAACAACAACATCTTTACCAATAACATCAACAACAACAACGTTAAAAGAAAAAAAAACCACTATAGATTTCAATATAATTATCATCAAACACAAAAAAAAAAAAAAAAAAAAAAAAAAAAACCACTACAGAAAAAAAAATATATTGTAGGTAGTATTTGAGTCATTTTTTGAAATCCACAGCGTGTTATAAGAATAAAACAATGACAAACCTAATAGATGACGAAGAATTTGATTTTTTATATTCTAGTGATAAGGTTTCACCAATTATACGTCCTGAAAAGTTTGATTTTAAAGAATATAAAATTTGGCAACATTTATATTTTCATAGATTCAATACTGAATATCGTGAATTAATTCGTCAATTATTATTTCATTATATATTTATCACTCAGAGTGTGTACGGTAAAGAATTTTTTGATCATATTCCAAAAGTAATGTGTGATCTTTTTATGAACTTTAACGTCATTACGATATATGGAAGACCCTCAAGTGAATTTAAATTTAATGTCCTTTCTGATAAATGTTATAAGAAAATGGTAGCAAACCCGAAAAGATATGAATGTGAAAATGCATACATTCATACTAAATCAGTTAGAGTTATGGAAAATTCAGATATAAGAAACAGAATGGTAATATGTAAATCAATTAAATCGTAGCCGAGAATGTTACAACAAATTGCCGCAGAAACTTACATTAATTCAAAAGAATGGATATTCACTTCACAGTTAGACTTAATCGAATATAATTTTAAAGATATGATGTTTTCTAGCAATATTTCTGAAAGTTATTCATTTTATGACATTTTATTGATTAAATTTTTATTTCAATATTTCTTGAAGAAAAACGATACTAATTTTTCAGTATTCAAATTAATTTGCAAATGTTCTTATGGATTGAAAAACATGAATCATGTGAAAGTTAATGCACCTTTTAAATCATATTCATTAGATGAAGTATGCACTTTTTGTAATGCTATTCAGAGTCGTTATTTTAGAAAGTATTTACATATTGAAAACAAAAACATATGTTTTTGTGAAGATTAATTTCTTTCTTTATTTGGTGTGGGGTTTTTTCTATATATATTTTATATATATAATCAGTGAATAAAAAAAGAAATAAAAAAAAACTGAATATATTTGTTTGCATGAGCTTTGAAATAAAGATTCTCATTCATTGTATTGGAAAAAGTCTTGACGTGTTTTTTTATCTTTGTTTACATTTTGAAAGCTTGGTAGTTTTTTTTTTTTTTTTACTTTTGAACGTAAAACGAATGTTGATGCTGTAGCTGTCATTTATCATCATCATCTTCACTTGAACAACGAAAATACAAAGATACACTCAAAACGAAAATCCAACAACAAAATATATGGCAAAGAGGTCCGTTGCCGTATCAGATACGGTTGATCATGATCAGTTAGAAAAGAAAAAAAGAGAGCATAGTACATGCACAGTATGTACAGTGCTCTCTTTTTTTTCTTTTAGTCTACTCTATGCTTTATATGTATTTGTTTTAATGTCACTCACACAACAATTGAAAAAAAATCTGTAGATATATCACATATGAAACAATAGTAATTTCAGTTGCATCTGATCGATCATTGCATTCAGATGCGTTTTCCATATGCATCGCATATTTTTCTTTTCGATAGAGAGAGGAGGAGAGAAAGAGATAGAAATGGTACACTCAGAACGATTGCAACAACAAAATACATGGCAACGAGGTCCGTTGCCATATTAGTCTCGGTTGATGTAACCCATATATATGCTATGTATGCCCCTCCTTTATGTGTGTATGTGTGTATATGTGTACACATATGTGTGTACGTGTATCCGTGTACGTGTATCCGTGTACGTGTACACTAATACTTAAAAACGTGGACCTGAGCCTCATAGCTATACTACTAATTTAATAATGAAAAATATTTTATTGTACATAAATATTTAATTATTTTTACACATAATCAATTTTTATTCAGATTCAGTATCAAATGTTGGTGAATCTAATTTATGTTTGTTCATTTAGATGGCGTTCGGGAACGTGTTTGAATTTTTTTTTCTCACTGCATAGCTCCCTAGGCGCGAAGTCATAGCTAACGATGGGGAATATATTGGTTAATGTACTCATTCATTTAGTTATGAAAAAAAATTTTCTTTTCACCGAAAAAATCGACATATTTTTTGCACACACCCTATATATTTATTTCAATTCTTTTATTACCATTTTGTCATTTTGTATATAAATTAATACATACTTCATAATAATTGTATGAAAAATTATTTATCATATTTGTTAATGGTTGCTTAACTATATGAAATAAGAAATATGACTATAACATTTATTAAATTAAAAATAAATAAGTTTTGAATTTATACATTAATGCTGTGACTCAAGTAACTTAAGCAGAAACCGTTATTCATGCGGAATTGTTCGGGTACATATTTGGATAGACTATGCAAATGTTGAACTGTGGCATCAAGCATTTTGATTGAAATTTGTGCGCTAATTACATTCACGTCTTTTTGCCAAAAATTTAGGAGGGTTTGATCAGTATTTTCTTCACATAAAAATAGGCACTTAATTCCATCAATTCTTCTCATTGTTGCACGCTGATCGGAATCACTTGATGTTGATTTCTTATTCATTTGGTAAATTTCTAAGTTTCGTGCCATTGTTTGAATGAATAAAAATGTTATCCCTTTAGAACTGCGAGCTTCGAAAAGAAATTTTAATGTTTGTCGTCCAACCATTTGGTAGTCGTATGATATGCGATTAACAATTACAAGAAAATTCCGAAATAATGATTCTGAATTAGTGAAAAGACGCTCTTGTGATTGACTATCAACATTTTGAATAATTTTAATATTTCCATCCCAAATTTTTATCGCTGATTCGCTAAAATTTTCACCAATATGATTTAAACATCGTTTACAATGAATCAGTCGCTGTTGAGAATTAATATGAATGTTACGAATATGATTATGATGAATTAAGATGAAGAAATTGCCATAAAATAAATCAGTTTCGGTCGGTGTTAAACATGATTTATTGAATGTTTGTTGATGTCCATTGCATGCATTTGTATCTGTGGAAGATTTTTAAATATAAGATATTTAGATATCTTTTTATTTTAAATATTTCAATTGTATAGATATGGAAATAAGAAATTCTCGCACCTGGTTTGTGACAAAACCAATCATTTGAATCCATTTGTTCCGATGGTAGTTCAAGTATTCGACGAAAATTTAACGAATTGGTTAATGGGCCGCTGCAATTATCGCATAAAATTGTGAAATTCGTATTTGGGCTTACATTTAGATCAATTCGATTAATACTTTCGTTTATTGTTGGATTCACTGGTAAAATTTCTTCACAAAAACTTGATGCAATATTTATACGAAAACTCATTAAATTTTCTTTTACTATGAGTAAACTCAGCGAATTAATTTGAATGTGAACTAAAAGTGATTCCAAATCAATTATTGTACTATGATCATTGTCAAATTGAACTAGTATGTCTGTTGATCGCAAATGCACTCGAACTGATGATATATTATCGAAATTTTTTTCAAATAAAATAAAAAAATTTGCACATTTCAAACGCGGAAAATGTTCAATTAAAATGTTTCCAATATTCATGGTTTGAGTATGCGATTTCGAATTTTGTCTTTAAGAAAATGGAACTTAAAATTAAAATCATGAATCAGCAACAATAGTTTTATTCGCCGATCTTTTGCTTCTTTGCTATTGGTTTTTCAGCATCGCCGACATCTGGACGATATTTACTGTAATACGGATCAGATGCTTTGATAACAAATGGAATAGTAGCTCGTTGATAATAATCAGATAATAAATCAATGTTATTTATTACGGTGCTTAATAAGTGACTGCAAATAAAATAATATACATTAATCAACTTAGAATTACTTTTCGTTTTTGGTTTTTGGTTTTTGGTCTTTTTTCCATTTTTGATTTAAAATTCAATTGAATTTGTTTAGATAAATTGGAGTTTACCTGCGTTCACAATGTATTCCTGGTGCTTCATGTTTTAAATATGTAAAGTGCACATGTAAGTGATAGAATGATGGCTGATAATGTATATAGCTACGTAGTTGTGTTTCATCCAATCCGTATTTCTTTTGGATAGCCGCAACACCTTTTGATTGAATATTTTTAAGTAAAGGTAAATGTTCGGCAGTCAATGAACGTAACGATTTTAGATTCATGCGATGAACAATTGCTATTACATAGAATGTTTCTAAAGTTTTTCCATCCCACTTAAAGTCTGGCAATAAAATAAATCCATTTGCTTTGCAAGAATCTTCAAAAATTATGCGGTCCGCTTCCTTTTTATGCTCAAGAATATTTTTGACCCACTATATTAGGATAAAAATTTTGATTTCAATACTATTTTATCATTAAACTTGTATAAGGGATAAGATTGCAAACAAATTATTTTGATGGGCTTAATCGAAGTGGCATTAGCAACGAAATTCATTGTCTCACCATCTCTACGAAAACGGTGTCAATTTGAATGTATATCAAACAAAACTGTGAATGTTCACACAGTGGACTTTCATGCCGTGGACAGTACATCAATGATTGATTAATGTACTAGTCATAAGTCGATCGGCGTTACATTCCAAGCGATCTCTATCACATATACACTGAATTGCACATACACCATTACGGAATACAAACGACAAATCGTATCTCTTTGCCGTTTCCATTAGTATAAATTAATAAATCGTATAGATGGGGTTAATGCCGTGAAATCAAAGCTCTTCACATGTAAAAACATGCAACGAATGCCACATTGGCTTAAATTTTCATTAAATATGTAAATTGCATTTTCTTTTAACTTACATCTAGGCTGAATTGTTCATGTTCTAATGCCAACCGTGGTTCGGTGATATCTTTATAAATATCTGGTGTTTCAAGAACGATGCGAATCTCTTGCGATGAATACTTTTGAATGTGTTTCTCCGTGCATGGACAAATGATGTTTAGCTTTACACCTGCAAAAAAGAAATAAGAAAAGCAATCGGAACGTTGAAAAAATTGTCCACACACTATTGATATGATGTCAATGACAAAGGAAAAAAAAACATATAATAAAAGACATATTGGAAATTACTATTGATGTCTGGATTGGGATAACATAAAAAATTCCCATAAATATCGTTAACAAACTCTCGTTTTAATTGCGTCTGCAAACTAAAGTAGGAGCGTTGTGTTTCATCATCGGTATAGGTGACATCGTTGTTGGTAAAAGCCGTTTTCTCGAGCACAACAATCGCTGATTCTGTTGCACCAGCTAATTGTTGTGACGGAAATGTCCCCAATACGCATATTGTTTTAGTTTTGCTGTTATTATTTAAAATGCGTTCTAATCGAAATGTCGATAAATCGTACATTTTTTCAGCCATTTCCAAAATAAAACCAAAACACACATGCACACAAACACAGTTACTCGTTTTTTCGCTCTTTCACTTAGTTTTTTCCAACAAAAAAATTCTATTCACCTAATTACATTTACCGTTGGCACAGAACACGGCAATTCGATCGCAATCTTTTCTCTAATATTTGAGATCGGTAAATAAATTACTGGTGTTATACTTGAAATAAGCCAAACATATATTTTTGAATTATTATTTTTGTTTTCATTATAACCGAATTGTTGGCGGCATCAGAATGAAAACAATGAAAACTTGCAAAACTACATTTATTCTAGCTACAAACGAAGAGTAAACTGTCAAATCTATGACTTGTAAATGTCAAAGTATGGTTATGTTCAGTTGGAGGGAAAACCATTTTCTCACATGTTATTGATTAACGCGAATTTACGATTTTGAAATGTTTCAATGAATTTCAATGAATTTCAGTTGGAACAAGTTCATTACAAAAAAGAATGGACATTGACAAATATAGATAAACGATAATAATGTGTGTGCTCTCTTTGATTTGGAATAAAATTGAACAAAAAATCACAAGGTTTTATAAATGTTTAACGCTTAGATTTGAATACTAAACTCATATTGAACCAACGTCAGGGTAGAACAATACATATAGCGAAAAAAAAATAATAACTTTTGATTTTGCCAAAGCCCTGATGGTTGCACTAACATTTGTGTTATTCAAACGCCGCACAACATTGAACAGTGAACAGTGTCAAAAGCACGTAATTTTCGAAGCAACAGCGTCACTGCTGTAACTCCTTAGCTAGTTTTTTTTTTGCAGAAATATCAATTGTTTTGCTCATTTTGTGTGATTGCTTTAAATTCGAATCAGTTTTTTTTTACAAAATTCATAGGACAAAAATATAGTAATAAGATCAATAACAGAGAAATTGTCATAAAAAATAAAATCACAATGGATATCAATGAAGATAATTTCAAAATATTAGCACAATACTTGCAACAAACTCTCAATCCTGATCCAAATGTTCGCCGGCCAGGTAAGAAACATCATATTAAACAATTTATTCAATGGTTTTTCGTATTGTTATTCGGCTCTTTTTATTTGAATTTATCACGGAAAATGTCGAATATATCAAAATCAAAAAGACCCGATTAGACTAAAATTCAATTTCAAAAAAAAAATTCTATTGTTGGAAACTTCGTCATTTGTTTTTATCTGGTTATCAATGTATTTAATTAAAGAATAAACAAAATACGATTTTGTTTTAAATTGATTACTTTTAGCTGAAAAGTTTCTGGAAAGTGTTGAGAGCAGCCAAAATTATGCAATTTTACTATTAAATTTGGTTGGAAAAGAAGATCTTGACACAACAATACGAGTTGCAGGCGCAATAGTATTCAAAAATTTTGTCAAACGAAATTGGAACGCGCACGTAGTAAGTTGAACAATATTTTTTTTTTTTTGTATCACATAGAAATTAGATTTTTCAATTTTATTGGACATTTCTAACATTCAAGGATAATGATGGGCCAAACAGAATTCATGAAGTCGATCGTGCATCAATTAAAACATATATTGTGACACTGATGTTAAAGTCAACGCCAGCTATTCAAAAGCAATTAAGTGATGCAGTTAGCATTATAGGAAAATATGATTTCCCAGAAAAATGGCCACAACTCATTGACGAAATGGTTGAAAAATTCAACAGTGGTGATTTTCATATTATCAATGGCGTTTTGCAAACAGCACATTCAATTTTCAAACGTTATCGATATGAATTCAAATCACAAAAATTATGGGAAGAAATCAAATTAGTTTTGGATAAATTTGCTAAGCCACTCACAGAACTTTTGGTTACTACTATGAATTTGGCTAAAACACATGGAAACAATGAGTCTGCACTTCGTGTTCTCTATGGTTCAATTGTTCTTGTTACTAAAGTTTTTTATTCACTGAACGCGCAAGATTTGCCAGAATTCTTCGAAGACAATATGGAAACTTGGATGAAAGCCTTCCACGAATTACTAACGACTGATATTCCATGCTTACACACAGGCGTAAGTACCATGGAAATTTATTAGCTTTATTATTTACTATTTGAAATTTTTCCATATTGTGAAACTAATTAATGATAAATCATATGTACATTTTAAGGAAGATGAAGAGGCTGGAATTTTGGAACAATTACGCTCGCAGATATGCTTCAATATTGGGCTTTATGCACAAAAATATGACGAAGAATTCGGAACATATATGCAAATGTTTGTGACAGATGTGTGGGAATTACTTGTTCAAACCGGTATTCAAACCAAATACGATGCGGTAAGTGCGATTTAAATGAATTATTTATCATAAAATTGATAAACTGTATTTCGAAAGAAAAAAAAAGTTATGCTTTATTTGTACTATTAAAATACTTTCAGTTGGTATCGAATGCGTTGCAATTTCTGTCAACTGTGGCAACAAGAAATCATTATCGACAATTGTTTGAAGATCCAAACGTTTTAGCCAGTATATGTGAAAAAGTAATTATTCCAAACATGGACTTCAGAGGTAAAGCATTGCATTAGAAATAAATGAAAATAAAATTTTATATTGAAATTTGTTTTTGGAAAACACATCGAACAGCTTCGGATGAGGAATTATTCGAAGACAATCCAGAAGAGTATATACGCCGTGATATAGAAGGATCAGATATTGATACACGTCGAAGAGCAGCATGTGATCTTGTAAAAACGTTGTCACAGAATTTTGAAGCAAAAATTTTCGAAATATTTGGTCAATATTTGCAAGTACTTTTGGCAAAATATATAGAAAATCCGGCACAAAATTGGCGAGCAAAAGACACAGCAATTTTTTTGGTGACATCGTTAGCATCGCGTGGCAGTACACAAAAGCATGGTGTAACACAAGCTTCACAGCTAGTACCATTGCCACAGTTTTGTGAACAACAAATCATACCAGAACTCAATCGAATCAATGTTAATGAATTACCAGTTTTGAAAGCTGATGCCATTAAATTCATAATGACATTCCGAACATTATTGGGACCACAAACAATGGTCGCTTGTATGCCGAATTTAGTACGACATTTGGCATCTGAAAGTCAAGTTGTGTACAGTTATTCAGCATGTACCATTGAAAAGGTTCTTACAATGCGAGCACCAGATAATACATTGCAAGTAACTGTCGGCCAACTACAACCGTTGGCTGGTGATCTTTTGAATGGTTTGTTTGCCGTATTGAGTGGTGCTCAGGCCAATGAAAATGAATATGTAATGAAGGCAATTATGCGCAGCTTTGCCACATTACAACAAGCAAGTATGCCATATATGAGTGCCGTTTTGCCACGTCTTACTGAAATCTTAGAAACAGTTTCGAAGAATCCATCACGGCCACACTTTAATCACTATCTATTTGAAACCCTTGCATTGGCCATTAAAATCGTTTGTACGGCTGAACCATCGGCTATAAGTTCATTTGAAGAAGCTCTATTTCCTATTTTCCAAAATATTTTGCAACAAGACATTTTGGAATTTATTCCATATGTTTTTCAAATGCTGGCATTATTGCTTGAAATGCGCGAAAGTTCTAGCCCAATTCCAGATGCCTATTGGGCACTATTTCCATTTTTATTAACACCAACACTATATGATCGCGCTGGAAATGTAACACCATTGATCAAATTAATTTGCGCATTTATTCGTCAGGGATCGCCACAAGTTGCTGCAATGCAAAAATTGGTACGTTTTTTTCTGACAATACTCATATTTTATATTCTTTTACATCAAACCAAATTTGTGTCACCTCATTATAGGATCCAGTACTTGGCGTGTTCCAAAAAATGATTGCCTCAAAAGCTAATGATCATGAGGGCTTCTTTTTGCTACAAAATCTCTTGCAATTTTATCCAATGTAAGTTGAATTGTGTTTCAAAATTATAAAAAAAAAAAAAAATGAAATAAATGTCGAAAATATCATTTTTGCAGCAATGAATTACAAGAATATATCCGAAATGTATTCAATTTACTCTTTCAACGTTTGACTCTCTCAAAAACAACCAAATATATTCGAGGATTCATTGGATTCATTTGTCTGTATGCAGCCAAATTTGGTGCCCAACAATTGGCCGAATTGATTGACAATATTCAGGCTCAGTAAGTTCTAATTAATATTCTACAGAGAGTTTCAGTTTCAGTTTCAGTTTCATTTTAATTGATTACGTTCACTTTGTTACATTCCATTTACGCAGGATGTTTGGTATGGTGGTCGAAAGACTGTTAATAGCAGATTTAACTCGTGTTGCTGGCGACGTAGATAAGAAAATTGTTGCAGTTGGTGTAACAAAAATGCTGTGCGAATGTCCAGCAATGTTAGTACCACCATATCGAAATCATTGGGCCAATTTATTACAGGCTTTAATCACAACATTTGAAATGCCACCTGATGAAACCGCATTGGAAGGCGATAATTTTGTGGATATTGAAAATGTTAGCGGATATCAGGCGGCTTACTCACAGCTCAATTATGCAAAATTGAAGATCATCGATCCAATTCCACAAGTTCAAGATACTCGGAAATTTTTAGCAGAAAGTTTAGCAAAGCTATCCACATCTCGACCAGGAGATATTCCAATATTGATTTCCGCTTTACCTACCGATCATCAACAAGCACTGCAAAAATATTGCGCTCAGAATGGCACTCAAATTGTCTAATTTTGCATTGCATGCGTTTAAAATTGGAATTATTTCACAGTAACCTCATTTCAATATTGAATGGCGTTTTTCCAAATTGTTTCAAATCATTTACTTTTTCATTATTTTTATTCTATTTTTTTTTTTTTTTGTTCTCGGATTTTATTTTTATAATCATTTAATCTCAAACGGCAAATAAAAATAATTTCAGAGCAATGTTGTGTATGAAACTTTTGTTTTATTTTTTTTCTGTTTTAAAATAAAAAACTTCTTTTGTCGCACTCAATATGTCTGTTTTGAAAGAAAATAACGGAAAATGAGAATTGAAAATTTAAAAAATATCTGCCATTTCACTACCATGCACGATGTAAAAATCGTGTGAACCGCACTTAACGTATGACAGATCCAATTGTGTTGATTTTCAAATGAAATGTAATTTTGAAATGTCAATCAGTCTGTGAAATATTTCCAACGGAACAAACTATTTCGGCTAATTTATTATTTATTTCGTTATTCCTCTGTTGAATTGAAGAATTGTTGGTTAACATAGTACCAATTTCGTAAAAATCAAATTAACTGAAAAGCAATTATTATTCAATATGGGTGTACGTGTAATTGAAGATGATAGCCATTTCCAGCAAGAATTACAAGATGCTGGATCTCGTTTAGTTTTGGTTAATTTCACAGCTAGTTGGTAAGTTGAATATCTTTGAATTATAATGGGAATTCATTTAGATTGACTATAGTAGCATGAATATGTTTAATTAATTATTTTCACCTAATAAATATTGAATAGGTGTAGACCATGCCAACAAATTGCTCCGAAATTCGAAAAACTATCAAATAAATATTCACAAGCGGTTTTCCTAGAAGTTGATATTCATAAATGTCAAGAAATTACAGCTGCTCAAGATATTAGTGTCATGCCAACATTTTTATTTTATAGAAATAAGGTAATTCATTTCATGGGAAATATTAAATTGGCTAAAACTGCACGCAAAATAATCATAGTTCTTTTCAAAGTTAAGGTTATGATTACAATGTGTATTCATTTCAGACAAAAATTGGTCAAATTTTGGGTGCTGATATGGTTGGTTTTGAAGTGAAAATCCAGCAACTAATCGGATCGTGTGATGCTGAATCTGGTGAAGACTTTGGTCAAATTTTGGTATGTACAAATTCTGATTTATTACTTGTTTTTTGTTTTCGAAGCATTCATTTAATTTTTATTTTTATAAATCACAACAAGTATGAATCAGAACAATACGACGTTGAAAAAAAGGGAACATTTGCTTCAGCTAGCAAAATGATCGTCAAAAATTTGAATAACTCTTATAGTAGCGCAGAAGATGATGGAAACTCGAGGTTTGACATTTCGTTTTGCCAATTATCGTATGTATTTTTGTATATTGTTTACAAATCTTCTTTCGATTTTTAGTGGTGAACCTCTTATTACATACACACCTGACGAGATATGCACAGAGTTTAAATTGGATACCAAAGTGAGAGAATTTCTCAAAAATGAGCCAATAGATGCTCTTGATCCTTTAATGATTCTCCATTTCCAAGATGGTTTCATAAATGTGGGAAACTTCAACACGAACAGGAATTTCATTTTCGATAGATTGGTAAGTTTTTGTTAATTTCCCATTTTATTTTTATTTTTATTTATTTATTTTTTATATTTTAGGTTCAAAACGGTGCTCAACACATAAATGAAGATGTGTTCAAGTTTGAGACTTGGGAAGCTCTATATGGTTCGCGTGCCTCAATGCAAAGTGAAGCACCATGGGCATTCTATAGCAAAGTTCCTATTGTGCTAAATGGACATTCATTAAACAATGTGCCAACTATTCGAACAACAATATTAACTTGGTTTACAGAACAAAAATTAACAATCCATCCATACGAATATTTTGCACTTAATTAGAACAGGAAATATCATATTATGTTTGATTAAAATGTAGAAGATCATAAAACTGAATCAACAACAACAACAATAAAACTGAATATATAAAAAAAATTAAATTTTAATTTTATGGAATCAAGAGAACAATATGAAGAACAACAATAATCAATTATTGATGAAGTGATTAAAGTTGCATTGGGATATGTATCATCGTTTATACGATTAAATAATCATATTGTTGAGCTTTGCTGTATTGTTTTCTGAGCTGCAGTTTCAGCACCAATATCTTATGTTAAACCAAAAATGTCAGATAAATCACCACGCATGTTGAATCTCAAGGGAATGCGTCATCCTTGTTTAGAACTTCAAGAAGATATTACATTCATTGCCAATGATGTTGCATTGAAGTAAGATGATACAAATATGTATATTATTACCTCCATTCTATAACGAGAAATTTTCATGAAATATTTCACCATTCATTGGCAAATCTTGTACAATTAATTGCTGTTTTGTTTTGAAATTTGTTTTATTTTCATAATTTTCTAAAACAATCCTTAAAAAATATGTTTTTTCATTTCAAATATCAATTTTCAGTCTGCAACACCAATATCATTGGTTGTAATTGATGAATGGGGTCGTGGAACATCGACAGCAAGAAATCCAAAAAAAATTCAAAAAGAGATAAAAAATGTAAACAGAAGAAGCTTTCATTCGGTTTGGTGTCGCTCGGCAAAATTGAAAAATTGAAGATTTTCCAGACTTTTTGCTAGGGGGAAATGACTCTTGCAAATCTTTTCAAAATTTTAGAGAAATCGAAGCATTTTCACAAATCTTACGAGTCTTACGAATCTTCATTTACATGTGAAGTTGACCAAGAGATTTGCAATTGCGAGCGTATCTATGCGCATCTTTTTAACACATAATCAAATGCGAATCCTTGCGAATCTTTTATTCATTTTCAAGTATAATACGCGAATCTTTAAATTGTTGATCATATTTTTGCAAATAAATTGGGATACGCTGCGAGTAATTTCCCCCTAGACTTTTTGTGATGGTTTGGTTCACCGATCATTTCAGTTAACCAAATATTGTCCGATTTTAATGAAATTTGAGAATGAAAAAGTCAATACGTTAGACTTCAATATTCAATGAAAATTGTCCAAAAAAAACTGATGCAATATGATAATAAATCAGTTAAATGTTTTATTAAAATTGTCCACATTCATTAAATTACAATGATCATTTCTCAAAAGTTTCTATATATCATACGAAAATAAGAAAAAATTAATTTTCACAAACACAAATTTGGTTATTTTCAAAATATGAATATTTTCTCAAAGTCCTACTTTCAATATCATGAATCAACTTTTACATGATTCTTATTTTTTAAACCGTAAGTACATTTGCAAATTAATCTAAATACCATTTTAGTATCGGTTTTTTTCAAGAAATACTGAAATACAAATTTGATCAACAGAATATCATAAAATGTATATGTTTCAGAAAAATTGTCAGTAAATATAATATCTTTAAAATTATATTGGATTCTATCTAATATTGAAGTGAATATCCACTCTTTCGAATTGATGTAAGTTTCAGCAGCAAGCTGTTTTAACGTTCTTAGCTTAGATTTAGTTGATCTCCATATTACCAATCTGTTTGTAGTACCGTAATATTCCATAGTTCTAACTGATTTAGTATAAAAGTATGCGTTTTCACATTCGTATCTTTTCGGTTTTCTTAGCATTTCCTTAAAACAATTACTAGGGGTGATCTGAAAATTGAATGTTTTTTCGTTTGCTTCATATATCGTTAATATATTAAAGTCTTTTAAAAGATTACGCATCTCCTTTGGAATATGCTCAATAATTTCTCTACCATACACACATCCAACTATATGTAAATAATGCATTTATAATTGATTAATTATTACGTAAAATTCATGATTTAAATCATTAATGTATAGTAATCTATTATTTTTATATTCTTTAAAATCAAACTTTTCTGGACACACAGTGGGTGAAACCTTATCACTAAAATATATCAAATCATACTCTTCATCATCTATTAAGTTTGCCATTATTGTTTTTTGTTAGGGATTTCCAAATGAATGCCGATTTTTTAATCAACTTCAACACCAACCTAAATGAATAGAAGTAAACAAAAAAAAAAAATATTATATATTGGATTTTACTCTTTTTATTTACTTCTACTCACATTTGCACTAGCGGTCTCTTGCTCCATTTGCGTTTTACTCACAATTCTAATAATCCAAGACCTATACAAAAAAACAGAAATACTAAAAACAGAAATAGTAGATAATATATTTTTTTTAAAAATCAAAACTTAAATAAACTTACTTGTTTTTTTCACGTTGTCCACCAAAGTATAAATAATTGGTTTCATCAGAACAGTTTAGATTATTTAGATCATCTTTATCGAGAACATTCATAAAATATTGTGGTAGATAAGCCACTTCATTTTCAAGTTCCACTAAGATACTTTTAGCAACATCATCACCATCATCACCATTAGTATCATTAGTATTCTTTTTTGCATACATATTTTTCACTAAACGAAAACATACTATTTTATGATAACCAACAGCAAGTTTTGAAAATCCATGATAAGTTTTAGATGTAGCACCAATCAATCGTAGTTTTGCAATTGCACTCATGTTGTTTATACTTTTATTTTTAATGATTTTCTTATAAATGTGAACTAAATGTTCTGCACAACAAAATGTTCTAAACTGTACTGACCACAAAATTAGAAATACCGCGCTTTTAAACCTTTCTTTTAGATGCCATTTCTTTCCATTCTTTATGCGTATACAATAGACACACACTTGCACATATCTTATTCCTAAAATGTATATTTCATAATATGCAATATTTGTTATGTATTATAGCAAAGTAAGACATGAACGAACATGAAATGCAGATTCATTTGTTTGTTACAATTCTGTCATCGGTGCAATAGAAATCTGTGTGGTCCTATTTGCATTTGTTCAGCATGACAAATTTTTCGATTTAGAAATACACACGACTCTATTTAAATTTATGCTACTGAAATTTACTCCCGCGTTTTTCTTTCAATATTTTCTAGTTGATCATAACAAATAATATTCTAAACTCGAATGTCCAGTGCATCCGTTACTAATTCTCAGTGAAAAAAAAAACCAAATACCATAACATTATCGCATGCAATCACCCATGCAAACACTTATGTTTTTGTTTTGAATGCAATCTGTGAGCTAGAAAAATATTTAAATAAACTACTGGGTAAAAATCGAAAACATTCAGTTAGTGAGTGGGAACCATTGAAGAGCAATAATGGAAGAAGATAATTATGAACAGGGCCTTTCCGAGCGAGTCTGGCGCCCTGGTGCGGCGCCTTGCGGCGCCTCGCGAAAAAATAAAATATACAATATACATGTATAATCTGAAATGTATAGTATTTTATTCAGCAAAAAAATACAAAAATGAAAATAAATTTAGATAAATGTCTTTTTTCTTGCTTTCGAAGTTGCAAACTCATTTATAACGTCTTCGTAGTCAATTGAGTTTGCAATATCTTTTTCGATTGATATTATTGCGAGCTCGTTAAGCCTTTCTTGTTTAGTTGAGTTACGAAGGTATGTTTTAATTATTTTGAGTTTTGAAAAAGACCTCTCACCCGAGGCTACTGAGATTGGAATTGTGAGCATAATCCGAATCGCAATAACTACATTTGGAACAACATTTTCCATATTTAGCTTTTGAATGCAATTTAATATATCGATGACATGGACAATATTTTCTTTACTGGCAAAATTTGAAAGTATTGCGAGTTCAGTAAACAATTCATCACCGTCTAAATCCGATTTTCCATTATGCATTAGAGACAGTTCTAAATTTTTACATGATTTTAATAAACTTCCGTCTAGTCTATTCTGTTCATAATTTTCAAAATCATATAAAAATGAAAATAAATCGCTATGCTGCTTTAGCGCTTCAAATCTTTCAGTTATTGAACTGATAGCGGAATCGATAATTGGTAAAAAGACTTTTATTTCAAATTCTTCTTCATTTGTAACAGTCCTCAATTTTGGTCGTTTACTATCATTATCATTAAACTTGGGTTCGATTGATACGAGTGCACAAATTTTTGTTCCTTCATTGAGCACTTTTCTGCAGCCATATGCTTTATAATTCGATAAAAATTTCATTACACTTTCAACTGAGATTACAGCAGTTTGAACATTTGCTTGAATTGTTTGCAATGCTTATTTTAATGTAAATCATTAACAATAAACAGTTAATAAAAAGACTGTTTAAACTATACAATCGAAAATTTTGACTCGAAATTGTTTTTTTTTTAATTTAAGTAAACACTTAAAAAATATAACTGTACAAACAATTGGTCATATGATGATTTCTTACATTATCAAAGATTGTATATCTGTACGAATTATAAATTTTATTGATCATCACTTTTTTGTCCTTATGGAGACATTCACAGCTTGCATTTTTGCATGGATTATTACACTTATTCAAATTGCAGTTAAATGAATATTCGCTCTCATTCAGTAAGCAGCATTCAGTTGAATAAGTTATCCAAGAAATTTGTGTATAAAAAGTGAAAAAGATTTTAAATTGAAAATAATGGGCGGAAAAACTTCTAAGTCTACTGCTGAAATCCAGTCCAACGGCCAAATCAACAATAATGTGATTGTTGAAGATCACATTCAAATATGGCAAGACAGCCGTATTTTACTCTATGTGCTCGTCGCATTGAAAATTTTTGAAATCCTTTACATTATTTATCGCGATCATACACATGGAAAAAAAAAACAGGCCATTCGGAATAATAAAATTGACAATGCATAAAAATAATAATTTGTTCATATAAATTACAATACATTATGTATTTGGTTTTGTAACTGTTTTTTTGTCGATATAAATAAAAATCGTGTCAACAAAATTGGTTAATTCTTGATTTTTCATAAAATTAATTTTTTTTCTTTATTTATTTCTTTCTGTGCCTTCTGCATTCTCTTTTTTTCAGGTTTTCATAGTGACGTCTCAGGTAGGATAGGTACTAAAAAATAAATAATTAAAATAGGTGGAAATTTTTTTCTTCGCTCTCTATTTTCAAAATGAAATTTTTTTTTCCAAGGGCGCTCGAGTGCGCACCACTTGCACCACCGCTAGGAAAGGCCCTGATTATGAAATACCACGAGTGGAATTAAAAATTTCAAATTCAGCTTTCGGTCGTCGTATACGTGAATTTGATTTGGTGAACAATGGATATAAGATTATCGAGGAATTTTTAATAAGTGCGTTCGAAATATATCAAGTGAAAATAATTGAAGCTGTCACAGAGTTTGATTTGATAAAAACGATATCGTATTTTAGTGCGGAATTTGAACGATCTTTTCATGTTGATGAAGATAGTGATCCAATCACAGAAAAACGAGAGATTCATATACCAACGAAAAATTGTGAAATCAATTCAACTACCGATTTGCGTGCACATTTTCAAAACGATATCATTAACCATGTGGTGAGACAATGTGATGAAGTGATGGTTGAAGGTTTGGGATTTACGTTGAGTAAAATCAATCAATTGCGTGTCCAAATTTTTAAATATGAACCATTGCGAGGTTCTGGCTATATTGAACTTCCGAAAACGATAAAAAACAAGAGAGCAGTTATAAATTTAAAAAACGCCGGCAGCAAATGTTTCAAGTGGTCAATTTTAGTAGCTTTACATTATGATGAAGTGCGTGCTAAAAACAAGAAGAAAGTGACGGATGCTATAAGCTATCAAGAATGGATTAATGAATTGAATTTCGATGGAATATACTTTCCAGTGCGACTGAATCAAATTGAGAAATTTATGCAGCAAAATGAGCACATAGCTGTAAATGTTTACTATTTCGATTCGGAAAAAAAATGTGTATGCCCGCGCTTTCTAGCCTCGAAATCTGTTGAAAAACAATACATTCATTTGCTCATGCTTACAGAAACATCAAACGAAAATAATGAAAAAGCACATGAAGTGAACACACATTCACATTATTGTTGGATTAAAAATCTGAGTGGATTAGTCGGCTCGCAGATGACCAAATATGGACATAAAAAATTCATATGTGATCGTTGTTTGATCCATTTTAATTCGCAAGAGAAATTAGAAAAACATAAAATATTATGTGAAAAAAATGAATGAATGCGCAATTGAAATGCCACCCGTTGAAAAGAACTACGAAACATTCAAAAATTACAAAAATGAACTTAAAATACCGTTCATTGTATATGCGGATACGGAGTCGTTGTTGAAGGAAGCCGAAACAGAGGTCTTTAACCAATGTGGCATTTGTTGTATGCATACATTCGGTTTTGCTATTTTTTAGGCAACCTGAGCAGCTCAGTTGGCTAGCGTCAGTTGCCTAACGGTCGCACAAAAAACGTTTCTCACTGCATTATGAGTGCGAGCGTCGAACGCAAGGATACTTATGTGCTGTGATGTTTTTTTTGCGACCGTTAGGCAACTGACGCTAGCCAACTTAGCTGCTCAGGTTGCCTAAAAAATAGCAAAACCGAATGTATGGTTGTATGTTTTAACATGTGAAGAGCTTTGATTTCAAGACATTGACGCCACCTATACGATTTATTAATGTGCACTGACTATACCAAAGGAAACGGCAAAAAGATACGATTTGTCGTTTGCATTCTGTAATGGTGTATGTGCAATTCAGTGTATATGTGATAGAGATCGCTTGCAAAGTAATTGTCGTTCAATTTATGCCGTTTTTGATGTACTTGCTTACAGCATTCAGTGCACGACTCATTTGCTATGGTATGAAAACTTTTTATGCATATAAATCGTGTATGAAAGCACCAACATGAAAGTACACTGCGTGTGCTTTCACAATATTGTTTGATATTTATTCAATTTCACACCGTACTCGTACAGATGGCGTAAGAGGCAATGCTCATCTTTACTAATGCGACATCGCTTTAACCCAGATTGCTCAACACATGCTTATCAACATCATGAAATGCACAGCATCGGATATTATGTCAAGTGTGAAAATGATGAAACGAAATCATACTATGCAAGTTATCGTGGAGCAACTTGTGCTGGATGGTTTATGGAAGAATTGAAGAAAGTCGCAAACGAAGTCTTTGAATTTTTGAAAGATAAAAAAACGATGAATGTTCTGTCAGAAGAAGAAGAAAAATCATTTATTGAATCATCTGTTTGTCATATATGTAAAAAAAAGCTTCATGAACGAACAAACAGAAACAGATATGATTCGAGTGAAGGATCATTGTCATATATCAGGTCTTTATAGAGGTGCTGCACATCAATCATGCAATCTACAATATCAAATTAGTGGAAACATTCCGGTTGTAATGCATAATTTGTCTGAGTATGATTCACATTTATTAATCAGAAAACTCGGAAGCAACAAACAAATCCATGGTGAAATAAAAATCATACCAAATAATTCAGAGAAATATATTTCGTTCATCAAGACAGTGCATGATGTTGGATTACCGTATCAAAATCAAATTAAATTAAAATTTATTGATTCATTGCGTTTTATGTCGGCATCATTAGATCGTTTGGCATCACTTTTACCATAAGAAAAAAAGTTAATTCTCAAATCTGAATGTATGAAATCGGGTTTTTGTTCAGATGAAATGTTCAATTTGCTGAACCGTAAAGGCGTTTTCCCATACGAATACATTGATGAATATGCGAAACTTGAAGAGAATGCGCTACCGCAAAAAGAGAGTTTTTTCAGTAGTCTGACTGGTTCAAATATATCAGAAGCTGATTATATTCATGCACAGAATGTATGGAATAAATTCGGAATACAAACACTTGGAGAATACTCTGATTTATACTTGAAAACTGATGTGTTATTGCTGGCTGATGTATTTGAGAACTTTAGAAATACATGCATTGCTACACATTCACTTGACCCCGCACACTATTTCGGTGCACCCGGTCTCTCATTTGATGCGATGTTGAAATACAATGGTGTTTCTATAGAGCTCTTCACTGACGTAGATATGCTGATGTTTGCAGAAAATGGAATACGTGGTGGTGTGAGCCAAATAAATAAACGATATACAAAGGCGAATAATAAATACATGGACGATGAATTTGATCCGTCAAAGGAAAATTCTTTTCTGCTGTACTTGGATGGTAAATATGCATGAATAATTATCATTTTTTTGTAAAATGTATCGTAAACATTCTGTTTATTTTTTTTGTAAAATCAAAAGCCAACAACTTGTATGGGTATGCCATGTCTCAACGTCTACCAATTGGAGAATATCAGTGGGTGACCGAGAGTGAAATCAAGAGTAATTTCAATACATCTGACCATCAAAGAAATGCAATGACAATTTTAAATTTGAAGGATGACTCAGATATAGGCTACATATTTGAAGTTGATTTAGAGTACCCACCAAAACTTCATGATAAACATAATGATTATCCATTTTGCCCCGAGTGAAGATCAATACCTGGTATATCAAAGAATGACAAGTTATTGTTAACTTTTTATGATAAGAAAAATTATATTGTTCATTATTCCATGTTGAAGCTAGCTCTCGAAAATGGTTTGTTATTGAAAAAAGTTCATCGGGTGCTTCAATTCAAACAGAGCGCTTGGTTGGAACCATATATGAAGGGTTGGGAGTGAAAGTGGCCAAGAAAAAGTTTTAAGTAAAAGTGTCCACACTCCATACAAAACAGCATGCAATCGCCTTATAAATTGTATGGAGAGTGGACACTTTTACTTAAAACTTTTTCTTGGCCACTTTCACTCCCAACCCCTCATATTGATTTGAACACAAAACTTCGTGCTCAAGCCAATAACGATTTCGAGAAAGATTTTTATAAATTATTAAATAACGCAATCTATGGAAAATCTACGTTTGCGTACAGACGTTAGGTTAGTAAATAAATGGTATGGTATGGTGGTGGTAAAAATTGTGCAAGGAATTTAATTGCACAACCTAATTTTAAAAAATGTACAATTTTCGAAGAAGATTTAGCAGCTATCGAACTACACAAATCGTGTATATTAATGAACAAACCAATCATTGTAGGAATGTGCATTTTAGAATTATCAAAACTATTAATGTATAAATTCTTATATAATTACTTGAAACCGAAGTACGGACAAAATATTCAACTTATATATATAGATACAGATTCGTTTATACTCGAGATAAAAACGAATGATGTATACACAGACATTCGCAATGAACCCAATGAATATGATACTTGGGATTACCCCGAAGGAAATAGTTATGGAATTCCACATATTCCACTTTTTACGGTAGCTAAAGCAGAGCTACTTGAAAGTTAAATACATTTGACTTCATTGGGTAGCTAAAGATTTGAGCTCTAAAATGAATGTTTGAGGTAGCTCCATTGACAGTATTATTAATATGTACGTAAGTGGAGCTACCTCAAACAATAGATTTGGGTAGCTCTGTTATAGCTACCAAAAAGTAGAATTTGCGCCTCCATTTAATTTGTGTGTGGAATGCGATCTAAATGTTATGCCGTGCGAACGCTAGGTAGAATTGTTAAAATGAAAAAGGCTAAAGGTGTTAAGAAAAATGTATTAAAAAATAGTGTAACATTCGATGACTATTATAATTGCATAACAAATAATTGTATTGAATTGAGAAAGAAAAACTCAATTCGTTCTAGAAAACATGAAATTTACACCATTTCAATGCGAAAGATTGCACTGAATCCGTTTGATGATAAACGATATATAATTAAACCAGATTGTATTGATACGCTCGCTTGGGGTCACTATAAACTCGATGCAGAGAAAATGGATAGTGAATATCAATACGCAAAAGATATTGCAGACAGTTTGAAGGGAATTTTGAAATATTAATACACACATGTATATATTTTTTCATTTTAATTTTTTTTATTGAATAAAAGAAATATTAATGTTCATAATTTACATTTTTATTTAATCTATTTTTTATTAAAAAATCCTATTTTAGCAAGCATTGCTTCCATCCTCTCTTTTCTTAACTCAAATCGATATTTATCTGCAGCAATTCTCACCCAATCGCAGTTTTTCCGTACTTCACGATATGCAATTGTCCAAACATACATATACACAATTTTGACGTTGGCATCAGAAGTCACACTTTTCTAAGGGGGAAATCACTCTGAAAAAGAAATTTTCAAAATTACTTCCACAATTACTGTTTTAGTAAAAATTAGTTTTGCTATTACTTTTTTTGTTGCGATTACTTTTTTTGTTGCGATTACTTTTTATTTGACAATTACTTATGTCATTTTATAAGCATTTGGTATGAAAACGTACAAAAATAATCGCCAAATGGAAAGTAATTGCAAAAAAAAAAGTAATAGCAAAACTAATTTTTACTAAAAAAGTAATTGTGGAAGTAATTTTGAAAATTACTTTTTCAGAGTGATTTCCCCCTTGCACTTTTCATTTTCTTTATATTATTTTATTATATGTTTTACATTATTCAATATCTAAAGTAAAAATTACATTCTCTGGTTTACGTCGTGCAAATCAAGGGGCGAATTACTACTGAATGAACTGAAAAAACTGACAGTTACTGAAAGATACTGAAACGTACTGAAAGCAATTCTTCAGTACCTGTCAAAATATCAGTCGAATTTACACTCAATGTGAATGTTTGTCTATTAATGTTTATGATTAAAAATCATCAAAAATTATCAATTTCTAACAAACATTTTTTTCTCTTTCATGGAATTTTTTTTTTCGATTAGTTGTTCAAATATGTTCATAAATTTTTATAATTTTATTTCAGAAAAACTCTCCCTTTGTAAAAATGAAATCATTTTGAACTATAGTATTCTTTTATATTTGTCGATTTTTTTTCATTTATTTTAAATTTTTTGAAAAAAAAAAAAAAAAATCATCTATTACATCGTACATTTTCGCGTGCGATTTCATTAATGACACGTACTAATGCAAAATGATTGCATAAAATGCCGTGAATCTGTCAGGCACTGAAAAATGAACTGAAATACTGACACGTATTGAAGAGATTTGCAAGTACTGAAAAGTACTGAAAATTGATTTTCAGTAGTAATTCGCCCCTTGGTGCAAATAATCTTTGAGCACTTGCTTCATACTCAATCAGACGATTGAAAACTGAACACTTTTTGCATGTACATATATCCCATTTGGAATCACATGTTAACTGGTTTTTGTTGACAGAAAAAACAAGCTTTGCATTCCAAAATTGATTTTATAATCTCCATAGAATGGTAATTGTTTAATATTCAATACATCTGATTTGCTTTCGATGGGAAATATCGATTGTGTGGATAGAAGTGCATACACCCAGAGGAATTTGACAGTCAATATTCCAACATTTGATTTCAAATGTCATATTTCCAACGACCGTTGTAATATTTACAACCATGGTTGGAATTCTATCATCACAGATTTGTTTGCACTAATACCGATCCGCTTGAGCGCGCAGTTGGAATGTTACACTTACAACCAAATGCGCAACTGCGTTGGTATTAGTGCAAACAAATCTGTGATGATAGAATTCCAACCATGGTTGTAAATATTACAACGTTCGTTGGAAATATGACATTTGAAATCAAATGTTGGAATATTGACTGTCAAATTCCTCTGGGTGTATAATTTACTAATTAATAATTTGTATTCATCATGTGGAAAATGTACACACAAAAAAAAAATAGACAAACACACTTACAGAAGCTATATAAAAATCGTTGCGTAGCGATTTCCGTATAATTTCTTGCGGCATTATATAGAATGTGTACAATGAGCGACAATATCATTCATTCTCTCTCACACAACAGTGAACAGTTGCAACACACAAGCAGTTAAGATGACAAATGGTTCCAAATCAATCGCATATCAATATGTATTGGTCATTTGGAGTAGTAGTGCAATGCGATTGATGAATGTTGTGTGAGAGAGAATGAGCGATATTGTCGCATTTATTGTGTACAATACACATTCTATATAATTCCGCCAAAAATTATACAGAAATCGCTTCGTAACTATTTTTATATAGCTTCTGTATTAGTGTTTGTATATTTTTCCTCTGTGTGTAAATATTTATAGTCTGAAAGACTGAATATTGTGAGACAGTAACGTAATCCATCCACTGTTTCAAATTCACGAATACGGCAGAGACTTCCACTAAATGAATACTCATTGATTGCAGATGGTATCATATTATACAAACGATTGCAAAAACACACTTTCATTTTGTTTTTTAATTTTTTTTTATTTACGAGGTCTGTATTTCACAACATACGGAAATAAACTAAGTGCTTACAATAGTATGTTATTGAATATATATCGAAGACATGTTGAAATATGTAGAAACATGTCTTTTGGTTGAAACATGTAGAAATATGTCTTTTCATTTTAAAAACTAAAAAGAATTTAATCGAGCAATTCACCTTCAGGAATCCATGAATTGTATTTAGTATCAAAACCAAGCCATTTGACGTACACACGTCCATTTCTTCTACGAAGTATCTTCTCAACGAGATATTCATTGGGATTTCTGACATGTTGAAGCTCTTCCGCATATACTGAACCTTCGATTTCCAGATTATTCCAATCTTTGAGCAGATACGTGATAGGATCTGTATTATACTGAACTTTTCTAACTGTAAAAATTGCCGTTGTCCAATTCGGAGTATAACTTTTATCAAACACAGTTCGATATTTGCTCAATCGCACGTAATCACCAATTTTAAATTTAGCCGCTCGACGTTTAGAATATTCACGGTTGTACTTATACACAGTATCGAGAAGTTTTTGTTCATTCACATGTGTCACTTCATTCGGCTTCATTTTAATTGTTCTATGTCTGGGGAAAAAGAGAGAAATCGAGAAAAATATTTCAAGATATTTTTTATTATTTTTTATGTTTTTTATAATTAACACTTACCGAGTGTTATTATATGTATTGATGATTTTTTAAAGAATATTATACCATTTGTATGATCCCTGCAAACTTGATTGCATATACAGTTTTCGCTTGATTGTGCGAATCAAACGCTCAACAATGCTTGCATTTTTTACGCTATATGTAGAATAATGATTCATGTTGCCATATTGTACAAGTAACCGCTTCATTGCACTATTGAAAAATTCTTTTCCATCATCAGTGTGTAAATTTTTAATGTGTTCTCCAAATTGTTTGAAAATTCTCTCCATTGATTCAGTTGTACCTTTCGCTATTTTATCTTTCAATGGTTCCGCGTATGCTTTTTTTGTGAATACATCGATGACAATTAAAATGTATCTATACCCACGATTTTTCTGTTTAAACTGTTGCATATCGATAAGATCAGCCTGCAATGTATCGGCAATACCGCGCATTGAATATTTGCGTCAATTTTTCATGCGCTTAGAGCAACACATGTTATTCATCATCGCCCTACAGAACCAACCATTGTCAATACCATCCGTAAATTTCAAGTCCAGTGTACACTATTAAATGATACACGACCGATTAGACCGCATCCAGCACTTAGTGAAGAGAATATAGCGGCGGTAGCTGAAAGTGTTCAAGAAGACCGTGATGAATCGATTCGGCGCCGTTCTCAACAGCTTGGCTTTTCGTATGCAACAACTTGGCGTATTTTACGTAAGGATCTTGGATTTAAAGCATACAAAATTCAACTCGTGCGTCATGTTTTCGGTGAATGGGCTCTGGATCAGCTTGCTTTCTGCAACGGATTTTCTATCCGTTGTTTTATCGTGAAATTTTGCTTAGCGACGAGGCTCATTTCGAGGTCTCAGAAAAACGACGGTTTGGTGTTGTTTATGGGCCGGTGGAATCATCGGTCCGTACTTCTTCAAAAATGAGGCCGGACAGACCATAACTGTCGATGGCCTCCGCTATCGAGCCATTATAACAGACTATTTGCTACCTGAAATTGATTGGATCACCTCAAGCGTAGTCGTGGTCAACATTTACATGAGATTATATTAAAAAGTAAATGTCAAAGAGTGTTCTTTCGATCCATAATAAAATTCTCATAATAAAATTCGATTTTATGTGTTTTGTTTAAAATTTAAAAAAAGGCCAAATGAATCACCCTTTATGTGTTAAGCTCACAGACGTAAAAAACCAAAACGACAAATCCAGCTATTACTATGAATACGACGCAAAAATAAGAATCCGAATCCATGTGTCTACCCCCTAGCACAGAATGGCATTTCATTAGACCATCTGCCCCTCATGAAGATGACATTTGCGAAGCGGCAGTAAAATCTATGAAGTATCATCTGAAACGTATTATGGGAACACAAAAATATTTCCTGCAAGGTATTTCAAGCCTTCTAACTAGTGTAGAAGCATGCTCAAATTCAAGAGCATTATGCACATTATCGGGCGTTCCCGATGATATTGAAGCGTTGACACTGGCAAGAAAAAGCAAGTTATCCACCATATAATATTAAGCGTTTATTCATTCAGTTGGAGTGTCGGATACAAGCGTTTTGAAAAAAATGGTCAAGCGATTATCTACAGACACTTACGCAAACGCCTAAATGGCGTGAAGAAAAAAACATCAAAACTAGTCAATTGGTTTTAATCAAAAGCGATAATATCCCCCCATCTTACTGGGCAATGGAAAGAATAATATACAAACGCACAAAGGCATCGATGGAAAAATAAGAGCAGTAACGTTGAAAATACAAACAGGCGAATTAGATAGATCAGTAAGAAAGTTATATGTTTTACCAAACGATATCGAATTATCTTAATGGAAGTAATTCAAAGCGTTCAATTCATGCGTTAACAATGCTCGTATTATTTTTTTAAAAAATCACATATCAAATGGAACAGCGGGTAAGAGTTGTGTACAAGAACATGAAATCGGCACTGAATACATTTATCGCAGCACACCTATCGGAAAAAAAATAAAACTCTGTACAGTACAAAGCCATTTTCAGTTCTTGTCAACAAAATCATACCCAAATATAATGCTTATTCTACTTTCCACCAGATTTGTGACGATTTTTTTTGTCATTTGCTTATGTCTAAATACTTGTTATTGTTGTTGTTCATTTCATGGCCCTGGTTGTGTATGAGCAAGTTATATTTAAATGGTTAAAAAGATCCCTTTCAACGGGGGGAGTATTAGAAGCGATACGCTCACACAGAATATCCACGCTCACACGAAAGTTTCGTGATGAAACATACACACTCATACAATCACACGAAATTGATTTTATAAAATCAACAGTACCACTGCCATCTTAATATATAAGTCATGTTCAGTTGAGAATAAGCATTAAAAGAGAGAACATCAATATATCAAATAATAATTACTAAAATCACAACTATCATATTCACTTCTGCTGTCAATCTTTTATTTTCCGATTCAAGCGTGACAATTTCACCTTTTGCATTCGGAATGTAAAAAAAGTCTTGTACACAAAAGAGTAATTTTCCACCGAAAATCCTATCTGGAGACCAAATAAACAATAAAACCTTCGACATTCGAGGAACTATATGCTTTTCCCAAAAAAACATGAGTTTCCACTGGTGAAAATGCCGAAAACCCCTGTTTTGGGTACTTTGCCATACAAAAGTGCCATTTTTCGCCAAAAAACCCATTTAAGGACCGAACAAACAATGGAACCAACTTTCCAATATTCAAGGACCCATATTTTTTTCACCAAAGAGCACGAGTTTCCTTTGACGAAAATACCGTAAGATGCCTATTTTGGACACTTTTCATACAAAAATCATCATTTGCACTGGATATATCTCCATTTAACGGATCCATTATGCGGTCATCATCCATGGCTGAAAATTTAATGGTTTCTATTCCTGAACTATCCAAACAATTCTGCATCATCAGATTTTTTTTTGGGCTCGTTGGTAATGAGCTATCGTGTTAACAAATTTTTGCATACATGGTACAGGGTACAGCAAATCAGTGACCATTATAACAAAGCTACATTAGACAAAGGCACTTTTCGTTATAAAACTTTTCCGCACACAACACGTTGTGCGTAAAAGTATTGTAATCGGTCAAAAAATTAAGGGCACCCAAAAATATTCTTTCTCGGCGTTTTGAACCTAGGAGAACACAAAAAACCAGTTTTTAGAGCGTCGTAATGTGAGTGTGTCGTACCCTGTATAGCTGTACGCTGTACGCAAAAATTTGTTAACACGATAGCTCATTCCCAAAGAGCCCAAAAAAAATCTGATGATGCAGAATTGTTAGGATCGGTCAGGAATAGAAACCATTAAATTAATTTTAATGCATTTTTGTTAAAGGAAACTCATATTTTTTCGCGAAAAAAAAAGTGGGTCTTCGAACATTAGAATGTCGGTTTCATTGTTCGTTCGGCCCCTAGATGGGTTTTTTGGTGAAAAATGACACTTTGTTACGGGAAAGTACCCAAATTAGGTATTTTTTGCGTTTTCCTCATAGGAAACTCATGTTTTTTTGCGAAAAAAATATAGGTCCTCAAATGTTTAAGAGTCGTTTCCATTGTTTGTTTGGTCCCCAGATAAGATTTTAGGTGGTAAATTACACTTTTGTATGTGAAAGTATGTAAAATGGCATTTTATCACGTTCGAAGTTCGAAACTATTATTATTTCGCCAAAACAATTAGTTTTTGACTTTCTACTTTCGCTGAATTTATTGTTACTTTAACCGTGAATGGAGAATCTCCATTGGAGATGATACAGTTCAAAACCTGTGGAAAATTCCTTACACAGAAGTAAAAATGCAGTTTTGAGCATAATTTGTAAGTCATTTTTGGTTTACTTTAAACAGAGAAATCGATATCATGCCTAATTCATCTTATTTTGGTTAAAAAAACGTATTTCTTCTACAAGTTTTCTTTTCAAGAAAAATGTCATAGCATGGGAGTATTTTATTTAGAGAGAAAGTTGTTTTAATCATGGAAAAATGTAAAACATGTTATTTTAAGATAAAATGTAATGAATTTCCGGCTATTCTCTAAACTTGAAAAACTGCTTCGGGGCCACCGTTTCCACACGATTGAGGAAATAAAAGACGAATCGAAGAAGGAACTGATGGCCATTCGGGAAATCGAATTTAAAAAGTATTTCGACGAACGGAAAAGACGTTGACATAAGTGTATTATATCGGGAGGGGATAACTTTGAAGGAGATGAAATTGATTTGGATGAATAAATAAAGATTTTTCATTTTATAATAAAATTCACCTTTTTTTTTGCCCACAGTAGTACGTATAAATACAAAAACGCCATATTAATTACAATAATTCAAAATTTTTATTTGGTATTAAATTACATCAGTCTTATTTTTTTATCTTTTTTCTTACAAGAAATTTTTGTTTAACTTTCTATTCAAAATGGTATAGTCTGGAACCATTAAATCCAGAGCTAAAATAAATAATTATTGATGAAGCGAAAGCATTTCAAATGTAAATCTTTTATGATTATGAAACACGATTCGATTATTTAAACATTTGGAACTACTTGATTTGAAGTCTGGAGATGACTCCAGCAAAACCCAATAATTTGTAACTCGAATCTATGACGAATATTTGGATATGTGTCCGAGAGAATTGTCATTACGTAATGTCACATTGTATCTTATTCATTTCTTTAAGAAGTTCAGAATGTAACTAGAAAAAAAAATGTTTTTCTGTCACTTAAATTGTAGTTTGATATGACTTTCTACATATAGTAATTCAAACGTAACAGAAACTACAGTGGTGAAAAATGATAAGAAATAACCATCCATAATTACTAAGTAAACTATTTTTATTTTAATTAACGTTTTTTAATTTCGCAAATTTTTCTGTAGATATATTTATTGAATGCAATACGCTGATGACTGCCTATTAAAAAAAAAATTCAAATCCAAAGCATGTATATCGATATTTTCATCCAGCTGGATATTCATTTCGAGATATCGTATCGGCTGAATTTCATTTGTACGAGAGGAAGCAACAAATGAAGTGAGCAAAGAATGAAGAGAAACAACAACAACACATCACAGTAAGCGTGCACATTCATATTTCTCACTTCTTTCATTCCCCCTCTTTCGTTTCGTTGTATTCATATGATGCGCGAAACGAAACAAAACGAAAGAGGAGAATGTATCCCTTGTTCAAATGAAATTCAGCCAATACGATATCTCGATATAAATATCCAGCCGGATGAAAATATCAAAATACATGCTCTGTTCAAATCTAATACTAAATGTGTTGCTATTATATCTAGGCTATTTACAAAATAACAAAACTCATTTTCGTTATAATATTCATTTTCTGCCTCAATATATTAATATGACAATTTGATTCACATAGAGCGAATAATGAGACTACGTGAAAATTTTTTATTGTTGAAACTTGAAACAATGCGGTTGAATGTGGTTTTTAGAATGATCAGTGATGTTTTTATCAACTTTTTTTCATGATCCTTATATATATATATATATATATATTATTTAAATATGATATTTCATTTGATGTATAATAAATATGGCGAATTCAATATCGAAAGAACTACTAGACTGCTTTGAGCGATCTTGGTTCTTTCTAATAATCATTCTATCGACCATTTCGATATTTACGATCATTGCTTTTCGAGCGACTATTTCGAAGTCGTGAAGGCCAACGATTATTATCACTTTCACTTGCATCTTCTTCAGAGCTTTGGTTACTTCCATCGTTTCGATTTCGTACTGGTCGCCGACTGTTTATAGGGCATTCATCATTACGTGGTTTATGTCGATCGTTGTCATACGGTAGTGTTGATTCATTCGAAATGGATGGATTGAGCGATTGACTGAGCCATGATTGCCCCGAATAGCCACCACCGTTGTTTTTAGTTTGATTGTTTGGGCCAAGGCATGGATCTGCAAAAGAATAGCTCACAATGATCGGCGACTTCTAATATAATGTTATCACAAATCTTATTTTTATCATCAAATTCGATGAAATGAAAGTAATAGACTATTATATTGCTGAGACATTGATATTCTTTTACTTTTATTTCGAAAATGTATTTGGCGAATTTATTTCTGATTTTTTTTTTTGCATAGGGTTAATTGTACCTGGTGGTGATGGTTCCAAATCATTTTCATCCAAAAATTCTAAATTTATATTGCGATAATATTCTTCTGTTGGTTCACCACCATAGTTGAAAAAGTTTTTGGCCAAATTTTGATCTTCACACTCTTCATATAATACTGAACCACTTTCATAATCATTGTCCTCTTGATTATGTTCATAATTTTGATCATCATTTGATTGTTGGATTTGCCAATTTTGTGGAAAATGTGGCACTGGTGGTGGGAGTGTTGGCCATCGTGGCTGTGAGTGACCAGCTGAACGACGGCATATTTTCGGGGAAATAGCCACTGGATTTGTTCGTATTGTCATGCTCGACATATTTGGTGGCTTATAGTATGGATGGTCGGGTGGAGGTGGTAATACATCGCAAATATTCAATGGCTCACGTACAGGTGCATTATATTCACTTGACGATGGGCTTGTCGGACATTTTATACATGAATCATCTGACTGTGCACCACCATGCTGTAACGTTACCTGTTGTTATACATTTATAGGAATATATTGAAAGAAAAAAAAAAATGCAATTTAAATGAAATTCGACATAATTTTGGAAAAGGAATATGAATGATAATTTTAAGAAATGCATTTCTTACCGTTGCATAAGGCTCTGGTGGAGCGGACATATTTATTTTTGGTATTATTTGTACAACTTCTGCATATTCTGAAGAAGCAAGATTCGAATTTGCGCCCGATATCGTATGCATCGGTTTCAATAACGTATTTCCATGCAACCAAAGTGTATGTTGTTTATCAGGTAACGTTGTATTTATAATTGGTTCTGTTTTATTTTATTAAAAGTTGAAAATGGAAATATAAATGGAATTTGCATATCAATTTATGTCCAACGGAATATATATATATATATATATTATTATTATAAGTACCTGGATAAGATGCTTTCATATTTCGCTTATTTTGTCGCGCCCAATATAATGCAAATATGGCTCCACTAATTAATGATATCACTAAAATGGCCAACGCTATTCCAGACATCCAATTTGTTGTCCAAGTTCCAACAGCAAGATCTGCTCTGTAATCGTTATTGAAATATGTATCGTTTGCTTTTTCGAAAATCAATTTCACATTTGGAAATACTTTCCGCGGCTTTGTAAATACATACTTTGGTGGGCGTGAAATGAATGACGGATCCATATGTAATGCAGTTGATACTGAATATGGACCTAATCCACCAGCCGTTTGTGCTGCCACTCTTGCTGTATATCTACCGCCTGAAAATTAAGAATTAATTGAGAGTAAGTGAGTGCAATAGAGAGCCATATTCTGACAATTCTACGATCTATAAATTCGAATTATGTTATTATACCTGGATTCAAACTATTGATTACCACAGACTGTGTTGTTGCATTTAAAGACATCTGTCCCAATAATTTATTTGTAATATTTGACTTGATTTGAATCTGAAATAAGAATACTAAATTAAAATGACACAAAATCATGGTGTTATCTATTTGTTTTTCTCAAAATAATACGACAAAAGGGGGAGGGGGAAGGGGGGATAAATGAAAAACACAAGATAAAGTAAATATATATATTTATTTATTTATTTATTTACCTTATAGCCAGTTAGCTCACCATTAAGTGTAGCTATTGATGGTGGCGACCACCGAACAAATGCAGCAGTATTATTAATAACACCTACTCGAATGTCTTTTGGTGGCTCGCTTGGTGGGCCATCTAAGGTTTTTCCTGTGAAAATTAAAAAAAAAGAAGAAATAAAAATGAAAATGTTGTAAATAGGAAATACTTTCAATCAAATCAAACATTTACCCTTCCGTATATTCGAGATGGACCCACTCAAACCTAGAAGGAAACGACAAAAGAAAATAAATATAAATATTGTGCAAATATTGCAAATATTGTGAATATTGTCAAATATACTGAATATCATAAATATTCTAAACAAATTACCAAATATTGTTTAAATTTGAGATTTGTAGTTGAGATCATACTGCATACTGTGTCTGTAAGGAAAAAAAATTCTTCACCAATCGGTTCTTGGCTAGGGGGAAATGACTCTTGCAAATCTTTTCAAAATTTTAGAGAAATCGAAGCATTTTTACGAATCTTCATTTACATATGAAGTTGACAAAGAGATTTGCAATTGCGAGCGTATCTATGCGCATCTTTTTAACACATAATCAAATGCGAATCCTTGCGAATCTTTTATTCATTTTCAAGTATAATACGCGAATCTTTAAATTGTTCATCATATTTTTGCAAATAAATTGGGATTCGCTGCGAGTCATTTCCCCCTAGGTTCTTGGATGTCCGCCAGCACTACATGACAATGCTAAGCATATGCAGTGTTTCTTTTCTTCTCTTCTTCCATGATGTGATTGTGTCTTTTCAATATCGCCATGCTGATTGTTGACTTGATCTCAGCTACCAAATCTCATTTTTAAGCAATACTTACCTATTTTCATAGAATATAAAAAGATTGATTTCAGTTCGCCACTCAGTTCAGCAAGCTAACTCAGGATTTACATATTTAACGAGTACACGGATGGCGTACAAAGTCGGTTGTTATAAATAAATATAAACAAACAACAACCTACTGCGTGAGACATCCGTGCGTTCGTTAAATATGTAAAGTCTCAAGTTAACTCACTGAATTGAATAGCACACTGAAATCAGTCTTTTTATATTCTCTGCTTATTTTGCCATCGCGACAATGTTTTCAGTTTAAAACTTAATAGCTATTTTATTGATAAAAATGAATTGAATATTCGCTAAACAATCCAAATATTTATGATATGGTATGTATAATTGAATTTAATAAATATCTCATAAATATTTAAATATCGCGTGAATATCTCAAAAATCTACAAAATGTTATATATATTAAAAAGGGCTATTTTCCCCTAGCTCGAACCATGAGGAACAGACGCAAACACCTCATATTCTGTATAAGACCGAAGATCATTAATTGTATACTCTTTTGTATCAATCATGGCAGTTGCCGTCTGGAATTCATTTGATCCAACTATTCGATAATGTAATGTAAGTGATGTAGCTGTGAATTTGGATAATGATTTGAATTTGATTAATATGAATTTGGTCTTTAAATTTTTAAACAATAAATGCAACATATTTTGTTATAATTACCTGGTATTCCAACTGTAGTCTCCCAACTTATTGAATAAAACGAATAACATTTTATTATTTCAATTACAACAAATGGATATAAATAATGTACGAAACAGTTTTTCTTTTATTTATTTATTTTTTTTACCTGATATCCAGTGAATTTGGTGACGTAGCTAATACTGAATTAATGATAATATTTTGTTCATTTGAAAAACGATCACTTGATTCAATTGCATCGACCATTGGTGGCACGATGTCTCCTCTATTTGAACTATTGATAACATGTATAAATATCCTCTTGACTATGCTTCCTGCTTCATTTAATGCGGCACATCCATACCATCCCTGCATTGAATATTCAATTTATGGATTAAATGAGTTAATTTATTGGATCTTTTTAATTTTTCAATATGTCACCTGATCACGTGCAGTCACATCCATTAAAATAAGTTCACCATTATCAGTAATTTGTAATCTTGATACTTCACGTGGTGCCTGAGTTGAGAATACTAAAACGGGTATGACATCTATGGTGGAATTGCGTTTCATTAATACATTAATACAACCAAAAATGTGTTTGAAAGAAGATTTTGTGAAAATTGTCGAATAATATTCAGATTATGTACCTTGTAAATCATCATCATCATCATTATCATCGTCATTATTATTATTTTCAAATATTTTATTCGGCTTGTCATCTGTTTCACGTCTTTTTCGTAGTTTTTCTTGATCTTTGTCGCGCATTTTTTGATTAAAGTTTTTATACCGCGTTTTGTGTTCAAGTAATTCACTTGATGTTAGATTTTGGGCAATCGAACGTTTTGACCGTAAGCTCATGATTTTCGCTTTAGTTAAAATGTCTTCTTGTGTGTCTTTTTCTAAATATTGCATTATTTTACTATCCATTTGATGGTGATGTAATTGTGACATTGCCAAGCTTCCAATTCGATCCCATATTATACGCGGTTTCGGACGTCCTTGAGCTCGACATGGTAACTTTACCTTAGGGTGAAACAACAGAAGAAAATGAAAATAAATATTGCATATTGTGAATACTTCAAATTTTAATATTCTCTATCACTACAGCTACAGCTTGTTTATTGATAAAAATGAATTGACTATTTACTATATGGTGCATTTTTTGAATACATTCAAATATCTACTTAATATCTATTGGTGAGTTGCAAAAGAACGTATGTTCCAACAAATTTGTATGAACAATTGAACATACGTTCTTTTGCTTCTCATCAATAGATATGTGTATATTCAAAACGGGTTATTTCGCCCTGAAACCTTACCAAACCACCTTCATTCACATCTAGATTGGTTGGTTCTTCGATAAATGATGGAGATGCTGGTTCAGTAAAAAAAAGAAGCAATTATTAACGCTTATTCAATATTCACGCTATAGTTTATTCATTGAAAAGGTATATGGTGTTTTGTGGGAGTCCTTTCAGTGACTTAAATTCAGATCGATGAACATATTTCAAAATATTCTTTCGAAAAATATGCGCATATTTCCTCTCCTTTCGAAAGTTATAAAAGAATTTACGACACTACGTCCTATTACACTACATCCTACTTCATAATCACATAATTTTGAAAATGTTCGTCCCTTATTTAAAATAAACTCAAAGACGTACGCACAAAATATACTATGTTTGTCACCTTTAACCTTACGTTCGTCCTTGGGGCGTAGAGCGCCCGAGACAATATATAGATAAAAATTTAAGTACTAAAAATTGACGAAATCACATAAAACTTTATTTATATATAAATAAAACCTTAAGGTATTTATGAGTGAATTTTCAAGTTTATATGTATAGCATGTGTGACATTTAGCCATGTGTGTAATTCATGTGCTTCATACGTCTTTTGGGGCGTACAACGCCCGTAGTGTATTTTGTGCGACAACTTGAATGTGAAAAAAAACAAGCGACTTTTGTCTTCAAAAAAAATACAGAATAGCTCGTGTAGTATAAAATTCCCGCCGACACGATCTATTATTAGTTCCGCGGAATACGTGAAAAACCGCGAAAAAACGCGAATTTCATGTGTTTTTATTTTTCGCTGAATTGATAAGAGTTAAGATATATCTGTCTTCAGCAAAGTTGTAAGTTTCGCGTTTTTCCTTCGATTTTTCACATTTTTGTCTAACTGATAAGAGATAATGGAATTGTATCTTCACAAAAAATGTTGTAGAAATTCGTTTACTCAATTTTTTAGACATGCTTTATCTTATCTTATCAGTTACGTGAGAACCGCGAAAACCGTGAGTTTATTCTTATCATTTTTCGCGAACGTGATAAGAGATAAGTGGATAATGTCTTCAAAAGAATTGTAGTACTTGACCTGTTCTACATTTTTGCTGAAAACAAATGTCTTTTTTATTTTGTCAGTACCACGAAAAATTAGAAAGAAAAAATTCGCATTTTCGCGGATTTCCGCGTATTTTTCAGATAAGAGATAACAAGATGGCGTCTTCTGAAATATTGTAATACTCAACTTGCTGTACAACTTCGCTAAAGACAAATATATCTTATCTCTTATCACAGTCCAGTTTTAATACAAAATGCACTGCGGGCGCTGTACGCCCCAAAGACAATGTTAAGGTGTCTGTAGCATGGACGAACGTAAGGTTAAATAGATTTAAAAGAGTCATTTTTTCGTAAAAAATTAATGATGAAAATTTATTCTATGACATTTTTTTACCATATATTAGAACTTTGACAGCTATGGATACATTTCCGCCTTCATTATATCCTTTACAGATATATTTTCCTTGATCTTCGGGTCTTGAATCTTCCAAACGTAATGTATTATCGAGTAAAATACGTGATCGCCCTTCAGGTAAATTTCCATTTTCACGATGCCAGCTCACAATAGGCATTGGATCACCCGCTAACTAAAATATTTACAAAATCATTTTAAATTTGGAATTTCAAATATGAAATTTAAATTACCTCGCAGGGCAAGTCAAATCCTTCCCCTTCAATAATTTCTGTATCTTGTGGTCCACGCAATACGGTGGGTGGTGCCAGAACCTTGAGTAAAGAAATATAATGAAGTAATCAGTATTTTATTATAAATTATTATTTATTCGTTTTGGTCCGTCCTCTTCGGGAAGAGGGACAGACCAAATTCTTTTGGATCGTCCTTCTTGGGAAGGAGGACGGACGGACAATGTTTTTCATGTTCTTGTCCGTCCATTTGGCAGCTTTTTACACATAACACCTTGTCAAATGAACTTGATATGTCCGTTCGTCCGTCCTTTTTCTCGAAAAGGACGAACCAAAATGACTTGGCCCGTCCATCTCATCAAGAAAGACGAACAAAATCGATTTGGCCTGCCCTTCTTGATTAGAAGGACGGATGGAAAGTGTTTTTTATGTCCTTGTCCGTCCTTTTGACACCTCATGAATCATTACCTTAAGTGATGCGGGTGGTGAGTCTATTCTTCCGGCCATACTCTGTGCAGAGCATACGTATTTACCTGCGTCGGACGCTTGAACTTCCGAAATAAGCAGACTGCCTGACTCTACTGTTGATAGTCTAAAATTGGAAAATATTAAATTTACAATTAGCATAAAATATCTCATGAAATATCTTATGAAATATTTACCTTTTACCACTTAAATCAAGTAATTTTCCATTCATATACCATAGTACACTTGGATCAGGAACACCGCGTGGTGGATCACAAATTAAATGGACTGACCCACCTACCAATGCTACCGTGTCCTTTGGAATTAAACGGAAATCATCTCGCAATACTACAAAGAGAAAGAAAACCAAGCATATAAAAAATAAATTCAAAACTAAGGATTTCAAGGTTATTTAGTGAAAAAATTAAAATTCTCGCAATTATAGAATGTTTTCTCCATATACATAAATCTTTCACTTTTTTGGCTTTAACTACTATTTCAGACATTTGAAAACATAAAGAACCGTATCCCGTTTTATATGGAATCTGGGCCATATGGCCTACATTGATGGGACCTATACCGATGGATGGGGGGTAGTGAGTATAGCAATAATATATGGGATTTCCAACCTCAGGGGCTGGGCGGAGGTATTTTATGGAGGTTTTTATTTTTCACGATTCTAACTTATTTTTTTCATATTAATCTCGAATTTAGAGCAATGTTCTGTATGGAAAAAGTGTTCAAAGTGATTACGCTGAATATTTTAGCATCTTAGGTAAGGTATGCTACCTTCAACTCGAAAAGTGGGCGTGGGTGAAAAAGTTTAATTTTACCCTTAGGAAGTATCATTCTCAAGAAAACTCTTGATCATACTCCTTTTTTGACCTTCAAACTCCTCAGATACTTCTTGAAAACTCCTTTATACTTTTTTTTCACGTGAAATTCACCATGATTTAATCGAAAAATTAAAAATAACTGTAATTATGAATTTCGTATATATAACTCACCTGCAATTTGTAACGTGGCATTTCGACTAACGGCAATACCTGCAGTACTTTTTGCTTGGCAGTAATATATACCTGAATCTTGTTCCCGTTTATTTTGCAAGACTCTAAAAAACAAAACGATAGTTTCAAATTTAATATATGATTTTATTTTATTTATTTATTTCACCTGAATATAATTTGGTACATTGAGATCATGAAAAATTAACGTATTCATCAAACATATTGTTAGGAACATCAAATAGTTTTCTTCAAAATTCATTTCTATTGGTAGATTCAATAAACAACGTTTTAAACATATTTACAAATAATCGTAATGGGAGCATATGTGTTTCTACTTAAATTATTATTTGAAATTTTAAAAAGTTCAGCATTACGAAAATTACGTGGATTAGGATTAATATAAAAACGGCTCCGTAACAATTCAACGGCCAACGTCGCACAAAGTAAATTTGTATATGCCATAATTATGTACCAATTATGTACTATGCGTACCCACATTCAAATATTTTTGTACCTCAATTTTAATATTTTTTTTTCAAATATCAAATTTTTCCAAAACGCATTTTTTTATTTTTATGAAAAAACGAAAAACTAAATATGTCATAATTTTGTACCAATTTTGTACCTAATCAATCTGCATTCAAAAAATTTTTTCCTCAATATTTGATTCTTTTTTTTGAAAATTTTATTTTTACAGAGAAAAATTTTTTTCTTGTCTTTTGTGAAAAATCAAAAGTTGGGAATGCCATAATTTTGTACCAATTTTGTACCTAAACAAACCGCATTCAAAAAGAAGAATTCTCATTTTTTGACTCATTCACATAACAACATTTTGTTTACACTTTAAAAATGCGCTGTCATTTACTGTAATACTTACATTGTGATGATTATAAGAAATAAGAACAATGTTCGAACATGAAACTCAATAAGTAATTCAAAAGAAATAAGAACAATTGTCGCACATAAAATTCATTTTAATTTTTTAATTTTTTTATTATTGAATTTTAAATTATTCATTGTAAAACATTTTCGTTTAAAGTGTAAACTAAGCATTCCAGATTGCCGGATAAATCCGGGTTTGCCCGGATTTTTTTGGTAGAACCTGTCTAAAAATTCGGCCGGTTGGATGCCCGGATATCATTGAAAAAACCCGGATTTCGCCCGGATTTTTCAAAAATTGTTTTAAAAAAATTAAGTTTAGTTTCAATAATTCTTTTTTTGTTTGCACAAATGTTAATTTTTCCTACAATTTGGATTATGAATTGTAATAAAAAAATTTAAATTGGTTTGAAAATTTTATATTTATTTTTTTACTGCATTTATCTTAATGTTCAACACTTCGATCTACAACCAAAATATCCATCAAAAGTATGAAATGACATAAGTGACATATCAATATCAATATTGATGTATTGATCTTATAACAATCAAATCATTTTGTCCTCATCATTTTTTGTCCTATCCAGAATTTACTAGTGTAAAAAATGGAAAATCAGATCATTGTCATTGCAATAATTGTGGTAAAGATCTTTCGATTCGCCACAAAGGGCTCGCAGACATTGAAAAACATATAAAAACGAAAGAACATGTAGCAAATTGCAAGAAAGCGGAACGCAAACTTTGAATCAATTAATCAACGGTATGTAGTATGTTATTTAATTTTTTTTCTATGTTCAGCCTCAGTTTTCGCATTATTTGGAGGATCATATTTTTTATTATTTATTTTATTAAACACAAAAGCCAAAAAGATGAGCCTATTGCATCGACTTCTATGGAGACTAATTAAAAATTGAAATTGATTCAGTTAGATTTGGGCATTGCATATTGCAATAAATAAATAAAAACTCTACAAATAAAATAATGTAGATTTCCTTGGAAAAAGTAAAATGTTTTTTGAACGATTTAACCCAGTTTCTGTCACTTCTTTTGATTTTTATCTGATTCCTTTCGCCCGGCCCGGATCACTATGAAAAAAAATCTGGAATGCTTAGTGTAAACAAAATGTTGTTATGTGAATGAGTCAAAAAATGAGAATTCTTCTTTTTGAATGCGGGTTGGTTAGGTACAAAATTGGTACAAAATTATGACATTCTCAGATTTTGATTTTTCACAAAAAACAAAAAAAAAAAAAAATTTCTCTTGTAAAATAAAAAATTTCGAAAAAAAGAATCAAATATTCATAAAAATGTTTTTTGAATGCGGTTTGTTTAGGTACAAAATTGGTACAAAATTATGGCATTCCCAACTTTTGATTTTTCACAAAAGACAAGAAAAAAATTTTTCTCTGTAAAAATAAAATTTTCAAAAAAAAGAATCAAATATTGAGGAAAAAATTTTTTGAATGCAGATTGATTAGGTACAAAATTATGACATATTTAGTTTTTCGTTTTTTCATAAAAATAAAAAAATGCGAAAAATAAAAACAAACTTTTTACAAATGGACAATGAATTCTATCACTTAATAGGTCATACATAAATATTAACGCGAAATTAATTCTGCGACGACTAAGTCTAGTCATATTCAACGATTCCAGGCGATCATCATAGGACGAAATTTGATATTTATTTGATATATTTGGATATTCACGGAGCGCATACATTGAAAATTGACGTTGAATTCTTTCGATCAAATCAGATTTAGTTGAAGAAATGTTTAGCCATACAGTACTAGCATAATCGAGATTAGATTGAATAAATGCCGAATAAATTGCTTTCCGTGTGATTTGATCGTCTATGTCCCGTGAAAAACGTTTCACAAAACCGAGTGTAGAGCTGGCTTTAGAGATGATCAAATCAGCGTGTGTATTAAAATTCAACTTATCATTGAACAACACACCCAAATCTCGCTGTTCAGTAGAATTCACAAAACAGTAATCACCATAGCAATACCTTGGTTTAGGTTGTGCCCTTCCACGGTGAATCGATAAGACTGAGTATTTATCGAGATTCAGATGTAAATCATTCATTTCACACCAGTCCCTTAATGTGTTGATCGAAGATTGAAGTTGAAAA
This sequence comes from Resseliella maxima, assembly GCA_029041755.1. Lineage (NCBI taxonomy): Eukaryota > Metazoa > Arthropoda > Insecta > Diptera > Cecidomyiidae > Resseliella > Resseliella maxima. Next base: position 71,763 of record JAQOWM010000665.1, read on the forward strand.
GAATCTGCGTCGTTATTCACTATCTTAGCTATTCGTACATCATCGGCGAACATTGATAAAAATACATCGTTACAGATGGCAGGTCATTAATGAATAGTAAAAAAAACGTTGGACCAATGTGGCTACCTTGCGGGACACCCGAGTTTAGAGTGAAATCAAAAGATTCAGCGTCTCCCAGTTTAACATATTGTTGGCGATTTGATAGATATGATTTTATCCACTCGATTATTATTTACAGGAATCGGTAATTCAGTTAATTTACGAAGAAGAATGCCGTGATTAACTCTGTCAAATGCGTTACTGAAGTCAAGATACAATACATCCACTCGATTTGAAGCATTCAAACCAGCAATGGAGTAGTGCAGAAATTCCATCAAATTTGTTGTTGTTGAACGATGTTTCATGAAGCCATGTTGATGCGGAGATATACTGCCAGATACAAGACGAGTACGGTGGAAATTAACACAGTGCTCGAAGAATTTAGCGATTGTCATTAATTTTGCTATGCATCTATAATTCCTTATATCCGATTTATCGCCTTTTTTGAAAATCGGTCGAACACAATATCGTTTCCAAGCACTTGGAAATACGCCAGTTTGAAGAGATTCATTGAATATAAGTGTGAGTGGCTCATATAAAACGGACGCACAATTTTTCAATATAAGGGGATGGGTACCATCGGGACCAGCACTGTTTGTCCTAATTTTCAGTATTTGATCGAATACAAAATATTCATCCAATAAAAATTTTTAAGCGATTGGAGTTATTTATTCCACCAAGGTTTTTTAAATGTATTGATTTTTGATCTAGGAACGAAGCTTGCGATGGCGTCATTCAAAATATCATGAAGAAACTCAGTGACTTGCATGTAAAATTTTCAACGATACTGGAATCATTGAGATAATTGCAAATCCCAACAAAATCAGCACGATTGAAATTAAGGCGATAACTATTTGAATCCCTGGTCCGGTCATGTGAAGTATGATTGTTATCGTAAATAATAAGTAGTGGCGGATGATGTATGTCAATTTTTATCAATGGATTTGATTCAACTACTTCAACATTGGAAAAATCATTGGTGAAGACTAAATCAAGTAATCGGCCATTATTATTGAATTTATCATTGATTTGATTATAGCCCAAACAGAGAATTTCCTGTAGAAAATCCTCAGCAAATGGAGGAGAAACATTGACCGGTAACATTACGTCCAAATCTTTATTGAAATTATCGTCCGACGTAATTCAAAACACCAAGGGAATATTGAAATCACTCAGAATAAAAATAGAGTCTGAATGTTCAAGGTGAATGGATTTTATAGCATTTAAGTGTTTAGAGTAAATTTCCGATGATGAAGATGGTGGAATGTAAGCAGCAAAAACATAAATCTTTGATTTGATTGAACGATGAATGACAATACAAGTAAATTCAATATCATCAATATCATTGAGATTAACAGACGTAGATGAGAGATCATTTCGAATCGCTATCAACGTACCGCCACCCAGTTGAAGTGATGAACCAGTGGATTCACGATCAGTGCGATAGACGATAAATGAGTTGTCAAAATATTCAGATGAATGAAATGATTGATTAAAGCAAGTCTCAGTGAGCACAATAATAGAAAAGTCCGATGATGCAGAGTTGGCGAAGAATTGCTTCTGTTTTGACCGTAGACCACGTACATTTTGATTCAACCACGAATCTCATTCGAATAATACAAAATAGAAGATGTAAACATCAAATAGAATGGAACGGAATGGAATGTCAAACATAAAATGTCAACTTGTGGATTCGAAATTTATAAATACTTGCGATTTGTATAAAGAGATCTTGGAGATTCGTACTAACGTCCAATATATTTATGAAACACTCGCAGGTACTTGTGCAAATTTGCAAGTTTTCTACAACAGACTCACATGAACTCGTAAAAACAAATCATTTTTTACGAGTCGTATTCTCCTAGATCTTCATTGTTCAGCTCGATTTTAAATGAAACAAAATTTAACGAATTTATATCGCAGTTTGAAAAAGGTTTCACAAGTTTGTGAATGAAGCAACTCGTTTTATCAGCAATTGAAGAGTTCGATGTGATGTAATTTGCTATTTCGTCATTTGAAGTTTCTTTGCTGAACGTAGAAACCCAAACTGTTTTCTCAAATCGTGGCCTTTCATCGCGTTTTTTCAGTACTGGTTTCGATTTGATTTCAACTATTGTCAAACCATTTGTGCCAGTTTTCGTGCCGAGTTTCTGCTTCGGTGCATCATATTTGCGAGGTTGATTAGGCCGTCCCAAGGTATCTCGAAATCATAATCAACATACATGTACAGATTCAGCACAAAAAACTGCGTGTATTGATAACAATTTCAGAGTTGATAAAGTTTTCTTCGCGATCAAAATCGCGAATGAAATCATAAAGAAATTTGACAGGTTTCAATAAAATGTTTCAATCTAACGACAAATATACGTTAAATTCTTCCTATTCAAATATATTGTCAGTATGGCTACTTTACCTTTGCAGTGTTTCAAACAATACAATACCGAATGACATTCTAGTGTATTTTCAAATATATGAATGAATGAATGAACGAGCTAGTGTATTTAGTTGATTTTAATAGTTAAATTGATTCAATATATTAAGAGAATTTAATTATTTATTGATAAAATTACCTAAAATCAACTAAAATTGGATAAGGTTGATTATAATTTTCTGAAGTTGAATAAAATTAACTAAAATTAATTATAGTCGAATTTAGCCAACTTTAATGAATTTTATTTATTGATTTAATGATTTTAGTCAATTTTAGTTAATTTCATCAATTTTTAAATAAAATTGTTTAAAATTGACTGAAATCGAATAAAATTGAATAAAGTTGGCTAAAGTTGACTGAAATTGTTTAAAATCAATTGTAATTAATTTTAGTTAAGTTTAGCCAACTTCAATCAACTTTATTCAATTTTATTCGATTTTATTTAATATTACTTAATTTCATCAATATTTAAATAAAATTCTTCAAAACTGACTAAAATCGATTGAAGTTAAATAAAATTGATTAAAGCTGGCAAAATTCGACTATAATCAATTTTATTTAAATTTATTCAACTTCAGAAAATTATAATCAACTTTATCCAATTTTAGTTGATTTTAGGTAATTTTATCAATAAATAATTAAATTCTCTTAATATATTGAATCAATTTAACTATTAAAATCAACTAAATACACCAGCTCGTTCATTCATTCATTCATTCATATGTTTGAAAATACACTAGAATGTCATTCGGTATTGTATTGTTTGAAACACTGCAAAGGTAAAGTAGCCATACTGACAATATATTTGAATAGGAAGAATTTAACGTATATTTGTCGTTAGATTGAAACATTTTATTGAAACCTGTCAAATTTCTTTATGATTTCATTCGCGATTTTGATCGCGAAGAAAACTTCATCAACTCTGAAATTATTATCAATACACTCAGTTTTTTATGTTGAATCTGTACATGTATGTTGATTATAATTTCGAGATACCTTGGGACGGCCTAAGGTTGATTCTCACCATCATTTCGCTTACGTTTTGGCGTATTATTCAGTCTAAGAGCATTGGCAAAAGACAATTTAGCCGGTATTTTATTTGAAGTATTGATCGTATTTAGTGTCATGTTGCCCTTACGCTGAATATTGATGGACGTTGCTTGAGTTAACGATTTTTCAGAATGCGAGATCAAAGCATCAATATTTAACTCAATCTTTTGCATTTTTTGTGCATTATTTTCAGCGGTACACTTAATAGACGTTAAAAGGTCTTTAAATTCAGCCAACTCTTTTGTGATCGGCTCAAATGTCTCATTGGTTTTTTGACGGGTTTTCGAATTTGAGCGAGCAACTGGCAGTTTCATTGCTTTTTTCCGTTCAGCGCTCGACAGTGCTTCATCGCAGCAAACAAACGCCAATTGAGATAAATATGCATACATGATCACACCATTTGATTTTTATTATTGATAATTTTTTCGATCATTTTCATAAAAAATTGATATGTTTCAATTTTGATTGATAGAACTCAGTAAAATAAACCATTTCTAATCGGTTTAATTTGAGAATTCTTGCGTAATGCATAAGTTGAACCGAAAAACGGCAAATTGTGGAAAAAATTTTTTATATGAAATTAATCGATTTTCCTACAGTTTTCACGTTCTACATTCTGTATTTATAGCATATGCCATTTAATTTGTTGAAAAATTGTCCAAAATGGATGAGAGATAATCCAAGGAATCAATCGCTGGTATAATAATATAAGTCCATAGAGAATTCTATCGCCTGTTGCTTTTATGAATTTTTATTCATAATGTTGTGGAATATACAAAATTTAAAAAAATCTTAAAACATATAAAATGTATCGTATACAAATTTTACCTTAGGAAGAAAAGTGAACCTTCTGGTAAAACAACCCTGCGCTCTGAAGGCACAAGTGGAATGCCATTGTGATACCATTGAATTTCTGGTGTTTCACGTCCAGCTGTTGCTTTACAGTTAAGTGTTAATGGTTCATCTCGTGTTGCCAGAGCGTCTGAAGGATGTTCTACAATTCTGGGGCGTTGCTGTGCTAAAAGGGGAACAGATTTGAATATTAGATTAAGTTTCATTGATTCGATGTAATCAATTTTATTCATTAACAAAATTAATGACTTCATTGAGCATAGGATAAAGATAAAGATAAGATATTATTTGGCACTAATGCGTATGACATGAAAATATCTTCTATTTTATGCTAAACAGGAATCTTCAGCTACAACAGTGCACGAATCTTTCCCGAGGACTTTTTATTCTCTTACATCAACGTATAAGCCCTACTGTGTGTGTTTGTCAAGATGGTTCGTATTAAAATGAGTTGACAATAAGAAAAGTTTGCATACGCCATAAGATTGAAAAAAAAAATATTTTTTTTTTCTTTTCATATATAGAAACAGAGACAGAAATCGAAACCAATGTGAATTCATTTCAGTTAAATAAATGATTGGCACACATTAATTCAGTATCCGCTATATATATTCGCTATATAGTCGTAGAATGAATGAGTAAATGAACAATTAATTTTTTCTCTCTCCATTTAAAATCGTTACTCAGAATTATTGTTTGAAGTTCTCTTTTAATTTTTCATTTTTTTATACAACAACGTACGAATACCAAAATAGGAACGAATTTGAGTCACCTTCATAATTTATCCACCAAAAAAAAATCAATGCGAGAATGAAATATTTTAACTTAACACAATTTCGTAAAGAATGTTTTTCTCTTCAGTTTTAATCCAAAACAGTGAATTTGCATATTGTATGTTAATAAAATCAACTTTTGAACTGTACCATGCATTTCAATGGAGATTATTTTCGACTTGAAATTCAAGAATCAAATGAAGTTTTTTTCATTCGCACCCAACGTTTAATAATCACATACACAGCAGTTTTCCATTTCAAGTATATGCAAATTCTTCTTTGTTGGTTTCTTATTAATTATTCTGTGTATTCTTCTCATTTTTTTCTCTGTTAATTTCTAATTTTCTTCCTGTCTCGTGGAAATATTTCAGATATATGTACTTTATATATACTAGAAAGGATAAAATATTACTTTTGGAGGCCTTTTGCCAACGTTTATTTTCAAAATGAAATTTTTCTTCTGTGGCAAAACACAATTTTTGAATTAAACTTGAAAAAAATGCAATAGCCCATAAGGTATTTCCCACCACATTTAAACCGTATTCTTATTCTTTGGTATACAATTTCATTCATATTTCGTGTACAGCAGCAGTATACATTGTAAACTACTGTTGTTAATGATTTGTTAGCACGTTTTATGGTTGATGACGTTAAGAAGACAGAACACAAAATTGATAAAATTAAACATATATATTGTTCTGTATCATTCTGCATGGCCCATAATACAATACGTAGCCGAAAATTATTTCATTTTAATGAACTGCCTCGTCTATTGTTATATTACTGTAAAGGGAACAAGAATTTGGCAGCGGAAATGTTGTAAAAATGTATTGGGAGAGATGAATGTGCTTCGATTTTTTTGAATGTCTTTATTTTATGTGAGTCGGCATGAAATTCGAAACGAAATATACATCGAAAAAGAAAAGGTACAAAAAGGGAAAAAAAAACTAAATCACATCTAATGTTTCGTCTATTTTTCAATCGAAACAAAAGAAAATTATATTTGGAACTCGAAATCCGAAATCAATCTCCTTTTATTTCATTGATAGACCGACAGTTAGTATTATTTGATGTTTTTTATTGACACATTTTTTTTAGTAGCATAACAGTTGCATCCTAGTAGTTTACATTTGTTAGCAATGTATAGACGAATATCTCAAAAGATGCGAATGGAATACATGCGGATATGTTTGAAACATGGTATTATTATTTCAGTGTGAGCATATGGCACCATTCGCACATTATCCAATCGTAATTTGATTCCATTTGCATTGCAAGGACTCGAAACGAACCTATTTTCTCATAAAGAACTACATAAAATTTATATAAGATATAAATGCACATATAAATAGGAAGGAGGAAATGAACGAAAATGAGAGGGAAAGTAATGTATTCCATTTAACGCATCACGCATAGGTTTGTAATCGATTTTCAACGATTCCAAAACATAATAGTAGTATGTAATTGCCGGTTTCAGGCCTGTTTCTTAGTATTAGTGCGCACACACACACACACACACTTTCATGCGCACATGTTCTCTCTCTCTCTCTCCTCTCTCTCTCTCTCTCCTTTTTCAACTCAGTTTCTTCAGTGCTTAACATGTTCTTTGTTGTTGTTGTAATGTAGTTGTCGAATGTCGTTCAGTTATCGCGTTGGAAATATATTTTAATTTTTAAATAAAAAACGCTTTTTGCTAGAGAGAATCGAACTCGAGATTGTCGTATTCCAAGACCATTGTCGTATTCCAAGATACCGAGCTACATCGGTCTTCAGTAGGTATATGGAAGCAGTTGGTATGTATGCGGTTCTGTTCGCCACATGTGAATATTTATAACGAATTAATGAATGAATGAATGAATGAAGGAACGACAACGGCAGCGAACGATCGTAATAGGTGGGAAGAAGGTGTGAAGCAACACGATAACATATGAACGACCGACAAGGCAGCCACAAAAAAAAAGCTTCACAACATGTAAACAAACCAGCTACAAATTGCATGCCGCGTCAAAATTGTTGATTTTCTCTGTTTTTTTCAATTAAATCAATGCTGAAAAGAACAAATAGCAACAACACTGATCACTGAAAAATCATATCAAATTGGAACCGCTTGACAATCCACAAAAAAAAACGCAGTACACAAGAAAAAAAAAGAAATCAATCTTTCTTAAATTTGTGGTGTAACATTTTTTTAATTGAACTATAAGATATGTGCATTCTACAATAGCCAAATGTGTTAAACACTAACACTTTTTTAAATTATGTTTGCTGTCTCACTGATGGCACTAGAAATGCGACTGGAAATATTTTGACACCATTCATGCAGCACAATCCATCTTCATCCTAAAATTGATATCCTAATTTTCGATGACAATGTGTGTGTGCAAAAGGGTTCTTGTTGATTTAGCGCGAGCCGCTTACCGTGTATCCAAGTTAAATTTAACTTGAAGTTATTGTTTTAACCAGACCAGTTCATGTACTGAATAATTAGTTGCTGATGAATTTAGTTGCTAAATTTATCTGCTAAATCGTTGCGTGATGCTTGCGTATTGTATCGACCGTACATTCGTCCAAGAGAATTGCAAACAAAAAACGGTTGTAGCGCAAGCGTAAAACAATACGCAAGCGTCACGCAATGATTTAGCAGATAAATTTAGCAACTAAATTCATCAGCAAATAATTATTCAGTAAGTTCATATAGGTCTGGTTTTAACTTATACTTGTTCGTGGGAACCTCCCCATATATAAATCGAATAACTTTTGTAAAGCATCTTTGTATTTATTAGATATTTTAATTGGACATGAATCGGGGATGTTAGTAAATATTCTGCGACCATCCCTATTTTCTTTGAAATAAAACCTATCGAAAGCGAAAAAGCTGCAATTTGGTCTCACTCCAATACGTTGAATGACCTGTAGATTCGGACAATATTCTTGGAGTTGAGTGATAAAATTTGAACTGTAATCAAAGTACAAACGAAGCATTGAATTTTGTAATTGAGAATTAAGTTTGAACATCTCTTCAATATCCTCTTCTTTGAAATTTTTACCAAAAGTTAAAGAATTGTCAGCAAAAAACCATAAATTTTCAAGTGATTTGAATTGGACTCGAATTGGCGATGGATTTCTATATATATTGCAGCCCAATTTCAGGTTTTGTAAGTTTGGAAACACTTTATTAAGAGGTAGTTAATTCATTTCCAAAAAAACATCGTTCAGCATGAACAGTTTTAACGTTAATGAATGGCTTGTGTATATCTGCCAAAATCGTATGCTCAATTGTGCAGCACTTCCTTGAAATGAAATCTGACGGAGTGATTCAGAGCAGTACTCTGATAAATAGTGTTCAATCAGTTTATATAGTTTGAGATCATTAGGATATATCTTTGGTATACAGAATAAAAGATAATCCAAATGCATGTTGGTTATCAAGTGTCCGAACAATCGCAACACTTTCAGCGCAGTTACTGGATGTGTAACACAGATTTCTGGTTCCGTAACTGGTTGTGGAAGTTCTTCGCAAAACCTGAAGAATAAAATAACGTTTAAATAGACGCATAAAATTAAATGATGCTTCAAAATCGAGTACATACGTATCATCGCATCGCAAACCGATATCGACTTTTCCATTTCGAATTAATTATTTGAAAGTGTTTAAATCTCCTCAATGATACCACCTTTATGGCAAAAGATTCCATAAATGGAATTTATTCTAGATGAATACTTATGTAACAATAATGAGGTGAAAGTACTGGACAATTTAGAAAAATAGGTAATAATCGTTCTGTGTCTGCACGTAATACATGACATGTTTATGTGAATACGAAAGCCTATTAACTGTATTTATGTGTTTTCTCCTGAATTCATTTGGGTATATCAAAGTGATATAAGAGTAATATTTGAACAGCTAGTCGTTGCATATTCGGAAAAAATTCAGCTAGCGACATATTTTTAATATCGGATGGTTGAACGCAAACACTTTCGACATTCACAAAGGGCTTTACGAGGGTTTGGAACGCCCCGCCTGGTTCGCCTGTAATACTCAACTCAGTCAATGAACTAAATGAACAGAAATCGTTGATGTAAGCGATCAAATGATCAAAATATCCTTGCAATGTGTTTTGTGTAAAACCCGTATATGAAGTTTTCCTTCTACCACAAAGAGAAATATCCAACTTTGTTATTAGGTGTCCAAAGCAACGAAGCAATTTTAATGTTTTCTTGAACGATGTGGTATAAACAAAATTATTCCACTTGTAACTGTTTTTTGGTTTAGATCTTGAATTATTAGAATTGTGAGTCAAACACAAATGGAGCAAGAGATCGCCAATGCATAGGTGAGTAGAAGTAAATAACAAAAGTAAATCCAATAAATATATTGATTTTTTGTTTACTTCTATTCATTAGGTTGATGTTGATGGTAATTTATTCCTTTAGAATTCACAGAATTTTTCAATAATGATAAATTTAATAGATGCAGAAGAATATGATCATTTATATTTTAGTGATAAGGTTTCACCTACTTTATATCCAGAAAAATTTGATTTTAAACAATATAGAATACATGAATATGATTACATTCAAAGTTTGAGTACAGAACATTGCAAATTAATACGTCAATTAGTAGATCATTATATATATATATAGTTGGAGGTGTGTATGGTAAAGACATTTTGGAAAATATTCCATCAGTTATGAAACAACTTTTAATTGACTTTGACATATTGCCATTTAATGGAAAATATTCATTAAATGAAACAATTTTTTACGAATGTTACAGAGAAATGATACGAAAACCGAGGAAATGTGAATACGAAAATGTACACTTCTATACGAAATCAGTTAGAACTATAGAATTATATTATGTTTTAAATCGATTGGTAATATGTAGATCAACTAAACCGAAGCCAAGAATATTAAAACAGCTTGCGGCTGAAGTTTACATTAATTCCAAACAATGGATATATACATCAATATAATTTTAATGATGTGATTTTACTAATAATTTTTCTACATCACATAGTACATTTTATGATATTTTCCTGTATTTAAATTAATTTGCAAATGTAGTAATGGATTGAAAAATAAGAATCATATGAAAGTTGCAGGTGGTAAATCCTTTTCAATCAATGATTTATGCATTTTATGTAATTCAATTGAATATCACATTTTAAAATATTATGTACATCGTGAAAACAAATGAATTTGTCTTTGTGACGATTAATTTTTATTTTTAAAACATGCTTAATAAAAATCCAATGATGAAAACTTTGAAATACTTGCATACTAATCACTCTTTTTCTTTACGCACTCGTAATATTAATATAAAAACCTCATCACAAATTTAAGAAAGATTGATTTCTTTTTTTTCTTGTGTACTGCGTTTTGTTTTTTTGGATTGTCAAGCGGTTCCAATTTGATATAATTTTTCTGTTATCAATGTTGTTGCTATTTGTTCTTTTCAGCATTGATTTAATTGAAAAAAAAACAGAGAAAATCAACAATTTTGACGCGGCATGTAATTTGTAACGACGACAGCCTCGAGTTCGATTCTCTCTAGCAAAAAGCGTTTTTTATTTAAAAATTAAAATATATTTCGAACGCGATAACTGAATGACATTCGACAACTACATTACAACAACAACAAAGAACATGTTAAGCTACAGATGTACTGTTATTAATATTTTAGCCGCTAAAATATCTAATAACAAAATATTTTTAATAAGAGGGACTTCTTATTAAAAAAATTTTAAAAAATTTTTAATAACAGGAACTTCTTATTGAATTAATAACACAATATTTTAGTTAATAACATATATTCGTTAAAAAATTAATAACATTTCTATTATAAATTAATAACAATTTTTGGTCTTTTTAATAACATCCACTATTATTAAAAATGTAATAATAATATTATTAGATATTTAATAACAAAAAATGTTATTAATATTTTAATAACATTGTTATTAAAAAATATTTTTTGACGCCATTTCCATCGTTTTTGTAACGGAATTATTTATTCCAAAAAAAAATCCAGTAGTTTCATTGTGACACACAAATTAGCAAGAAAGAACCCAAATTGATCGGAGTTTAATTTTTTTTATTAACAAATTTCAATACACATTACATTCCATTTGTTTTTGTTCAGTTCAATAAAAAAAAATAATTCATTTGCTTAATTTTCCATTTATACAGTCAGCGTCAAAAATAAAGGTACACCCTTTTGATATTCAGAAAACTCACAAAAATTTATATTTATTCTACACACAAGCAAATCTGTGTATAATTTTTCAATGTATTATTCCAATACGGAAAAAATACGGAACACTCCAGAATGGAGTAAATATGTATTGGTTAACTCCGATTTGGTATAAACGTCACATAGGAAACTGGGCTTTCGAACGATTGTCAAAATTTTTTGCGCTAAAATTTCAGTTTTCACCAATACATATTTACTCCATTATGGAATGTTCCGTATTTGTTCCGTATTGGAATAATACATTGACAAATTATACACAGATTTGCTTGTGTGTATTGAGTGCACTTCGTTCACTTTATGACTTAATAGAATGGACCTCTCTTTTCAATAATCAAGTGTATTTTGACAACTATTCTGGGAGTTTCAAGCTGTTTGCTTCAGAAATTAGAAAATCACATTTTTCTAATCGTGCAAAAATAAAGGTACACTCTAATTATTTAGTCTTTCGAAGAATAATTTCCATTAATTTTGTACAAAATCTCATTCAGCAATTTTATTGATGCCAAATGCAATGTTAAAATGCATAAGTTTGTAATTTGGCACATCAGACGGTGTTGCTGAAGTGGAAATTTGATGAAAGAGCCATTTTGTTCATCTCTCGTGGCAAAAACATCTTGTGTGGATATTTTTTCCATTAAAATCACCTTCCATGCCTTTATTTGCACTAGTAAATAACTTTGATAAACCAAACAATCAAATTCGATCACAAAATGAATACATTTTCAGCACAAATTTAAGAATTTCTTCGAAAAATTAGATATATTAGAACATTCTTTAGATATTTCAAGGATAATCATTCACACTGTGATAGTAATCGTTCAAGATGCACCGAAAAACTTGAAAAAATCGCAATGATTTCTTCAAAATTGACTTGCATTGCTAGAATCATTTAATTTCTAGTGGATTGAATCTAAATTGCATGAATTAGAAACGAAATCTTTCAAAAATTCGATGTTTCGTTGGAAATCATTATTCAATCGCGTACAATTTTATTTGAAATATTTAAAGAATGGTGGCTAACAAATTCCAACGATATGGTAGAATTCATAAACTGCATAAATTAGTGTGAAAACTTACAAAACCTACTCTACGCGACTAATTCCATGCTAATATCTTTTCTTATGCAAAAATTACAGCGCTTGGACTGGTGTGTAGCCATCAATTTTTCGAAGAAATTCTTAGATTTGTGCTGAAAATGTATTCATTTTGTGATCGAATTTGATTGTTTGGTTTATCAAAGTTATTTACTAGTGCAAATAAAGGCATGGAAGGTAATTTCAATGGAAAAAAATATCCACACAAGATGTTTTTGGCGCGAAAAATGAACAAAATGGCTGTTTCATCAAATGTGCACTTCAGCAACACTCTCTGATGTGCCAAATTACAAACTTATGCATTTTAACATTGCATTTGTCATCAATAAAATTGCTGAATGAGATTTTGTACAAAATCAATGGAAATTATTCTTCGAAAGACTAAATAATTAGAGTGTACCTTTATTTTTGCACGATTAGAAAAATGTGATTTTCTAATTTCTGAAGCAAACAGCTTGAAACTCCCAGAATAGTTGTCAAAATACACTTGATTATTGAAAAGAGAGGTCCATTCTATTAAGTCATAAAGTGAACGAAGTGCACTCAATAGAATAAATATAAATTTTTGTGAGTTTTCTGAATATCAAAAAGGTGTACCTTTATTTTTGGCGCTGACTGTATAAATGGAAAATTAAGCAAATGAATTATTTTTTTTTATTGAACTGAACAAAAACAAATGGAATGTAATGTGTATTGAAATTTGTTAATAAAAAAAAAATAACTCCGATCAATTTGGGTTCTTTCTTGCTAATTTGTGTGTCACAATGAAACTACTGGATTTTTTTTGGAATAAATAATTCCGTTACAAAAACGATGGAAATGGCGTCAAAAAATATTTTTTAATAACAATGTTATTAAAATATTAATAACATTTTTTGTTATTAAATATCTAATAATATTATTATTACATTTTTAATAATAGTGGATGTTATTAAAAAGACCAAAAATTGTTATTAATTTATAATAGAAATGTTATTAATTTTTTAACGAATATATGTTATTAACTAAAATATTGTGTTATTAATTCAATAAGAAGTTCCTGTTATTAAGAATTTTTAAAAATTTTTTCAATAAGAAATCCTCTTATTAAAAATTTTTTAAAATTTTTTTAATAAGAAGTCCCTCTTATTAAAAATATTTTTCAATACAAATATTTTATAGGTATTGTTATTAATATTTTAGTGCCACGCACATCTGTATGTTAAGCACTGAAGAAACTGAGTTGGAAAAGGAGAGAGAGAGAGAGAGAGAGAGAGAGAGAGAGAAGAGAGAGAGAGAGAGAGAGAGAGAGAGAGAGAGAGAGAGAGAGAGAAAGAGAGAGAGAGAAAGAGAGAGGAGAGAGAAGAGAGAAAGGAGAGAGAGAGAGGAGAGAGAGAGGAGAGGGAGAGAGGAGAGAGAGAATATGTGCGCATGAATGTGTGTTTGTGTGTGTGTGTGTGTGTGTGTGTGTGTGTGTGTGTGTGTGTGTGTGTGTGTGTGCACTAATACTAAGAAACGGGCCTGAAACCGGCAATTTCATACTATTCATAATTCAAAAAAACTATGTATTATAACATGAATATTTGGAACATATAAGAATAAAATGAAACGCGGTTATTTGATCAGAAAATACACTGGATAATCTATTCTATTAGTGTTTAGTAATAAAAATTATAGAGGAATATATTTTTTTTTTCTCTTAATTACTCATTTTCAGACGTGTACCTCTGCTATCTGGCTATCTGCTACTGGCAAATAGCTGCTATTACCAGCTGCTGGTGCTTGCGTATTTTCATTGCGTTCGTCCCTTGTAGCCGATTATTCCCAAGGGGCGAATTACTACTGAAAATCAATTTTCAGTACTTTTCAGTACTTGGAAATCTCTTCAATACGTGTCAGTATTTCAGTTCATTTTTCAGTGCCTGACAGATTCATGGCATTTTATGCAATCATTTTGCATTAGTACGTGTCATTAATGAAATCGCACACAAATAGAGAACGCGAAAATGTACGATGTAATAAATGAATTTTTTTTTTTTTTTTCAAAAAATTTAAAATGAATGAAAGAAAATCGACAAATACAAAAGAATACTATAGTTCAAAATGATTTCATTTTTACGAAGGGAGAGTTTTTCTGAAATAAAATTATAAAAATTTATGAACATATTTGAACAACTAATCGAAAAAAAAAAATTCCATGAAAGAGAAAAAAATGTTTGTTAGAAATTGATAATTTTCGATGATTTTTAATCATAAACATTAATAGACAAACATTCACATTGAGTGTAAATTCGACTGATATTTTGACAGGTACTGAAAAATTGCTTTCAGTACGTTTCAGTATCTTTCAGTAACTGTCAGTTTTTTCAGTTCATTCAGTAGTAATTCGCCCCTTGATTATTCCAGTCAAAAATAGCATAATGTGCGCTGGTAAATGAATTGTTTCGTTAACACAAGCACTGCATCGGTCGCAGTAAATGAACGTAATGAAAGTACGCAAGCACCAGCAGCTGGTAATAGCAGCTATTTGCCAGTAGCAGATAGCTAGATAGCAGAGGTACACGTCTGCTCATTTTGTTACATTGTATTGTTTTGCATTGTCTTCAAATTTGCTTGATATTCAATTGTAATGTATTTGGATTAACTAGTGAAATGAGATTTTTCCTCTTACCGCTAAATGTGTAAATTTGCATAATGAACATAGGTTTGCACGGTCAAAATGTCAGCAAATTTGCAAAAGTAAAATAAATTGTAAATTTTCTTCGTTCTCTTATGTTATAAAACTAATCGGGGAATGGGTTATTGGTACTCATCCACTTAACATGAAAATAGATACCGAAACGCACACCAGAACGTACAAGTGTTTAGTTACGCATCTATAGTCGCATCGCAAACTCATTTAATGCACTCGCCTACTCTAACTCCGCATGCACTAAAAGATATTAAAACCATATTTCAATGCATTATCGCCATTCATTTTGTTAAATAACTACATCGCGATATTTAACAACAAAATTAATGGGATAATTTGGTAGTTTTTATGTTGATTTTTGTAATAAGATTTGCGCGATTTCATGTTAGTAATCATAATAAATTATTGTAATAACAATGTGGAAATTGCGCTAATAAATTTTATGATTTAAAAAATTTTGTTTTTTTTTATAATACAAATTAGGAGAAATTTTGAGGAGATGACAATTTCTCCAAAGCTTCATAGTCATGATGTACTGAAATTGCCCCAAACTTGCATAATGTAAACATGTCCGTAACGTTGTTGGAGGACGCTTCACCACGGCACCAACATCATCTATTTACTCAAACTAATACAAAAAAAAACAAAACTATAGAATATAACTGAACAAGCACATAATCCAGGAAATACTGAGTTAATGTGTGTATTGGTATTTCTTAACAAACCGTACCAAGCCGTTGCAGTACTCTTGAACGGTCTCGTGCCTTTTTCATATATGCCGAAGCATTTCTATCCACTTTCATACCGTGATATGTCGTGCTGAATGTAAATGTCTTGTGTCTTCTTACTTTCCTTTAAAACATATTTTCGGTCAATTTTCAACTTTTTCAGTACTGCTTGCTCGCATCGCAATTATTATTTAATTCACTTAAATCATAAATTAAATAGGAAAAATGCATACATATTTGAGACTGTATTGTATATAAATAGTATTAGTTCAAACATCGTTACCATAGTAACATTAAACTCGTTTGATTCAAATTTTTTGTTTTGTTTTTTTTTTTTTAAATAAGATAGTTGATAATATTTTTTTTTAAAATAAGATAAGAAGATAGAAGTTAATAAATCCTTTAAAACGGCCTTAAATCCTTGAAACGCAACAATTTAACGAATCATATCAAAAAAATGTTTGACACAAATAATAATGATTCATTAGAAACGATTCACATGCGAATCGCGTGCGCGGAAAATTAATCATCTGTTGTGCCATGGCTTGATTTATTGATATCTGAGTGCATGGAAAAAATGAAGTGAAGAGATGGAATTTTTGCATTATGTCGAAAATACAATACTATAATGAATTAAGCTTTTCGAAAAAATTGAATATATATTCCCTTTCTCTTTCTTGTCTAACTCTCTTCCCCCCCCTCTATCGCTTTTCACGATCTTAAAGTGTTAAAAAAATATTTATTATATATTTATTTATTGAATAATTGGGCAACACTAATGTCATTCCAGTCAAACTAAGATTTCCATTGGGAAGATTGACATTTTTTAGCGTAAACGTTTTGCCATATGAGCGCTATTTGTTTTGTTTACAGTGTTTCAAGTCGGCAAAATAATTTATCTCGGCAAAAAAATGAAATTAACTCGTGAACAGAAAAATGTTAGAAGGGATTCCATCACATACACAGGACGTCGAACGCGCCATAAAATTGGTAACCGAATCTTTTATACATGTAAGTGGAGAAGAAAAAAGAGATGGACTAATTCACAGCAAACTAGCGCTTAAAAATATATTGAAAAAATCAGATACCAAAAAAGATTTCATGAATTCTATGAATGAAAATGTATATGAATAATTGTAATAAAGAATAATTATTCAATAATACTTATAAGAATCATTTACACAAACAGATAGCATTTGTATGGAAAATGTCAAAAAATGTTCGGTAAAAAATCAGAAAATTTTTATTTCATGCAATATATTTCATTTATCATAAAATGTTTCAATTTTGATCGGAAACAATCTTATTCGATACATTACATTACATTAATCATAGTTTATAGACCAAATGGTATACCGAATTTTTCAGTGTATTTTTAGTCTTTAATCAGGCAGTGAACATTATATTCGAAAGCGTATGTGAGAGGCTTGCAGGGCACAACTGCACCACAATCGAACGTTCTGCCCATAATTGGCTACACCTTTTTGCGGATTGAAATAGGAACGACAATCCAAGCGCTAAGGAGATTAATTAAAGTGATGTGCGTTAATCAATTGCTTCGTTATGCACAACAATGGACCAACAATTGTTAAAGTGCTTATCCGAGACACTCCGTGTGGTTCAAATATCGACTATGTATTCAATTCTTCTATCAATGAGTGCGTTCAATGAATAGAAAAGATTTTGAATACCAGTAGAATCGAACCCACGTCCCCATGCTTGCAAGTCTGGCGCCCTAACCAACAGAAAAAACAAAGTCTACAGCTGGGTATTTATTCGATAATAATTGAAATTTAATTACTTCAATGAAATTAAAAAAAAATTATTCATATATTAATTCGCATAAATAAACAAATGTTTATGCCAATTACAAGAACGAACATAGCCAAAAAAAACGCTGTCACACGCTCTCATGATCTGAACGTAATCACGTATTTCAATGTGTCTTCACGAATTATGGAGAGCATGTGGTACCTAATACCAACAGATGGCGTTATTGTTAGTGCTTTTGATTTTCATTCTAAAGAACACTATCCGCTTGCATTTACACAAGAAATTGACATTCCAACCACACTAATGTTTAGTGTAATGTTTTAATTAAATTTTTTATGTGTGGACGCTCAAAAAGCGTGTATAGCATCGTGAGAGGTGATGAATCATGGATCTATGAGTATGAGCCTGAAAGTAAACAACAATCGACTGTATCGGTGTTTCAACAAAAGTTGTTTGTGCTCGAAGTGTTGGTAAACAAATAGTGACTTGTTTTTTTTGGAAAAAGTGGTCATGTGGCAACAGTGGCATTTGAACAACTTAGAACGGTTGATTCTGAGTGTTACACGACCATTTGTTTGCCAGAAGTGTTCAGTGAAATAAGAAAAACAAATAAGCGCCGTCGAATCATTCTTCACCAAGCAATGGTAAGCTCTCATACATCTCGTCAAAAAAATGAATTTTTGACCACTGAAAACATAGAATTAATGGGTCATCCCTGAAGGCCTGATTTAGCACCAATGATTTCTTTTTTTTTCCCTCACATCAAAGATCAACTGCGTGGACAACGATTTGCGAGCGCCGAAGGAGCTATTGATGCGTTCAAAAACCATAATTTGGAGATGTCTCCCGCTGAATGGCAAAACTGCTATGACAAATGGTTCCATCGAATGGAAAAGTGTATAGAAGATCATGGAGAATATTTTGAAAAGCAATAAAGCCATTTTCAATAATACATAACTGTTCGTTAGTATTTTTTATTCAAACTTATAAGACAGCCGTATAATAGTTTGTTTTATTTTAATTTAATTTAATTTAATTGCATTTCTAATTTCTCCATGATGTTTTTTTATTATGTTATTTCGAAAATATTAATATTTCACTAGTTTATTGATTAATAATATTTTTTTGCACTTAAATATTTATTTATTTTTATATAATTAAAATCACGAAGAGACGATAAAACTCATTTTGTAAGGTTTTCACATTCAAGAGAAAGAGATGCAAATACATATTTGTATATATGAATCTCTCTCTTCGTGCAATAAAACCCTACAAAATGAGTTTTGTCGTCTCTTCGTGATTAAAATAATCTATTTGTATTCAGTTTCAGTATAAAATTTTAGTGAGTCTCATACAAATGTACAGGGCTATACCAGGGTAGATAATAGTTTAATCTATATTTTCATTCGTGCCCATATAGTGGCACATCATTCAAGTATTATCGCACATGTGTTTTGGGTGTTGGTAAAACACATCAAAGTGGTTCAAATTTTACAAAATCTATGATTTTGAGATTCTTCAATTCACAATATCACAAAAGAAAAGAAAAAAAAATGAACGCTGTAAAAGTTAAATGTTCAATATGTTCCAGCTGTTGAAGCATCAACAAATAAAATATACTTATGACAACATAAGTAATTATTACACACACATTCTCGCTTTGAAAAAAAAACTTCCAATATAAAAATCATTGACGAAATTCATTTATGTCATGTTCGGGTGTTTTATCAATGCCATTTATTGCATTTGGTGATTATGATGTTCGTATTTTGTTCAAATTGCTCTTAAATTTATCGATTTTGGGTTAGATTTCTGAACACTCAGCTTGAAAACGATCACATTGAAGCTATGTCTCTTTTTTTTTAGCTTGTTGAAAAATAATGGCATCTGACTTCGAATCAAAATACCGACTATAATAAATTTTTCAACCCAATTATTCTTTTACTTTTAAACACCGAAAAAGTAATACATGTTCTATGGAATCGTCATAAATACATAAAATGTATTATCATCATTTAGTTATACATTACACAAGAATTGTCTAGACCAAATGTCCGATATTCTGTGCTGAATATTATGCCGAATATCAATCCCAAGTGATTTGAGTCATCAGAAAAACTCACTTGTGTTAATAATTTCAATATCGTT
Organism: Resseliella maxima; assembly: GCA_029041755.1. Classification (NCBI taxonomy): domain Eukaryota; kingdom Metazoa; phylum Arthropoda; class Insecta; order Diptera; family Cecidomyiidae; genus Resseliella; species Resseliella maxima. Next base: position 91,638 of record JAQOWM010000665.1, read on the forward strand.
ATATTTGTTTAAATAATAAAGAATTTTTTTTTTTTAAATAATATGGAGACTGACTGTACTGTGGTAAATGAATTTTTGTGATATAATAAAATTTAATCAAATTCAAGAAAATACAGAGATCTACAGTCCATCTAAGATTAGGCATAATATAATCAAAACTTGAGCATCTTTATGCGTCAAGTGTGTCAATCATATTTTGTACAAGCTTTGAAAATCCACTTTTAGTTTTTGAAGAGAAAAATATATGCAAAATTCAAGCCAAAATCAAAAAAATGTTATACATTCCGCGATAATATGGAGAGAATGTATGATTTGAATATTTTTTCAATACGGCTGATATTGAGAATAGGCAAATATGATAAAGCGATTTAGTAAAAAATCTAAATTGCGTTTTTCTAACTCAAAATTTGCATTGAAATAGGAAAATATTGTGCTTGGAATCAAGTTGGCGGACCGATAAATTTCAAATGTGACATGATGGAAATTTTATTTTGATCTCAAATTTGTTTTATTTTTCCATATTACATTTATACGGGATAAAAATAGAAAGGAACTATCGAAAATTTATGATTTCTAATAGAAGAAATATCGAGAGAAAAAAATTTCACATTTTACACATAAATGAACCATCAAACATTGTACGATGATTTGATAAATTGCCATTTGTTACCCACTTGAAGTTTAGCCTATTCTTGTTATCTGGAAAAACATATATACAAATGAAAATATTTCATATAAATGTCTTATGCCATCATATCTCAAATGTGAGAAAATATTGATGAATAGTTTCTTTGAACAACACATCTATATGGTCACCAGCAAAGTTTAATTTCACATAGTAAATGTATCAACAGTTTGAATTTCTTTATTCAAATTTTTCTAGCATCCACTCTTTTCCTTATTTAACATGCATCGAAAGTGAAGTGATACATGCTGGGATGTACAATTTACATTAGGAAAGATGTTGTTATAAAATTTCTAAGACATATCACTATCTTTGTCATAGTTATAAGAGTATGAAAAATCGCAACGAGTAAATGGTGTCGCTTTTACCATAATTCAATGTTGGTTGCCATTTAAATTGTATACACAATTCAAAGTGACGATTGATATGGGTTAACATGTTCTTAACTATTCAAATTTTTATTTGACTACAATTTTTCTTCTTATTTTTCAAAACTTTGCAAATTTTGCAAAGAAATCTCCTCAACTTTGCGTCGTTTTAGAACTGACATGGCGTTGGTGTATTTAAACTAATTAAAACAGTTGTCTAACATGAAAATACAGACGAATATAAAAACATTAAACAAGCTTGAAAGCTAATGTCAACTTTATTCTTTATATTTTGTATACATTGTAACACAAAGTACGCTCTCCGATAACAAAAATAGTTAAAAGCTTAAATTGATTATATGTCTAGAATGAAGAATGTTTTAAATTTTTTGTTGAATTGTGCACAATAATTCAATATTATTTTTTCATTCATTCATTCATTCATTCATTCATTCATTCATTCATTCATTCATTCTCAAGAGACGTAAGTCATTTTTAATCAGGGATTGTTTCTCTGAGGAGAATATCCACTGAGGAGAGCACTGAGGAGGAGGATTTTACTGAGGAGCAATGCATGGTACATATTTTTTTTTCTATATTAATATGTATCAAAATGTAAACCTAATTGTTGCAATTGAGACAATTAGAGAGTAATTTTTTGAATAGATGATTTTAAGTATTTATGTTACTGTTACTGTTATTTCTGACCTGCAACAATTTATTGCAATTATATATACAATATTCACAATATTTCAGGAATATACACGATATTCATGACATATATGCGGAATATTCAATCAATAAACATCAAATCCATAAGAAAATATTGCACATATAAATGTGAATAATTGTATATATTATATTGTATATAAACCATTTTATATGCGATATACACAAAATATTCACGAAATTAAGAATATATATTTAGACATAAAAGCCCCTAGTCCACCTCCACAGTTGATATACTCCTCCAGTTTTTAATTCGCAGAAGAATAAAAAAAAACTTGACAGATAAAATATTAAATGAAAAGCGGTACGAATATCGACATAAATATGAAGAATTTTGTTAATGGGAAGATAGAAAATGACTCGATTTTTTATACAAAAAAACTAAAATATTAGCTAAAAAGGTCTATTACGCATCCCTATACATCAGATTATTTTGTGTTAATTTATGCTCAAACCAAAACAGGGATTCTAGTAGAATCCCTGTTTAATATATGTTTGAGCATAATTTGATGTCAATAAAAGTTTATTGAAGGCAAGTCTTCCTTTATTAAATAAAGTTTATTTTCTCTTCGCGTAAATTAGTTCTGAATACAATGCATATGCATATGTATTAGGGTGGATCTAATATTCAAAAATGGATAAACTTAAAATCGGTATGAATTTTCTGATAGAGGACATAAAAATAAACATTTACGCGAAGATTTAAAAAAATGCCTAATTTCCAAGGGTCCCGCCTTGGAATGGAAAATTAGAGAAAAAAAAATGTTGTGTGAAACTTGTTTTTTGTTGTTTCTGGCATTTTTTGCACAAATTTTTCACTCAAAGGGGGTACCAAAGTTAGGAAATTAGGTATTTTTTTAAAAAGTTGTCTACTTTTTTGTCAAAAAAATCTCTATCAGAAAATTCATACCCATATAATTTTAAATTTATTCATTTTTGAAAATTCGAAGCACCCTAACATGTATAAGCACACGTTTTGGACGCCTGATCCCTTGAAGTTTTCTTAATAATTTTGTGTGAAGAAATAACATATAGTTATAGTTCAACATGGTGCACATATGTGAGTTAGCAATTGTCCTCGCATGTTTTCAATTCTTGTGTTTTTGTTTCGCTTCATTTGGTATACGTGCATGATTCTAAATTCCAAGGATAATAAATAATTTCGTTTCATGTCTATAAATTCGTTTCTCCTTTTTTGACATTCAGAAATCGGTTCATATGACAGTAAATATATAGTTTCTGTTGAGAAAAAAATGCTGTAAAACGTTTTGTAATTTGTTTTCTTCCCAAATCTTTTTAAGAACCATATGTTCAATTTGTCGGTCTGCATAATGAAATGTTTACATTGCGGTGATATCTTTTTCTTTGAAATGTGACCGGGTAATTAATATTTGTCAAAGATGGAAGCGAACTCCTTTTTTGCACCTTTTAAAAACCAGATATTTTCTAAATGAAACTCAATTTCCAAATATTTGAATATCGAAAATTAAGCCATTACACTTCATTTTGATATAACGATATTAAATAAAAATTATTGACAAGTTAAATTAATCGCTTCAAAGATAAACACATTTTTATTTTATTTCCAAATTGTATTGAATAGATATCCGAGGGAATACTCATTTGTAAATTTAACCTCGAAATAGAATGAATTCATACACATCATTAAATTACATCCACATTTAACAATGTATAATTGTATATCAAATAAACAATTCTTTCTAAATAAAACGCCAATGAAAATGAAAATGAAAATTTCAATCATGACTTAAAGAGAATGGTTCTTTATTCAAACAAAATAAATAAACATTTCTGTTCTGGAAAAATGCCAAATTTTAAATGAAACATAAAATAATAAATATTATATATATTATTCAACATAATGTAAAACATGTTTAATTGCGAATAAAATAACCAAATGTAATTCCTATAGGGCTTAGGCATGGTTTTGCGTATCCCAAAAAAATATTCTCAAAAATGATTGACAAAATAGGTAGGCTACTAGAAAAGTTAATAGGGACATTCTTGTGTTGTACGATGCAAAGCAATGTAACATGTTTGACATTTTAGACATTAAACGTTGTTTTTTACAGTCAGTGGAAAATTTCATCTCGGCAAAAAAATGGAATTATGTCGTGAACATTTTCGTGCGATGATTTTTCATGATTTTCGAGTGCATCTAACTCAACAACAGTGTTTCGCTGTTTCGGTATTATTTGGCCTTTGGTGATGAAGTATCAACCCTTCAAACAATTTATAATTGGTTTAGAGAATTCAAACGTGGTCGTCGTTCTCTCACCGATGAATTCCGTGAAGGTCATTCAAAATTGGCTATTGTGCCAGAAAAGATCGTCATGTCACATACCGCGAACTTGAAGCAAGCCTGCACACAGACGAACGATGCGCAGTTTTACTGCACAATTTTTCAGAGAAGCGTTTTCTGCACAAAACAATACAAAATGTGCAGAAAACTGGCACAAATTTGTGCCACTTCTCAAAATGTGTTTGTACCATATAAATTGCAAATACTGTATATTTTTCAGTGGTTATCAGAATTAGATTATTTTTTTCCAAAATTGAAAAATTAATTTTTTCCAAAAAATAAGAAAATTAAAATTACCTTGAATTCCAGAATTTCCCATATAGAATTTCATATAAAAATCAGTGCGCATAATTTTATATGAAATTCCATATAGGAAGTTCTGGAATTCTGATTAAATCCTGAGAATCCATGGATCAGCCTGGGCAAGTGACACCTCTATAAATAAGTCTCGAAATATTGTTCGCCACAGGGCAAAATCCATTTATTTTTCCCATTTTCCGATTGGAAAAGCGTGAAAAATCAATAGAAAGATTTTTTCACCTTTGAAATGCAGATTTAATTTGATAAGTCAAAAATAATTTTTTCTCATTGAATTGAAATGTGCAAATAGCGCCTATCGAATAGCGCATATTAAATAGCAGACTAAAAATTATTTATTTTAATTTACTTATTTTTTCGAAAAAATAATTTTTTAATTTTGGAAAAAAATAATCTGATTCTGATAACCACTCCAGGAGCAGTATTAGATAAGGCAGGGGAGTTAGTGATTGGCAGAAAGAATGTATTGAAACGTTGGAGAGAATATTTTGAGGAACTGTTGAATATTGATAATAGAACAGATTTGAGTGTCAGCGTGTGGGCATTTGTGCATGTTGAATCCTTCATAATTCAAAAAGGCTCACGTCGATTGGTGCAAAGAAATGCTCAAGAAATACAATCGTGGTGCTTCAAACGATAATATGTATAAAATCGTGACAGGTGACGAATCATGGATTTATACGTATGAGTCTCAAAGTAAACAGCTGTTTACTGCTAGCAGTTGACTATATGGATGTTTTAAAGTGAACCAAATCCAACAAAAGACAATGACAATGCGAGCTCTCACACATCTCGTCAAACAACTGAATTTTGAGCATTCAAAACATCGAATTGATGGGTCATCCGCCATATAGCCCTGATTTGGCACCCAATGATTTCTTTTTGTTTCCTACTGTCAAGGATAAACTAGATAGAATGCAAAAATGCATAAATCTTAAAGGAAAATATTTTGAAAAACAATAAAACCCTTTTCACCAACATACAGGTGTTTTTTATTTGTTTTTTAAAAAAAAAAAATTCTAGTCACCCATGCATTGTAATATTTACTAAATAAACAAAACACTGATGATAATATTAGTGTCCTATAAAAGAATCTCTGTTTACATGAGCACGATTTTAAGAGAATTTAACTGAATATTTTTCAAATGTTTTATTTACTCAACTGTTTTCTTTTTTTATTATTATTTCGGTTGAAATTAAATGGCTTATGTGACAACATTAACATTGCAGCTAGTATAGGAATGTTTATATAATCTCATCGCATTTTTGCCTGTTTGATAATAAAAAAAACACTCAGTTAAATATTTGAGAAATAGTCTTATTAGTTAGTCTTCTAGTTAGTTTCCTTCCTGCCCTTTAAACCAGGAAATAAAACAAATTAGTTCAAGAGTCAACTGAAAAATTCGTTTTTCTGGCAAAAAGAACATTTCGTTCAAATATTTGAGAAGAAGAGCATACAGAGAATATCATCCACATTCAATATGAAACACTTATTTGAGGTAAAATGCTTGTAAAACATATATTTTTTTCATATTAGTTCGCCCATTTTTTCTATGTCATGACCCAAACAATTCATAAATATTTTCACACTTTGTAAAGAGATAAGGTGTACAATGGACCATTGCTGAGACTTTTTGAAGATAGCAAATATAATTCGTTCCAATGTAAAGGAAAAATGGTTGTTTTTTTGCCAGTAAAAAACTACGCAACCCCAGCCAAATGTATTGAGAAAATTTACATTATTTCAGGCATAGAATTTATTTTGACGAGACAAGAGAGAGGAAAAGTATGGAAGATTGCACAATATTATTCGAAACAACACCAACTTTTCTTAAACTTTGGACAATTCGCATCGGTAAATTTGTAAATAAAGTCTACAATTTGTTTGTAAAACAAAAATATGAACGAATATTCTGATACACAATTCGAGTAAACCGGCTAAGCCATAGTCAACCATGTAACGTCACAGTCGAGGTGTCGAAAAAACATGGCAATTTTCTCGTGTCCCTAGTGAGCGATTCAAATAGAAGTATAAATACAATAAAATTCTGATTTCATAACGTTCAAATGTCGTCGACAAAATTGTGAGACAGAATTCAAAATCAACTCAACTTCCTCCATCGATTTTCATTTCCTTTCAATTTCTGGTCTTCTTGATATGGCTGTATTCTAGGGGTTTTGAACTCGAACAAATACAACGGCTTCTTGTCGAATTTTTACTGATGCACTGAATCAATCAAATATCTAGCGATTTTCCGAATACTCTACACATTAATATGAATAATTACTCAGATCGTAACTCAAAAAGACTGTGCTCTTTTCATATCCTTCATTCTCTTTTCATTCTTCATTTATGCGTACAGTCGTTGTTATTTTTGTAATTCGTTTCTGCTTTGTGTATATATTGACAAAATTTGCGAACTTTCTGCGAATATTGCACATTGAAACGAATTTCAAACCTTTCCCCTGAATTGCATAGAGTAATATATGAAAAACGTTCATTCGCGAATAGTTCCATTCCCCTAGGCTGTATTTTTATTCACACTATGCTTCTAACTTTCATTATACTATAAACATTTTATTCGTAACTGTTATGTAGTAAACGAGACTAATGTAGTTGATGCGGGTATTGTGTTATTTGCATTGCTTTTATTATTCTATTGTTGTATTTATCATAATTGCTTTGTTGTAACAAAATGATTATAATGTGGCATGAAGTCACGATAACGAAAATTCAAAGTTCATAAACAAAAGCCAGTTGATAATTAACATAGTTTTGCGTTGATACTACTAAAGTGCCTGTCTGCCTTTTTGTTAAATAGTAGTCAGCATTGCGTATTTAAATTTTATATTTTCGGTATTACTCGACTATTCATAGTACTTGAATATGCTTTCGCTATGACATTTTCTCTTTAAAATATCGATAGTCGATACTATCAAGCATAAAATTGTTCTTTCATCCACGTGCGTTAGAAACTCTTTTCGTTCCAAATTATGCTGTGCAGTTTTGAATGGGGAATGAATAAAAATAGAAAAACACATATATTGCCCATGTTTCTATGTCTGAGATAACATTGCAAACCCCGATAAAATGCAACAATATTCTTATCATTGGTGGAAACACCGTTCTTTGTTTGAATTTGCTTTATGATCAAAGAATGAAAGCTGTATGGAATTGTTTTTGCTTGTGTAATTATGTGTTTGTGTATGTGCATCTAGACGCATTTACTCTGAATAATGGTTTACAGAATGAGACGAAATGCCTTGGGAGAAGAGGTGGATGTAAAATAAAATGATGGTTTAACGAACTGATTCTCATTCAGTTGAATTAAAACCAGTTGATGATAAGTTTTGCTTGATAAGAATTTGACTGATGTACGAAGAGGGTGAGTCGTAAAATAATTGTCTTCTCTTTCTAATTTTCTTTTATACAAACAGAAAAGATATCGGTTTTTCACAGAGTAATTTCATCATCATCATCATTATTCATAGTTTATAGACCAAATGCTATACCGAATTTCAGTGTGTTTAGTCTTTTATTAATCAGCCAGTGAACTTTTTTGTGTTCGAAAGCGTATGTGAGAGGCTTGCAGGGCACAACTGCACCGCAATCGAACGTTCGGCCCATGATTGGCAACACCTTTTTGCGGGTTGAAGTATTTGTTAACAACAATCCAAGCGTTAATTAATCACCTTTAATTAAAGTGTTACAGAGCAATTTTAATTTTTTTTTTTAACGGACTTCTCAATTTTTGTAATAGATTTCGAAATAAAAATTATTTTATATAAAATCTCCTCATTTGTGTTCTGTGTGTTCGCAAATATTAAGGTTTTACATATCTATTGAGTAGATCGAAAGGAGAGTATGTTTTTGTTCAGCTGTGTATTCAGCTATAGCTGAACAAAAACATACTCTCCTTTCGATCTACTCAATAGATATAAAGTACAGTAAGAAATTTAAGCATTTTGTATACTTAAGAAAAAGAAATAAAGCAAATTTAAGGAGTATTTATTCCAACTAATTTGATGGCTTGCTACATACAATAATGGGAAAACGATTTATTTATGGGATAAACAAAGCCCAAATATTCACTCAGATTCACAACAATTTGACGGATCCATCACGTTTTGTTTATATTTCATATAGTAAATGAATGAATTGTGAAATCACTGCAATTTATTTAGAAATATAGAAATTTTTTGGGATTCATTCATTTTCTCGTGTCGATCCCCTAGCGATTTACACTTTATTTATCACATTTATCTATATGTATAAAACTTTAGATTTTGAATTACTATAATCGGATAATTTCTGATAAAACACTTTTTTTTGGGCAACGAAGCACCTTGTAACAGAATATATATGTGCGTTTATGAATTTCGGTTTGCTTGAGGTTGAAACTTATCTTGCATAAAATCATTTAATTATTCATATTTACATATAAACTAGCTGTCTCGCGGCGCTAAAAAAAAAAAATATTGAGAAAACAGTTTAAACGCAATGAAAAAAGTTGGCCACATTGTAAATAAATGCAAAAAATTCAATGCAACCAACGCAGCGTCAAATCCATTGGATAAATCCATCTGATAGATTTAAATCTATACATTTATTTCAAGCTAACGTTTTCAGTTTAAGTAAAGCCTTGGTTTTCATTATTCATTTGATTGTTCCATGCTCTTAACCTCGTTTACATTTCCTTTCGTATTTGCTGACATAATGCGAAGTATTGAGATAACAATCCATTTAAATTACTATGGCAAAGACCCATTCTCACGCACTATACCAGCATACACAAATCTAGGCTTGGTTCTCTTATAAAATTTGGTTTAATCTAAGTACATTTTGTTTCCAAAACAATGCCATTATTATTTTTGTTGTATATTTTGTTTTTGAAATACAGAACTGCTACATGATTTTAATGTATATATTTTTATGGGTTCATCATGATACTCTGCTATTCTACCTTCTATAAATGTTTTGTGCGTCCCGTGCTTGAGCTCTATAAGTGCCTGTATAAAAAAAGATACTGTCGCACAACAGCGCCACTTGTGTTTTACATATTATTGTTGTTATAATCGATTGTCTAAGCAACAACAAAAACACGTGAAACACAAGTGGCGCTAATGTAAGTCAGTTATGAAGCAAACACTGTTTGATTTAGTGTAATTTAATTTATTAAGACCTTCGTTGGTTTTGAAATAGATATGCACACACACAAAATTGAACCTAAAAATTTATAAATAGTTAGATAAAATGCTCGGACATTTAGAATGTTTGTCAAATGGCCAGTGTTCTTCATTAAATAAAATTCAATATAGTGATGATACAGCTAGTGGTACAGATCTTCAGTTTTCCATACAATGTTTCTGGAACCAGTTTGGACCTTTTCTGGATTGTAGATACTTTTTCAAAAATAATTAACGAGATTTCTTTTGTCAGTTTTTGATATCCCAATACCAGACATTGATTAACACTGACTTGATCAGCGTCAGGAATTATCGTCAGTAATTATTTCATTGCGTACCATACGTAACGTCGCTGCGCAAGCGCATCCGTATAGTGTGAATCAATTTCAAAACAAAACAATCGTTAAATATATTTCGTTAGATGCATGCATACTAACGATATTTAGCACACTATACGGACGAGCCTGCGCAGGGACGTTATATATGGTACGCAATGAAATAATTACTGACGATAATTCCTGACGCTGATCAAGTTACTAATCGTCAGTGTTAATCAATGTCTGCCCAATACTCCTTTAAAACTCAATATTTGGAAATATTTCATTTCATAACTTGAAATGATTTGAAATTAGAAGAGAACTCTCAACAATATATTATATTTAAAATTGTCCACGTTGTAGAGTGTTCAGGCCATAAATCTTTTTTTTTTTTTAGCTTCGTATAATAATTAAATGAAGTTCGCTGCATTTTTCCCCAAATTTCTACCGTAAATCTCAACAAAACGTATAATATATCTCTTATATGGAAAAAATACACTGCAAAAGAGTTTATAATGTCTTGGCTATTATTTAAAGTGTGTCGAGCGAGTGAAATAGTTTATTAACCTTAAACCCGTTTATCGGGTCAAATATATTTCAAATTCAAATAAAATATATGAAAAATCCCAAACTATTGGTAGTATTAATTAATTTTAAGGATTTTACAAGAGATGGCGTTACTAATATTAAAACCAATCAGACTACACTGCAACTAACTTCATTGTGAAGCGTCATTATTGCGCTAAATTTTTCAGTATATGTCATTTCGTTGAAGTGTAAATAACATAATTTTTTTGAGTTCTAAAAATGTCAAATTTTGTGCCAACAAAACGCAATTTGCGGGAAACTTTACTTTTCTGCTTCCAATGGAAGAAAAAAGCAGCTGAAAGCTATAGATTGCTGTGTGAAGTTTATGGTGAGCATGCTCCATCGCAACAAACGTGTGAGTACTGGTTTCGACGCTTTAAAAGTGGTGATTTTGATGTTGACGACAAGGAACGTCCTGGACAGCCTAAAAAGTTCGAAGATGAAGAATTGGAAGCATTACTCGATGAGGATTCATGTCAAACTCAAGAAGAACTTGCAAAATCATTGGGAGTTACTCAAGGAGCCATTTCACAACGTTTAAAAAAAGCAGGTTTCATTCAAAAGCAAGGAAATTGGGTGCCACACGAATTGAAGCCAAGAGACGTTGAAAGAAGATTTTGCATGTCGGAAATGCTGCTGGCTCGCCACAAAAAGAAGTCATTTCTGCATCGTATTGTTACTGGCGATGAAAAGTGGATCTACTACGATAATCCCAAGCACAAAAAATCATGGGGACCACCCGGGCATGCATCAACATCGACGTCGAAGCAAAATATTCACGCTGCCAAGGTAATGCTTTGTATTTGGTGGGATCAGAAGGGTGTGCTATATTATGAGCTGCTAAAACCAAATGAAACCATTAATGGAGAACGCTACCGACAACAACTCATCAAATTGAACGCAGCAATCAAACAAAAACGGCCAGAATGGGAGAGCAGACATGAGTCATTAATTTTCCATGATGACAATGCTCGGCCACATCGCGCTCAAGGGCCCAAAAACTACGTGGAAAATGTCGGATGGGAAAATCTGCCTCACCCGCCTTATAGCCCAGACCTTGCCCCTTCTGACTACCACTTGTTTCGATCGATGCAAAATGCCCTTTCCGGAATACGCTTCACTTCAGTTGAGGGAATCAAAAATTGGCTCGATACATTCTTAGCCTCAAAAGATGAAGAGTTTTTTTGGAACGGCATCCACAAATTACCAAAAAGATGGGAAAAAGTCATAGCTAACGATGGGCAATACTTTGAATAATAATATATTGTAAGAATTTTTCGAAATAAACCCTCGATTTTACCACAAAAATCCTTAAAATTAATTAATACTACCACCAATAATAAAAATAAATATTTATTCATTGTGTTTGTGGAACCTTTTTCTAACATTATTCATATGTGACATATGTATGAGTTAGAGGCAAAAAACTCTCATGTGGACTATACGTTTATTTGGGTCAAATTGACCCGGTACCACTTTGTGCTGTTGTATCGACACATCAAGTAAATTTTTCGCAAAACTACACTGCGAATTGATTGTAAATCTTTGATTTGATGATTTTTTTTCACATTTTTTTCGCATGGCATGCATATGAAGATTCACATGATTCATATAAATGGATGTTTTACTCACATACTTCATATTGAAAATGTACAAATAATTGATTTTTTTTATTTAAATTCATTGAAAAATATCGATTTCCCATACAAAATACACTACGGATCAATTTGACCCAAATAAAAGGATTTAAGTTGAAAAACACATGCAAACACGATTGTACACGTTTTTGCAAAATTGTACGAAATAACGCGTACACGATTTGAAATTTTCACTGAAACAAGGATTTAATTTATATAAATAAATAAAAAATGACAATTCAGTGCGTATATGGAATCGTGTACACGTTATTCCATATAATTTTGATAAAACGTGTACAAATCTTGTACAAATCTTGTGCACACGAATTTATTCGTGTATTGGAGCTACTTGGGCATACTACCATATTTGTATTCATTATCGTTATCGTTATCATTCAAGAAGAAGAAGCTATTCACTTCTTTCATTTCCCAATTCCCATTTTATAATTTGATAATGCATGTTGAATAATTTTATATAAAAAACGCATTAGGCCAACGCAATATGGAAGTTATCAAGCAATCCACACACGCTTGCACTCACATTCTCATTTTATCTTAGTATCAAAATTTGTTCAAGTAGAAGAGAAGACACAAGCAATTAGAATTCTGGCATAGAAAAAAATGAATAGTCTTGGAAATGGTAGTCATTTCTCCTACATAGTTTATGAGGGACATTATAAAAGTGTATATGTTTTACGGTACTCGCTTCTAAAATGACACAGTTTAAGGGTGACCGTATGTTATGCCTCAATTAACCGACGTATGACATTCATTTAATTAACGTTCATCATGCAAATGAAATTCAGTTTAAAAAGCACATTTTCATTACAATTTTTTGAATGCAAATTTTATTATGAACATAATTAATTACCTTTTTTTTCATTTGATTTGTTAATTATGATTGCATTCCATTCTAAATCTTTATCAATTTGCTAAAAAAGGCAAAAATTACCATTAAAACATCATTTTTAGTGCTTGTTTAAATAATTTTATTTGTATTCATATTGATAGCTATGTTTTTAGCATAGAGTTTGATAATTTCAGATAATTTGAAAAACATATCTTCCGCAAATTTAAAATAGAAATGTTTTTATTGTAAAATTCAACGAAGAAATGTAAAAACTCACTATGAAAGTGCATCTTATTAATGAGACGCTTATATAACGAATACTGATTATGCCAATCAAGTGAATTGAAATTTAGTTTAAGTAATTTTATAACTATTTCAAAAAATTCAATGGTGAAATTCAAGCTATGAATTATTAGTACTGAACATGAATCTAGCACATTTTGCAGATATTGCTAATGAATTCAAATCACTAGCACTGCAGATGAATTTTAAATTTAACTATATGCCAAAATAAAACGATCAAATGATTAAATGCGCAAAGGAATATGATATGCATAAACATTTGAAATTTGAACAGTTCAGCATGTTTTTACATTTGAATAATTAAATATTGTAACGCGTTTATGAAATAATTTTGATGAATACTTTTTTCTTAATTCGTTTAAAATTGATATGAACATTCAGATATATCTCTTTTCGTTTATACAATTTACGATAGTAATTTCTCTTTCTCTGGATAAAAGGTGAAATTAAAATGTCTTAACAAATTTATGTATAACTAAAATGAACGATAGACAACGTGTAGTTTAAGCTTCATCCAGCTTCCCAGTCACCGTACGATGATTAATATCGCAATACGGAAAAAAATAAAATTAAATTGTGACAAAAACTACTCTATAATATCCTTGGCTCACCAACATTTCACATAATATATGAAATGATATTTGTTCAACCGACTGCTCTTAAAATGGTGCTTAAAATGGAACAGAAAATTTTTTATATATTCAAAACTGACCGATACACTATAAATCTATTACTATTGTTAAGCCCATTTTATGATTCTTTTTTCGGTGAGAATACTGATAATTCATATTATACCGTTGTATTTGATATACCAAGATGAGGCAAAAACAAAATTTGCTGTTTAAAGTCATCATTGTAAAATTATGATCATGGTCTTACAATGGTCGCGGCAACAAAAGGTAAATGATTTTCATCCAATCAAAAATTTATCAATTTTTGACGCAATATATGGTGTTAATGGCAATGAATATTTTATGAACATAACTGAATATCATCAGTACTAAATAAAGGGGGTAGTTTATTGAGTAAGGGAAAGTATTTGAAGAATACTAAATATATGTAATAATTACAGTTGATTCGCTGGAGGGGGGGGGATTGTTGGTTAAATTCAGAGGAATGAGCCACGAATATGCATACTTTTTTCTCAGTGAAGAGGAAAAAAGAAGAGGTCTTCAATTCGGAGTTGAAAAACCCTAGTAATTTCGAACAATTTTCTCAAAAAAATTGAAAAGGTTGTATCCTCTCGAGATATTTCAGGATGGGGAGTAAAACCTAAATACCTTCGCCCTTGCATCTTAAACAGTCACGACTTCAAATTGAATGTGACCCACTGGACACTATCGTTATTACAGATATGAAACCGCCTAAATATAAACTACAATAGTACCCGCTCAGTGTATGTTGTTGCAATAGTAGTATATATCAGTTTGAAGCAGACAATGTAGGAGACGTCTATGCTAGGGGAATTGATCTATTCGCAAATAAGCTCATTCGCTTATTAATGGATTCAAAATTTTATTTATATGAACCATTCGCAAGATATTCGCATAATTTGTTCAAATTCGATTCAGTATGGCAGCCTAATATTCTCATACAGAAGTATCAAGTGTTGCAATGACTCATGGTTTTTGCAAATAGTTTCGTTTTTTGCGAATATTCTGCGAATATATTCGTCCGCTCTTTGCGATTTTCTCCGCCATATACGAATATATCTGCAAAAAAATTTTACGCAGATTATTTACATATTCGCATCTATTTGAATGACATCCAAACCCCTAGCGTCTATGTGGCTTTCGTTCACCCAAAATCATTGGCTTTTCGCATTGAATCTCAATTCGTTTAAAATACGTAAACATTCTTATCTATCCGTGAATATGCAAAAAATTGTCTAAAATACCCCTAGGAAAGAATATACACTGTAAAACCAAAAGGATTTTTTAATTAGTTTTTTGGATTTTTATAGTGAAAAATCCGAATGGATTAAAAATAAATCCAAATGGATTAGAATATATCTTTAAAAATATTTCAGTCGAAAAAATTAAAAACATTTTGAGTGCTATGAACTAAAACAATATTTTTATAAACATTTTACTCGGGAGAAACAACAATCACCAATTCTTTGTTGAGCGAAAACAATCCGTTGTTTTATTTCAATTTTATTTTACTGTGTAGTTGCTGTGTAATCGTTTCAGGCGACACTGACTTGACATAAGTTGTTTATTGTATAACTCATTGAAAACATAACCGCATATTGTTTAGTGTGTTTATTTCCATACAAACATTGTTATTGTAACATGAAAATTATAAATCTATTCGAAGTGAATTGATGAAGAGTTTATTTAATTTACTGAAGTCACACACAATAGTGAACAAAAATGTGAATTTTGATTTTCTGGTACATTTCTTTTATATATTTTATTTTTGGAAGAAACAAGAAATGCCGACCTTATGGTGAGCGACAACAATCTTTTTTTTTATTTCATTTTTTCTCTTTGATTTTGCATATCGTTTCAGGCAACACATCTCAACTGTGTTTTGTCACAAAACTTTTATGTAATTGATTGAAAACATAACCACATTTTGTTTAGTTTGTTTATTTCCGTACAAATTGGCAATTCATTTGTTATTGAAACAAGAATATAATAAACTTATTGGGATCGAAATTGATGAAGAGAATATTCAGTTTACTGAAACATAGAATATTGTGATTTTTTATCAAAATCGAGCTTGTTATTACAATAAAATCGAAAGTGAAAAGTTCAAATGCTAGGATTGATCACTTGTTTCCATCCAACATTTACAATGCAGCTATTTATCATGGTTTTATCATCAAATTTAGTTTTGCGGTTTTTGAAAAATGTGCAGATTTGTGCCTGTGGATTTGAT
Source organism: Resseliella maxima (assembly GCA_029041755.1). Taxonomy (NCBI): domain Eukaryota; kingdom Metazoa; phylum Arthropoda; class Insecta; order Diptera; family Cecidomyiidae; genus Resseliella; species Resseliella maxima. The sequence continues at coordinate 107,829 of JAQOWM010000665.1, forward strand.
ATCGGGTAACTGCACATTTTAGAAAACATGCACTGCTTTGTCAGCATTTTAAAAAGGTATAAATAGAGGAAAAATTCAAATTTAGTCATCAGTTGATCAAAATGGCAAGGCGAAAGAGGACGAATCAGAAAACTGTGGTCGCAGAACCACCGGCAAAAAAAGCAAAACCAAAGTGGGAAAAAGTACATCAAAATGCAGTCATTAAAAAAAGTTTGAAAAGTGCATTAAAATCACCATATGAAGATGATTGTGAAAGTGATAAAAATCTAAAAGATAGTGAGCGAACTAAATCACAATTGCGCCAAAAAATCGAAGATATTGTAATTGAAATGACAAAAACAATGAAAGCCGGGTCATTAAATATTCATGTTTCATTATACCGATTATTTCATACGGGCACACGAGCTGAAATCGAAAAAGAATTTAAGAAACATGTCCATAAAGATTTTTTCTCAGACTATTTTCGTGGTTTGTCAATGATTAGAGAAGAAACACAAGCACAAACACAAACACAAACACCTTTACAAGATGGTTACAAATTAGATCCAAAAATAAAGAGTTTATGCAACCAATATGCCATCGATCCGCCAGACATTGAAGGCATCGGCAACATGTACAATTATTCAGTTCAAAAATATTATGTGAATTTTATGAACAATATTTGCGTGCATGCATACAATCGTATCCGCAAATATTTTTATTCGCATATTCGATCCAAAAAAAAAGTTTATGAGACACTGCACTTCCTCTTTCATCATGAGTCTAATAAAACCCCGGATCCAAAGTTAATTGATTCATTGATCCAGTTACGGCCGATCAATTTCAACAACAATGGTGCCGGCTTTTTCAATAACATGCAGAGAAAGTGGTATCAATATGTGCCATTGTTTATGGAATTGCAAGGGTGAAATATTTATTTGTATTTTTTCATTAAAATTTATATTCTAAATAGAATTATAGACATTTTTACATGCAATATAATCTAATTAAATGTTCAATGTTTTTCTTATTTTTTTTCATAGATACATTCGAGTACACATGGAAAAACGCAAGGCAGAAATTGAAGAAAAAGGCAGAAGCAGTTTTCGTAAATACACAGAATTCACAGTAATTCCAATAACTACATTCAAACGACATCACATTGCTATTGATAATCAAGGTTTGTACTGGCTCCTGAAACTAATTAACAGCAAGCATGAGGCCATGCATCGAAAAAATGGCGAGTGGAAACAAACCAAAGAAATGCGACCCAAAGATTATTCAGCACTTTGGCATCATTATTTTGACATTGACTCAATTGAAAGAGTGCCAAAAAATGAGCGTGCTGCAGTCATCAGATTCGACAATTACATTGAAACAGATGGAGTTTCCGTTAGTTTTAAAATAAGGAAAATAAAAGAGATTCTTGTTCAGTCAGATGAAGAAAAAAAAGCAACAACAGCAAGCATTGTTGGAACGAAAACTTGCTGATTGTGAACAAGAAATCGCATTCGACACGGGTCTGAAATTAGTTTACGCTGCTGTACGATTCCATCCCGATGGATCGGAGGAGAACATGCGTTTAACGTCAAAACGATATCACACACTAACGGGACATTATCGCCGCAAAAAATGGCGTGAAAAGCTAACTGAGGAAATTGATGCCGTGATGGCCGATGATCGTGAACGTCTTGGGCAAATTGGACCTCGATCGCCTCAATATGAGGTCTACGCCGAGCATATTCTGAAACATTTCAACAATGCAATTGAAGCTTACACTCAATACGAATATGCTTTACAAGACTTTTTACAATACCGTGCCACCAACAAATTTCTCGACCAGCTAGCTAAGAAAATTATCAACGGCAAGCGAACATTTGTTTATGTCGGAAATGCATTTTTGAGTGCAAGTTCACCAGCAAAAGGATATCTTCGAAACAAAGTGAAAAGTCTTTTTGGAAAATTGTCACAACGCAGTCTGTGTACCGTTCTTGAAGTGGATGAATTTAGAACAACAAAATTGTGTTCACTTTGCTTCCGAATACTTGGATTGCCGAAAAACAAAGGTCGAGTTCATATGAAATTTCGTTACTATTTGTGCCGACAATGCAACGTCCGACCAGAAGCAAAGCAAGCTGTTGGTTTTGTGCATTCGAAGAAGAACAATCGACTATTGTCATTACAACGACACGAGTGTCCTCGACCAGGTGTTCGAATGGCTTCAAATCTTCGACATTATCAAAAGCAAGATGCACAGGGCCAAAACATCACTTGGAATCGTGACACAAATGCAGCACGGAACATACGATACAAAGGTAAGTGTAACAAACAGTAAACATATCAATAATGTAAAATGAATCAATCTTTTCTCTCTCTATGAATAGGACGGTGTGTTGTGATGCGTGAAGTGCTAAATGTTGCATTTCATCGGGGCAACCAATTGGGAAACGTACCAAATCAACAAAATTAAAAAAAACTTTGAACATACGTTCAATCCAGGGCCGGCTACTAAACATCAGCTAAGGAAATATCTACTAGATATTATCGTGGTCCGACAATCGCTACAGTAGCATCGACGC
>JAQOWM010000156.1:0-43643 GCA_029041755.1 Resseliella maxima
AATGACATAATACATATATACAGTATACACTATATACATAGATAGATATATTTGGAAAATAGTAAAACCCAAGAATTGAGATGCGTTTCTCTATATTATTCAAATCTCTATAACGTATTGAATTATTAGTGAGATCGATCGGTGTTAATCTTTTGGAATAAAATTAAATATTAGAGACTAGGGAGCTGAATAGGATTTTGATGTTCTCATTTCAACAACATAAATTTGTGTTTTTATAATTACATTTATGCACACATCAGAGCAATATTGTGCTATGTTTTGATGTACAAATACATTTTTCTTTACTCTTCTACAAAAAAAAAAAAAAACGGCTATTTGAATTATTAAAAGTAACACTTTTTTTTATTGAATCACAATGATTACATTCCAAACGGTGGGGTGATTCTATATATATGAGGCACGTGTGCATGATGCAGTTAGATTTAATTGAAATGTGTCACCAACAAAGAAATCAACTGATTTCATTTTATTTATACTTTCTAAGCTATGTTTATTTAGAAGCTTTGGCGATTATTTATTTCCCTTTCATTTAATGTTTATCATGTATAATTTGCAACGAAGCACAAAATTTGCTCATGAAATCGAATCGAATAATAAGTTGGTAGACTTTATTGTGTTAGCGGAGTGTGTCTGCGTATGTATAAGTGCGCGTGTATCAACGTATTTATATTGCTGCCTAATGATTTGAAAGCGTGTGAACGCCAGCAGTGATATGGTACAGTTGTGGTAAAATAATGACTAAAATTTTTTAAATCACTTCAAACACCAAAATCATTAGCGCCGATCTTTCAACCGGGGTACCGTAGTTTAGTCGCGCGAATCTTAGTCGTACACAAAAACGAATTTTGGTCGCACGATTTTTTTACGAACAAAATCCGTAATGCAAAACGTCTAAATATATATATATGACCCTTTCAACCTTATAATTTAGTAAAGATATGCCAATTTGAAAAAAATAGCAAGAACAGAGTATATCAATATGTTTTAATATAACGACACTCCACTTAGTTTTAATTTTTTTTACAAACGAATACCTAAACATTTTTGTAATTTATTTACTATTTGAAGTTACCAATAAACTATGGAAAAAATTTAACTCTTTATTCCTCGCATTTCAAATTTAAATTAATCGTAAATAGTAATGATTGAAGAAATGTCCTTTGGTTATCTGATTTTCATTTCAAATAGTTGTGAATTTTTTACCAAAATCGTTCCATTTCATATTTTCATTAGTAACTCAAAACTGTGAAAATTTTCACCACTGTGAAACAATTCGTAGCTGATTAACTGATTGGTTATTATTATTATTATGAAAATCATCTGACTTCAGTCGGCTAGTAGACAGTTGACCAATTTCGGACCATGTTCGTCTTGTTTAATGCTCAACAGCCAAAATAGTTGACTATAGTCAAATCAAAGCGACTAAAGTTAGCTAAATTCGAAAAATATCGGTAAATGATGATGCCGTTCAAAAACAACTTTTTTCGACTTAAAATGAAAATAGACTAAAGTTTTCTGCATTTGTATAAAATTATTTGAAATAAATCAATATCTAATACGAAGTAGTTGAAACAAAAAAACCAAATAGTTTTTTAAACTTTCCTATAATTGGTATTTTTTGCATTCAATAAATTAACACACATTAATCCAAACAGTATCATAACCATCCTATTATCATAGCATATCAATTATTTTCCAACGCACTTAATTTTAAATAGATGTGAAATTTTTTTTAACTTACCGAATATAACACCGACCAGAAAGCCAATTACAAATATCACGTTTCCAAAATTTATTTCCCTCATTTTGATATATTCGTAAGATAAAACTAGTTTTTTGTGCGATTTCACTTGTTTTGTATTTGAGTTTGCATGAATTGATTCATTTCATCGAAATTTTATATTTTGAATAAATATAGATAGTCAATTACAATTACTTCGGAAAATATTTTGATATCAAACATGCAGTTCAGGGATACGATATGCATTTTTAATAATGTACTGCATTTTTGTTTTTTTTTTTTCATTTCATTTTGAAATATTCCTTTTGCCACATTAAACAAATTTATTTTATTCTATTTGAGTCCTTGCACATATATCCACACACACATATGAACACACACATGGACACACAAAGAGCAATTTGACAATGGATCATTGATAAAATGTAAATTTTTTTCCTGTCGTCGTTCAGTTATTTTGGTTTTTCATTGTCGTTTTTATTTTGAGATAGATTTTAGGCAGAAAAGTGTTAGACAGATGCACAACATCAAAATAAACTCAAATTTATAACAAAAAACACGCATATTACAAGAGAGCCCACATTTACTTGTAAGCTACAAAGAAAAAAAAAAAAAAAAAAGAGACTAGACAAAAACACACCGAAAACGAATAGAAAGGAATAAATCAACAAACGAACATTTGTGCTTCAGCGTTGTCTAAGGAACACTGCATTCACACGACTAAACAAACACGATGCGGCAATGCCACACCATAGCCCATACTAGCACACTGTTGACAAAGTAACGTATACTGCCATTTTCTATGTAGTTGTGCGCATGCAAACAATGCGGAATTGTGTTTAGGATAATAATAGGTACATGTCATCAGCACCACCCTGGAATTGTGCTGTGAAACCACATAATATATTTAATTGTGATCGAATTGTTCTGTCGAATGCAATTGTTTTCAGAAATTGTGCTAGTTTTACTGAGCATTATTTCTCAAAAGGCAAAAAAAAAAAAAAAAAAAAAAAAAATATAATTTTTCAGGATTTTTATAGAGAATGTATGTTTAAATTTTGTTTCTCATCATGAAACTTATATAAAACAAATTGTGTCGGTACATTTCATACTGTATAATGGTATAAATTATTTTGCTAAATTATATTCAATTCAATTTTTACCATACGATTGCATCCTTCATGGAGACTTCATGTGATGTTTTTGGCATAGAATGAATAACGCATAACGCATACAGTTGTTTATCGAAATGGCGGTCTCTTCGTCGCAATGATAGAGACGCAAATGATTGGTAGTAACTATAACTATGGAAAATGCGGAATTTCATATTTGCTATCGTAGTATTATGAGAGGTAGTGATGCATTATACACGTATGTACGATGTACGTTTGTTCAAGAATAATAATGGGGCAGCTGACAGTAGTCATTGTTACAGGATTTATATCGTTATGAATATAGTCAAACATTTTTGTATACATAAACAAACCTGACACGAGAATCGCAACAACTCTTCAAAGTTTCATATTTTTAATGTAGAATTTTGACTCCTTACACAGGCTATTGTTTTATTTTGTTTTGAATTTGATAAAAAAAAAAGAAAAAATATATTTCGAATTTTGAATAATTACAATATTTATGTTTTCTAAAACATTACGAATAAAATTATAATCATAAATTCCGTTTTGCCATTTATTCGACAACCTGAGCAACTCAGTCGCCTAAGGTTAGTAGCCTAATGATCATGAAACAAGCAGACATTGATTTACACTGACTTGATCAGCGTCAGGAATTATCGTCACAAATTATTTCATTGCGTCAGTGTTAATTAATGTCTGCAAAAAAAGCGTTCACATAACATAAGTATCCTTGCTTTCGACGCACGCATTCTCAATACAGTGATGAATGTTGTTTTTGCGACCGTTGATAATTTTTAAATTTTCATAGAGTAACTTATTTAAAAATACAAATCATCGTATATATCAATAGTTAATAAAATTGATGATATCTGACATACCGTTTACATTTCTTTTATTTCTCTTGGAAGGCTTGCGTTTTTTCCTTCGAACTTGCGCCCCCGTGAACTGCTTGTTTTATTACAAATATAAAGAGGTTTTGCAGTTTTGTTCTGCAAGCACATAAAATGCACTTGCAAGTACTCACAAAAACACATGAACGTAAACTTCAGTGTAAATGGTGTAAAATCCATTTTACACCCAATCCTATTTTCTTTGGGTGTAAAATGCCATTTTGCGAGAAACGAAAATAGCAAAAAACTTGAAAAATACATTTGTTTTGCCTGTGATGGAATTCTGATTACTTTCCGCAAAAATCATTCGGAAAGTATGTTTAGGCTATGACCTAACAGAGAAAAATTATTCTATAGCTGTGACCTAAACATACTTTCTGAATGATTTTCGCGGAAAGTAATCAGAATTCCAACGTGAAGAAAAACAAGAAAAAGAGAAAGGAATTATGAAAAGGAAAATAAAATTCAATCAATCTCTTAATTCCATACTAAAAAACAGATTCAAGTCCTGAAAATGGCAATTCAAAATGGCTCACCGACTTATTATATGATCATTGTTTTGAATCAACAAAAATGTCATTTCTTTGAATAAAATACATTCGCGAGGGGGGGTATTTTTTATGGATGGAAAACTACATATCGCCCGCCGAGAATGTGATCCTGATTTTGTGACATTTCTATGGGAACCTTTTACGCTCTATCGACCTGCATCATTAGTTTTTGCCCCTGACCACCCCCGACCTTTTTTTGGAGGTTTTTCCCCCAGATTTTTCTTCCAAAATCAATATCGACGCCGATATGAGTGCTAAAAAGTGCTCAAACCACCGCTACATGTATAATGATTATAAAATTGTCTATCGTCTGGTATAACTGGATTTCCCCCTAGCCCCCTTACTCTCCTAAGGGGGCATTTTGCTCGCACATATTCAAACCTCTATTTAAGGTCACTTCGGTAGCAATACCCACCTAGTCTTCATTCCTTACTATACTTTCGAACTTCCCCTATCGATTGGCATTATTGGATTTTTGGACCACCCTCCTTAGTCCCCGATTGTAGAGGTTTGATTTTTTGGTGCCGAAAAAAAATTTTCAAACCCTGATTTGAGGGTTGAGGAGTCGGTTAAGCCCATCTATTAACCCCCCTAAGCTTGAAGCTTTTGAGACGCTCTATCGATTGGTGCCATAAAATTGGCCCCCTGACCCCTCCCCTAGGGGGTTGGGGGTCTCCCGCCCTCCATTTTTTATTTTTCTGTTCCGAAACTCAAAAATTCGGATTCAGCATGCCGATAAACCTTAGAATTCATATTTTTCATAATGGATGCTAATTCTATTCTCATAACAATGAGAGCCCCCTCTTCGGGGTCAAATACCACAAATTCGATTTTCAACCCAATTAACCTGGAATTTTATACCTAAATGTATGACCGACTATAGCTAATTTTTTGTATTCGCACATTTCATTCTGTTAGAGATCACCCTTGGAGGCGCGGAATTTTCACTAAATTCGCCAATTGGGATAAGGAAAGACAAACAATGTTCTGGTACACGTAAGCTCAAACGCAGTTTAAAGAAGCTTGGCCATTCACATGCTCTCAGAGTGAAAGAAGACTAGAGTTCACAAACGTGTGCGAATTGTCATAGGAAGTTTCCAAAACACACTAAAAGCCATCGATTCGAAATTTGTATAAACTGCACATATGATGGCAATTGTAGTACAATCATCGACCTACCAATTTATGATTGTGATAAAGAAAAGCCGACGACGTAAGAAACTTTATAGCGTTGGCAAAAACCTTTATGCAAGGTATCTTGGTTCCAGCAAAGCAACTACGTGAATTTCAACCAGAGCGATTAATGTCACGGAAAATGTTCTATTCCAAAAATTGGCATTTAAATTCTGCGGATGAATGGATGCTGCTATTAATCAACATGAACATGGTAAAACCGGCCTGCCTCAGGAGTCAGGGGAAATACAATAATTATTTCACATCGAAATGAAGTACGTTAACATTTTTGAATGAAAAGAAAAATAAAAATAATGTAAAAATAAGAGAAGGAAATAGCTCAAAACTAATTGGCAAAGAACTGCACGACATACCACCGAGCGAGAGAAGTTAAAATTATTTTTATATATTTGCACGGACCGTAGAAGATTTTTTAATGCGTTTTTAAATGCGGACAATGAGTCATTGTTTATAATTTCGATTGAAAAACTGTTACAAAAATTAATTGCGGACTAACTAAACGCGCGAGTGTCAAATGCAGTACGTGGATTGAAATTAATACGAAGGTTGTCTGGATAACGCCACGTTTCTCCATTGCGGATAAACATGTGATTCAGATATTCAGAAGCCTTTTTTGGCAATTGCTTGAATATTAAGACGGCCGATAGAAGCTTCGATTTACTCTCAGGCGTCAAACCATTCAAACGCTCACGATATTCAGTAACATATGTATGATATTTAGAACCAATGATCATTACTTTTGATTTAGAACCATTTAATTTCATACCACGACGCATAATAAAAACATTCAATTCATCGTATATTTAGTAGCATTATTAGAAACCGTATGCTTTACAAATTTTCAACAGAGCGTTATGTGGGACGGACGGAAAAGCGCTTTTTTCATCGAGCGAAACGAAAATAAAAATTTTTTACGGTTTTTTGACGATCTGATGCTTGACGAGATGCTTGACGAGATGTTCAAAGGTGGGGTGGCACAACTATGGTTCCTACGGAATGGCTTATGCCTCTAAACAATTTTTGGAATGACAGAAATGATGCTTATGGAATTGAATCAATTTGTGTATTATACATCGTTTTATTTAGATGAGATTCATATTAGAAATAGGAATGAGTGAAACTACTACTCAATTTAACCATTCAGCTTTTATTTAGCAATTATTATCGAACACTCAAAAAATTAATATTAATATTATTCTTTTTTCAATTTTCTATCGTTTCATCCACTTGTACTGCACCTGAATTCCTCTCTACTGTGACGGTAAAATGTTTGGATCTTCGGTTACTTTCAACCCTAAAATCAAGTTTGAATATATGATTGAATCTGACATTTTTTCATTACTAAATGTTGCTTGGTTGCTAAACTATAATTTTAGATTCTCAAAATTTATGGTTTCAGTTTTATGTTCTTAGATTGATCTTCACAAAAAAATGATTCTTTTGCAATTTCACAATTACAAACATTTACCACTGACTACACACAAAAAATACATGCATACTTCAGCTATACAAACTGTGTAGCAAATCAATGTGTATGTAAAATTAGTATGGACTACACACAAACGCTACACATAATACATGAGGGGTTTGGAGCAAAAATGGCCTTTGAGAATTTTTCGTGCAAAAGTGTCCCCGACCTATTTGATATCAAATAGGTGAGCTAAATGATATCAAATAGGTAAGCTAAATGATACCAAATAGGTGAGCTATTTGGTGCCCAACATAAATTTAGCTGCCAAATACCTGAGCCGTTGGTCTGCACACAAAATTCGAAAAAAATAATTAAATTTTTTTTTTTCCATTTTTATGTTATTTTTCGTATGCCATTTCATAGATTTACATAAAAATGGAAAAAAAAAAATTTAATTATTTTTTTCGAATTTTGTGTGCAGACCAACGGCTCAGGTATTTGGCAGCTAAATTTATGTTGGGCACCAAATAGCTCACCTATTTGGTATCATTTAGCTTACCTATTTGATATCATTTAGCTCACCTATTTGATATCAAATAGGTCGGGGACACTTTTGCACGAAAAATTCTCAAAGGCCATTTTTGCTCCAAACCCCTCATGTATTATGTGTAGCGTTTGTGTGTAGTCCATACTAATTTTACATACACATTGATTTGCTACACAGTTTGTATAGCTGAAGTATGCATGTATTTTTTGTGTGTAGTTGAATAGTTTTTTTTCATAATTCTCGTAAACAATCATCACATTTAGATTATTTTTACATCAAAATGGACCCATTGCATTATCTACATTGTATTATCTTCCTTGAAATCTTTCATCTTCTATTTTCATATAAACTTTGGATATCAACACCTACTTTTCTCTCGAATATTGAATGTTGATTTTAATAAAACCGATTTTTTTGTTGATAAATGACATTTTGAAATTATTTAAAAAAAAATGCGAACATGCTTTGATACGTATAATTGAATTTATTGATAATTTCGAAACTTTTTTTTGGAACAATAGTGCTGCTCAGATAGGAGATTTTCTATATGAAACACAGTTGATTCAGAAGGAATAATTTTTGGAGAATAGGGCGCGGGCAGAAGAATGTCAACGTCAAATGCTCTTCGGAATATTTCGCATTTTTTTGAAGCCTGTGTCAGAACCTATGTAAATTTTCAATTGAAATTAAAAAAAATTCATTTGTTCGTCAATATAATCCCAATTTATTTTCATTTATATGAAATATCGAAAATTACACTAGATGAATAAAATATGTGCTTATGCTTAAAAACAATGCATTTTGGATTTTTATGACATTTTTAATTTTTTTTCATCGGCCGAAGAAAAACCAACTATTTTCATCATTCTTGGGCGCAAAAATTCCAGCAAATCGTATTTCCAACCGATCAATTTTACTTATATAACATATGTGCACATATACATTTATTTGACAAAGAAGCTACAATTGCGATTTATACTTGTGAATCTCTTTTATTAAAATGTTTGAATCAATTTTAAAAATACTAATGTTAAATTCAAACATCAACCGATTATGTTTTTCAACAGATTTATGCATTAAAAACACTTTATGACTTTTATGCTTCAAGAAATTCCAACATTTTCTGCAATTCAAATTGAAAATATTTCATAAATATGGATAAAGTTAAATGGGTGGAAGTTATTGCACTTTTTTATTAACAATTTTTTTTATGATTGATGTCCACATTGTAGATTTATTTCATTCGTAATTTTATTATTGACAAACAAGTGAACATTTTTGATAAAACCTTTCATGAAAACGAATGACGAAGAAACTAACAATTTTAAAATTATTTCGAGGCAAAATTATATAATTATGAGTTATGACATGAAAATGGATATATTACTAATTCGTTTTGAAGTAATGATTCTTGATAATTTTTCTTTGTATAATTCTAGTGTTCGTTCTTGGCACAAATTTGATTCATTCAATGAATTAATAAAAGTTGCATTGATTTGGATCTTTTAACTTTTTCAGATGTCACAAATGAAAGAAACAATCAATATTTTTTTGCTATCGATCACAATATTTTGCCAATGTATTATTAATATTTTGTTCTGCAAATCACATTGTAGAATGTTTTAATAAATTGTAATCAGTGTTGTCTTAATGTATTAAGATCAACGGTGAGATATTTAAAAAATTTTTAATCTGAATTACAAAATCCAGGAAAAAGCTTTGCTTGTACCGTTTGTTAACATGTTGATTGTTAAATTTATGCATTTAATACTTAATCACGAGCAGATCGCAAAGGAATCTTGGATATTTGATACAATTGTTTACGAAATTCCACATATGACATTTGAATTTGATGTACATTTTAAAATTTATGATATTTAAATGTGACTTTTGTTTTTTAAACAACATGATTTGTGAAAAATTCCAAACACTATTTCGAATTCTGTTCGATTTGTTTTGAATTGCCCATAAAATGGAGAAAAAACAAAAAAAAAAAAAAAAAAATTTGAACGTTCGAATTTCGAAATTTCGTTTAGACATATTCATACATTTTGATAGACATTTTAAATTTTATAAACAACAAAAAAATATACGTGTAAAATATAAATATTAGATTTAGGCCTCCGTTTCACCTTTTTTGAGTCGCAGTCGAGCAAAATCCTCAAATATTATATCGTCATCTTTGTAATCATCATCACTAAATAGAAAAAAAAATAAATTAAAAGAGACAAGATAAATATTTTAAAGATTTTGATGATACAATATTACACATGCTAACCCGTCTAATTGGATAAGATTTCCAGTAACTTGGTTACTATCACTTTCAGTGGTATCATCAATGGTCGCTTTGCCTGATCTTTCGACGAGAATTGGATTAAATTCTTCTTCTTCAGGTTTTGGATGCATGAGAATAAATGGTAATTCTGCAACAAGATCTCTGAAAAATGAAAAAAACAAACATATGTAGTTGTAGTAGTAGTCTCAACTGTAAATTATATATAACTGTATATTATATATTACAGCACAAACATTAAATTTATTGTTACTTTCATGTCTGATATAAAAGTGCAACTACGCATTAGAATATTATTCTTTTGCAACAATAAGAATGCGATATTTTTAATGACAGAATCATCAAAGCTGCACAAAAGCTGAATTTTAACTTACCCTCCCAAAATTGAACCGCCAATACAAAGTTTGACTTTTACTTTATACTGCACTATAATGCCCAAATTTTCTCTTTGTGTTGGATCAGCAATCCTATCAAAACGAAATTAATTTTTAAAAAGATGTTAAAAAGTCCCATAAAAACATTGCTCCCACAATTTCATACAGTGTACTTGAGGCTAAATTTGTGTCCTCATGTTTCAATTGGCCATCCAGTGCTAATCCCCATTTATCTTTATTGTTCGCCAACAATGGTGTTAATTCAAATACTTTAGATAGTGTGAAACCGGGTTGAATAGTGCTTCCTTCTCTATATAATTGTTTATATGTATGTATGTAAATAAGAATTATTTGATATAATTTTTAACATTCAAATGATAATAACTTACTCAGATTCTACTTCAGCAACAGTGCATTTGTACTATATAGAAGGATATAAAAAATTTTGGTTAGAAAACATATAAAATTTCAAGAAGAAGAATAAATTAAAACGTACTTGCGCAGTCGAAAAGAGACAAATATCAGCAAATTGACGTACTGACACTTTAATTTTCTTCACTGTTCGATTTGAATTGTTGGCAATGTGGACATTAACGCAAATTGTCTCACCATGATGATATAGCTGATTATGATGACAGAAGATGAAAGTAAATTAGATTGATTTAAAATTTTCTATTGAATACACAATTGTGCCATTTAAAATGTACCACTAATGTATAAACATCTCTTTATGTAACAGTTCTTATGAGACTTAAGACTCACTTCTTTGTCCAGGCTAGCTTCTAAGTGGATTTTATTTGGTTTCATCATGAATTCCTTACTGACTTCAATTGAAGGCTGTTTACCTAGCTTTGATGGAGCATACATAACCTTTCGAATAGCTAAACGTACAGAATTTCGTTTGTGCGGCTTATCTTCAATATGATCACCAACAAATGCTTTCAATTCATAATCAACACCACATGGTTTTCCTGTGTCACCAGGTGCTATTTGAATTAAATTATTAAAAAACAATTCAATTTGATTAATTTTTAAATTAAGGGATCTAATTTTTAACAAATTTTGATAATTCCTTTACATTTAATTTACCTGGTTGTAGTGAAACAGATGCAGGACAGTGTGGTGGTACTTCAAAATAGAATGGAAATGCATAGTTGCCCAATTTTTTTATCAAACGCTCTTGTAATCGAGTCAATGGCCGATCTTTATTTAATTGAGGATAGATCTAAGCAAGTTTATTTTTCCAAAAACGTATCACTGTTATTAATATTCATTATAATCAATCACAAATAATAGAATATTATACCTGCTCCTGTGCCAAATACAAATCTTTACGAAATGTTAAGCCCAATACGTCTAGATCTTCACGACCGTAACGAAAAGCTGCCAATACATTTCCAAATACTTTGCGCTCTTTCACATAATCCGGATCGATTAGGACTACACCATCGATTGGATCAACGTGAGATATATGGTCTACAAAATCTCTTTTTCCTAAGTAAACAGTAATTTTTCCATTCGACGAACTTTTTTTGAAAACTCTGCAAATTTGAATAAAAAATCTTAAGAAGATAAGTAAATGATAATATTAACTTTAAATGAAAATACCTTGTTGCTTGACGTTTTGAACTACCGTCATCAGGGTCCGGTGATGGTGCCAATGATCGTGAAGCATTTGTTTTTAAGCCTGTTGCTAGGTTTGTTGATATAGTTTTGTCCATTTCTTTTCTAATTCAATATAATTTCTTCTCGTTCTTTAATGCTATTGGATTGTTTCCTTTTATAAATTGCAAAAATTTAATGCTGCAAATATAACAAATGTATTGATGTTGATGAAATATTAACACCATGAAAATTCGATTTTTCATATTTGATCTAATTTACTTAAAAATTATTGAAATTAAAACATATTTTTTCCATTTATTTTAAATTTCATTTCTTTTAAATGTCAATAAATCACATATTTCCACTACATAAAAATATTTGTCAAGTAAATTATTCAGTTTTCCAAGAAGTAAATAATTGTTTACAATCTTCAAATGAATAGGTGAGAATGATAATGAGACGTACTTTTATATTCAAGGAAAAGTGTCCCATAGAAATTTTTTATGTAAAAGTAACCCAAGACAAAGAAAAAATGTATGGGTTGTTTCCATATATTTTTTTCAATTCAACTTTTCAATGTCCCGAAAGAGAGAGAGGGAGAGAAATAACGATGATATATCATAGCAAAATTTTCAGCAATGTTTGCACGAAAAAATATTTTATATTTATTGTCCACATGGAATTCTTGGAAAAAAATGCTTAAAAAATTAAACTTGCCTTGGGAATTTCAGAATAAATTTCTTAACTAGATTCTGGGTTCTGTAGCTTATTATTTTAGCATGTTCTTCATTCGTAGATGTGTTTTTGCCAAAATTAGTTCATTTAATTTATATCTTTTCTTTTGAGAATTGAAATAATGAAAGAAATTAACTTTAAATTACATCAAAAAACAAATGAAATTTGTCATTTTATTTCAGAACAAATGTATTTTTAATTCAAGCCAATTTGTTTTCATTACTGTTACCTCTACAGTTATCATTTTTTGTTGAGGATGTTTTATATCACTCATAGGAGACTTTTTACGACCGACATTTTCAATTGGTGTGTGACTCTGTGATTCTTTTGGCTTTCCCGTGAACGTTTATATTACACTTTAAACTAATTTTTTATCGGTTAAATTGTGAAACCAAAGGAAGAAAAAAACGTTCACAAAAAGTTTCATATAAATTTAGTCCGATAATAATGAAAACTGACACGAAATTTAAAATGATATACAGAAAAGGTTAAATAATTTTAAGCTATTTTCTACATTATTTTACTTTAAATAAACCGTCGAATATCTACTATAAATTATGGTAGTTTTCTGATTTAATCGCAATGTGAGCTCTTTCCATCTTCCTATCTCTCTGTGTGTCTATCGCTCCCACGTCTCGCTCTCTCTCTCTCTCTCTCTCTCCATCAATCGAAAGCATACGTCAAAATTACAAATAGTTACATACATTAGATTATACAAACAATATACAAATTTAAATTTCATTACTATAATCAAGTAAACACAACGAATCAATTGAAAGTGTAAAACTAAACTCAACAGGCAATGTATTGAACGTGGTATTTACGCGTTTAGTCTTAAATTAGATGTAAGCAAACATTATCTACTTAAAACATGTATTATTCCACTTTTTATTACAATTTTCTGTATTTACTCTTCTGCTGGTATACGCTTAGTAAATGAATATCTTGTTTTTTTTCATTTCGTTTTATTACTCATAAGTACCATAATCAATAATGTAATATCAATTTGTTTTAATATTTTGTTACTTACTGGATGGTCTAACTGCTTAACTCTGTGTTTATCTATGACTTCATATATACTTGTTGAGTATGTATATAAACTATGAAAGTAAATCACATACAAACGGTAGCTAAATGAAATGGTAATCTCAATAAAAAGATTACTTTTGCTTCCATAAAGAACTTATATATTTTAAAAATGAAACACTATTATGTTTGAAAATTCATTTCTATACGTTTTTAGTTATTCGTTTTTACAATTAGAATTCATGTTGTTCTAGAAATCACAAAATGAAAAACACTTGATGACAAGAACAGAATTTTAAGTTGTTGTCTCGCTTATTTTTTTTCTCGAACTTATCAAGCACAGAAATTGAAATAAAGCAAAGTCCTTATATCAGAGTAACAAATCAAATGCGTTTCATGCATTGAATTTTTTAGATTATTTATGCTTATTATTTTGGATGTCATTCTACATTTTTATATGTAAAAAAAAAATTGCGTGAAAATGTCAATTATGTTTTTGAAATGTCAGTGACTCTTAATAGTATGCACAACAGCAGTATGTGTGAACATCTGTGTGTGTGTGTGTGTGTATTTGTGGATGCATATCCTCTAATATGAACAAAAAGGAGAAAAAGAGAAAGATTCATGGAAATTGATATAAAACTGGTGTTATCGCAAAACAATGACAAGTCCAATACGACATAAAATACGCAACGAAAAATGAAGCTTTTATTCTGGCTAAATGTTCCAAGTCATAAATAGATGGCGCTTCAAGTGCTATTTTTTTTATAATATTGATATTACATTATATTTATTTTATATTATTATATAGTGTAAGATGTTCACATCATAAATGATCTACAATTTGTAAATGATACAATTTAATGTATAATTAGAAAGTGCGTAATCGGTAACTAAGGTTCAGTGTACAACGTTTCTTTTTTACAATGTACATAGCTTGTTTTTCTGCAATAGAAAAATGGTTTTAAACGGTAATATTTATAAAACAAAACTTTATTTGGTTTAATCATACTGATTCTCATCGATTTATCACAAGAGCCGTATATTGTTGAATACTTGCGGTTGCTCCATCAATTGGTTCATCGGTTGGAATCGTATGACCAGATGGTACGTGAAAACTAAAGTTCTGCAATAATGTTGTTGTGAAAAGAAATATATTTGCTCGTGCCATTAGTTCGCCCATACAACGATGTTTTCCAACACCAAATGGATAATGTCGATCTGGAATAACAATTTTATCATCCTTGATAAAACGATCTGGACGAAATTTAAAACAATTAAATTCTGGTTCTGTGTCGGGCCATATCTTTTTATCAAATGACATTCCATAGAAGCATCCAATTATCATTGTGTTCTGTTAAAAATGAAAAATAATGGTATGATTAACAATGGTAAAAATGAATTTATTATGTTCGATAATATGCTTACTTTTGGAATATTATAACCACGAAATTGAGTGTCGCGTAATGCACGATGTGGAATGCCAAACGTATATCCCATAAACATTCGAACTCCCTCTAAAACGGCCGCTTCACAGTATGGCATTCTGACAACGTGAAATTCAATATGAATTTTACAGTAGTGAAAAAAAGGTGCAAAAAAACAATGTTACTGTTTAAGCTTACTTTGCGCGATCTTCAAGTGTCGGTAAGCGATTTCGACCAATAACTCGATCAATTTCTTCTTGCATTTTTATTTGTATATCCGGATTTCGTATGAGATGTAACATTAAAAAACCCATTGATTTGTTGGTTGTTTCTGATCCCGCAATGAACATGTCTAGACAAACAGCTAACAATTGCTTTTCACTAAAACTGTCCGTGTGTGCTTGTGAACTGTTGATTGCTTGCAAATATACGTCCATCAAATCACGTGGCTCATTTTCCATTTTAAAATTTCTTTTATGATTTTCTAATTCTTCACCCAAAAAACTATACAACATTTTATGGATATCTTTAAATTGTGTATAGCCTGAGAAGTTGGGCGCTAAAAAGCGTAAGAATGGAAAATGGCTAAAAAGAGCGCCAACCATATCGATATTTGTAAATAATGTATACAACATTCCTTGTAAGTGTTGCACCTCTTTATTCTCTTTGTTATAACGAATTCCTGCCATCATTGTCCACAATGTATTCAACACATAAATATTAAAGGCGTCTCGCATTTGTACCATGGCTTGGCCATTTTGTCGTAACAATAACGATTTGAAGTCATTTAATAAATGTTCACTTTCATTTTGAATCATTTCAACCATACCACGACGAGCAAAACCAAACTCCTTTAGGTGCCGCATAATAAAACGTCGTTGCTCTTGCCAAAACAATTCATCCACAAGAAGGATACCTCTTCGGAGACCCCATGTTCGTGTTGTAAAAAATGGGCCAGTTGGTCGACCGTCCAAATCTTCATTATACATCATTTCGAGGATGGCATCTGCCGATACAGCCACAACAATTTTATCTTTTCCCACTTTAAAGCCAATGGCCCCATTCAATGCATACTTATTAGCCATACTCATTGTTGCTTTGCACAGCATTCCCGTTCGAATGCGTTCATTATGCATTTCCCATGCGCTACCAATGATAGGATACCATTTTGGACCGGGTGGAAAATTGGTTGGTTTCACACCATCAAAATAAAGCAAAATCAACAACACAATGACAAAGGTAATGAGAAAGAACCACATTATGTTACAATTCAATGGAAACCAAATTGTTTTACACCCCTTTGCTAGACATTCAAATCATGAAAAGAATTCAATAAGAAGAAGAAGATAAAGAAAATTAATTAAAAACATGAAATGCAGTTGAACAACTCCAATGAATAATTGGAATTGAAATCGAAATGAACTTTCTGTATGCAATTCAACGCTTCTTTGTGCCAATTTCTTAATTTCAATTTATTTGACAATTTTTTTGTTTCCTTATACACATGTCTATTGATGTTTTTTTCATTTTTTAAGTTTACCATATTGATTTTTTCTTATTGTAGCACGATGTTTCACTTCTGGCATTTGATTCAAAATTATATTATTTCATGTTATATTGTTTGCAATCATTCACATAATTCGCAACATAAATTATGTAAGTATGCAAGTCGTTGGTTCACAAAATGTGTGAAATGCACTATGTGCGGGAATAAACAAACGCACAATACCTAGTTAATGTTTGAACCTGGGAGAAAGTCGTTTTTTTCTTGTTGTTTATCGTTCCCACATCTCTTTGGATCGTGTTTTTTTTATTTTTTCATTTTTTTTTTTTTTTTTTTTTCAATGAATGAGAGTATTTATTTTTCATCTCTAAAGCAATCTTTGCGATCGACGTTTGCAAAAAAAATCATTATAGAATATGTGTAATCATTTTGTTACACGAACCGTTTTGCATTCCAAAGAAAACAAACTAACGTTGACTATTATATCAGAGTGTATTTACTATGAGATTGTTTGTATACAACATTAAAAAAAAGTAATTGTCGCTTTATGAACTGTGTTTGAAATTGAAGACAAGTCCAAATGAAAAGTGCTGCGTGCATTCAACGGTCACATTCAATGCATTTTGACAAAGAGAAAGAAATGTATAAGAAAAATTTATATGTAATTTTATTTGGACATTACATAAGAACCTGTTGTATTTAATAATTTTTATAGTTTTACTTTATCAACGACAGAAATAGTTGAAAAGAAAATTAATTTAAACTCTCTCCTTCTCTCTTTTAATCAATAAAACATGAAAGCCAAAAACAAATCCCTTTTTTTTAATATTCGGATCAAATGATATATGTTGCTCGTTTGAAAACTTTCAATGCATTTTAGTAATAAAATTCAAAGCTAAAATTATGGAAAATTCTTCACAAAAAATCATAATATTTTAGATATTTTAATACACGTAATAATATTTAAATGAATGTCGAATTGAAAGCACTGCACAATTCTATCAACGATGATTATATAATATATATCGATATAAACCATATATGTTGCATTCATTTCACTTACACTATGTTTTATAATGATTTTCCCGCTAATGGAAACTCTCTCTTTCTCACAAACACTTTTACTACTCAAACAGATGGCAGCCAACTAAACAGACTTAAATCGAACCATTTTCTAATATAGATATTTTCCCGCCACTTTTTAATTTTTGAAATCCCTCCTAAGTCTCACAGATAGCTACGTGTATGAATTTTAATATTTTTTTTTTTTTAACTAAAAAAAAAAATAATAGAATGCATTTAAAGCACAGTTTTGTTTATGTTATTGCTTAAAATTTAATTCAAAGTAAAAAAGAAAAAAAGAAAAAAAAAGAATGAAAGAATAACCTCTTATTTCAATTACTTTCTGTTTTATTTTCTCACATATGTGTTATCGGACAATGACATTTACATTAACATTTTTATGCGCTATTTGCATGCCATTGTGATAGAAAACCAAATTAAAATAGAAATTATATTTAATTTTTTTTATTACAATTTTCGTTTAATTTAATAAGGAAATTTAAATTTAATTATAATTTCCATCCTATTTTACATATTTTTAATAAATTCATCTACTACACATGTACAAGTGCAAAACGATACTACGCAGTTTCGGGTGCAATAAATAAGTTAAAATATATATATATTATATTTTCGCATTTTCGCATTTCTGTATTTCGAACTATTTATCTGTTCATATCCCAATGAATATACTTGGATGATTCATCATTCAAGCTTTACATATCACAGCAGTTCTTCCATTAAGATCCCGCTATAACACATTTTTTGTGATAATGAACGTTATAAATGTTTCCTAGTTTATTAATAAAGGGGCAAATCATCCAAAAAATTTCGATTAATTCTTACTTTTTTTTGCAAATTACTAATTAGTTTTGTGCAATTTCTCCCTTAAAAATCATTCCCTATTTCAGCAGAGAATTATGAGCCACTGTCGATGATATATGCTGAATTTTCTTCTGAACAAAAAAAAATGCTCTATTTCAATTCAAGTCATCATTAATGATTTTCGAACAAATTTCAATAATAATACAATTGCAGAATATTAATATTCATTGCCACTAGACTTGCAATTCAGTATTGTGAACCTTTTGGTTAGATTTCAATTTAAAAACGTGTATTCACTTAATTTTGCTTGCAGTAGCACCTCTTGATGCGTTGCAAGTTATATATTAGTAACAACGGCAATAAAAAAATTATTCGCTTATTTAATACTACCTCGTTAGGCAAATATCTTACACTATTGTTTACTGTAATGTTGTTTGTTTTTTGGCAATAAACATTCAGCAGAATTCGATTTAGATTAAAAATTTCCCTGTTTTGAATGAAATTTGTGATCACAAAAATATTAGCTTTTTAAGCGCTTTTTTGTTGTTAAATTTGAATTCATTATAGGTGGTCACATTTATTTGATTTTTTTTTTGTTTAAACTTTTTGAAATTGATGTATCTAAATTGAAGGCCCACGAATTAAGTTGGCATATTGGCTTTGCGTATATCTTTTTAAAGAAATCAAACGAAATTTTCCAGTGAAACAAACAAGTAGGAAAGAAAAGTATTAAGAATCGGCAAATTTTAGAAAAATATCCTGATAATAAGAACATGTGAAAGTTATGTGTTTATGATATTTAATCGAAAAATTGGATGCGTAAATTACTTGGAATCAAAAGGAATCAATTCACTGCTTTAGATAATTTGAGATATTTTTTATCAAACCGGGATTCTTTCAATCCCATTAGTTGTCAAACGTCTGAGCACGGCATTAAATCACCATTTTCGGTGGTTTTCAATTATACATATCTATTGAGTAGATCGAGAGGAGAGTATGTTCATTCGACTTTATAGCAAAAAAGGAGAGTAAGTAATTGTAACACTAAAAATTGTTAAAAGAGAGTACGGATTTTACGATTTTGCATTGCATTTTGTATTTAAGTGAACATGGTCTCCTCTTTAGTATAGCCGAATTGATATTTTCCATACTCTCCTCTTTCAAAATTATTTTGAATTTTTGTACGTACTCTCCTCTCGATTTACTCAATAGATATATTCATATATTTTTATATCCAATTTGACAGATGCATTTTTTTTAAAAAAGTGACAACTTTGACATTGTTAATATAAAAAAAAAACAGTTATCAAACAGGAAAGTCACAATTCGTTGCGCGGAGATGCATACAGTTCTTGAGATCAAGGATTGGCGATATAATTCATTTGTGGAATTGTGTAGAGTTACGTTAGAGAGAGCACCTGTTTACTGTGATTGTGAGCACAACAGCAATATCATAGTAGCCGTGTATCTTCCATACTCTTAGAACATGTTGTTTCAATTCTATCACCACAGTAACTTCAATCATCTCCACACAATTCTACCAACTTATTATATGGGTATGCATCTAATTATGAGATAACAAACTCATTTTTTCAAACATAAATCACATAGCTGACTTGAGTATAACCAAAAAAATATACAAAAATAAAATAATATTCCAAACTTTTTCGCCACATAAAATATCTTTCACTGATTTCCAATGGGTTTTAATAAATTTGAATAATTTTTAATGATTTTTTAGTTCACTCCCTGAATTTGAAGTACTATTTTCATACGCATTGTGACTTACAGCTACCCATAAACCGAACGTGAACGGTTAATGTTCGAGAATGGTTTCGATTTTAAATTCATGTCCGTTAAGGTTGAAGTTGTTTGAAAGAGTGAAAAAGGTTCGTTCGAGTTCCAGTTCAGTTCATGATGTTCAAGTTTGTTCGTTCAATTAATTGAACCCAATCGAACACACCTCGAATAGGTCCTGTATAGTGTGAAAAAACATGAATTTTATGCGGTAAAATGATAATTTTGTATTAGTTCCTCCTTTTTTTATAATTTTTTCCTTCA
Organism: Resseliella maxima; assembly: GCA_029041755.1. Lineage (NCBI taxonomy): Eukaryota > Metazoa > Arthropoda > Insecta > Diptera > Cecidomyiidae > Resseliella > Resseliella maxima. The sequence continues at coordinate 20,404 of JAQOWM010000156.1, forward strand.
TTTGTATATCAAGCATTGCATATTTATCGCCTCTGTTCAACAGAGTCTATTTTTCACGCAATGCCGCAGAGAAGCACTTTATTTACTGCAGTGTTCAATGCACTTGGAACTTATTGCGCATTTATTTTGCATCGAAAAAAGAGAATGTGTGACTATTCACAGTTGATGTCGGTATTATGAAATGCATTGGGTTTTTCTATGACACAGTCAGTTGCATGTGAATCGTTGTTTTATTTGGTTTTGCATACTAAATCGACCATAGGATTAATCTCAAGCAAATCGTTTTGTGAAGACAACAAGAATCAGAATTGTTGAATTTCATGAATTTGGAGACATTCCAAAAAAAATCAAGTCAAATATGACACATGCGGCAATATAAAGTATTGAGTGCTTTAAGAGAATCAAATGAATGGTTTTGGCGTTATAACAACATTTTTAGGAAATCAAAAAAAATTAAAACAACATGCAATAATATCAAGTCGCTGAAGAAAATGTCGGTATTAAAATTGCTGCATAAAACTCGCATACGTAGACCAACAAAGCAAAATAAAAAAAAATTCGCGAGGTGTGAGTAAATTAAAGTTAAGCCAATATTACGCTTTAATACAATGAATAAGTTTGAACATCATGAAATTTGTTAATTTGTAAGAATATTTTTCCCATTATTTTCGTCGAAATTTTGGTTTCGAAATGAAAAACATAATTTGTAAAATACAATTAAATTGAAAGGAAAAAAAAATCCCCCCGGCAGGGAAACGAACTCATGATTAGTGACAATTCCTGAAAGGATATTAACCTATAATAAATTGTATTTGGTAACACTCAAAATGTATGTATATTGATGTTGCTATTTATTGAATTTAAATTGGAAACTCTGGTATCGGTTTAATTTTTTGCACATTTCATCAGCCATAGGTTTCGTAGGCATTCCAAAATACTCAAATTATAGTGTTATTACTCAATGCTTGAATTAATCCCGTCGCTTCTTTATATGAGCTCATTTTTTTCAAATTTTCGTCTTGTTATTAAAAATTGAACACGTTTCATAAACTGTACGTGTGAAATTTTCTTAAGGCTTGACTCGTTTGTGTTTCTTTCTTTACGTAATGTGGAAAAATCTATTTTATACCAAAAATATTGGGAGTGTGAATTTATTCGTATCAAGCAAATTTTTGATTCTGTCGACTGAATTGAAGCGTATTCCGGCAAGGGCAATCTGCATGAATCAAAACAAGTGGTAGTTGGAGGGTGCAAGATCAGGTCTATAAGGAGGGTGGGTTAAATATGACATCCGACGTTCTCCACGTACTTTTTGGCCGGTTGAGTGCGATAAGGCCGAGCATGGAATATTATGGGCTTATGTCTGGTCGCATATTTCGGCCGTTTTGCTTTCATTGTTGCATTCAATTTGATCATTTGTCGTCGATAGCGTTCACCAGTGATGGTTTCAGTAGGTTCTAGCAGCTCATAATAGACCATTCCCTTCTGATCCCACCAAAAAAAGAGTATTACCTTTGCATCATGGATATTCAGTTTGTTCGTCGATGTTGATGCATAACCGGACTTATGATTCCACGGTTTTTTTCGTTTTGGATTATCGTAATGGATCCATTTTTCATCACTACTCACACAATAAGAAATTTGCTATATTTCGAAAAACTAGTAGTGATTTTGCAAATTACCACCATTACTATTGGTATGCATAGTAAATTGTGTGGTTAATTTACAATGTACAGCACACATATTTTTTCAGTGAAAAATTTGGAAAAGCTTTCTCACGGAAAATTGGAAAATCGGACAATTGGAGAGATCTGAGACCAGTTTAGATCGATCGGACGGGAAATTGTATGGAAAGATGTAGCCCTTCGGGTGATTTTTATGTTTTATCAGCTAGAATTAGCCATTTTCGTGTTAAATGCAGAAAACGTGAATAAGACAAATTCAATTTTGAATTTATTTCAAAAACGACTAGCTCATAAAAATTACCCGAAGGGTCACCATAAAATTTCCCGATCGATCGATCTTGACTAGTCTCAGATTTCTCCGATTTTGCAATTTTCCGCTAAAGCGCTTTTTCAAGAATGAAAATACATTTGTGCATTGTACACGCAAATTACTATGCATACCAATAGTAATGGTGGTAATTTGCAAAATCACTACTAGTTTTTGAAAATATAGCGAATTCCTTTTTGTGCACAAAAAGGAATTCGCTATATTACTTTTTTACTATTTTACTCACATGTGAGTATTAAAAATTTGATGTGAAAACGACCGCCTTTTGAAGCGTTCAAGCAGTATTTCTGACATGCACAATCGACGTTCGACGTCTCTTGGCTTCAATTCGTATGGCACCCAATGTCCTTGCTTTTGAATCATTCTCAGATTATGTACATTTGTACATGTTCTATAACGGTAGAGCGATCAACTCTCAATGATTCTATAAGTTCAATGACTTTCGACCGCACTTTTCTTCATGATAAATAATGAAGAAGAACTCTCCGTAAAAACACTTTTTTTGGCACAAAATTAAACATTTTCATTCGAATAAAAAATGTTATTGTTCACGCTTCAACCAAATAACATATAATGAAAAAGACGCACAATGACAGTAGCTTTACGGAAAAATGGAACAATAGAATATTTAGCCATCCATTTTATAAAACCGCACGAATTAATTCACACTCCCAAAAATAAAATATTTCTATACATTCACAAACATGAAACAATAATTAACTTATTTGATAAGAAAATGTCAATTTTTAAATTCTATACATAAATCAACCCGATTTTTATTTAAAAAATATTTTTAATATTTTATTTATCTGATTCAAATCCAAGACATTCATTTGTTCTGTTGCCTTTTTCAATTCTTTTTTTTTCGGCGAAATGAGACATATTATTCCGGAATTTCGAATACTTAATTGATTGAGACCAATTTTTACTAAAGGACGCATTTTGTACATATTTATATCATTCAATTGCTTTTTTCAATAATGTAATTAGGTTTGTAAAAAAAAATTTATTCAACAGCTTAATTCTTTATAAATTCAACGAATAAAATTAATTGTTTTTGCGTATCTAAATTGGTCTGTTAAAAATGTTTTAAGGTTTTCTGTTTAATTATTACAAATTACAAAAAAAAAAACCATTGAATTTAAACAAATGAAAATAAAACTAAAGTCACAATAAACAAATCTTCAATTCTTTTCTCTCATGTTGTGTAATATCATATCACAGTTTGAGTTTTTCTTTTAAATTATTTCGCAATTCTTTGTAATATTTCAATAACAATTCAATTTTGAATTTGACCATTAAATGTACAATTGGCCATTACTTTTTAGCTATCAGCACTGGACTCGATCGAATATTTGACAAATAGATCAATTCAATTTAGCACTGTATTTGTGCACGATCATCGAGATACTGAATCTTGTAAGTAAATCTGAAATGAATGCAATAATTAGAATAATTTATGCAATGAAATAATTCAAATCAAGCGGTTATTGTAATAAAATGCATACTTCACTGAGAATTGCCCAATTTTCACTGTCACTGTGCACATGCAAACGAATTTCTTTTATTTTACCAATTTTTGGCTCAATAGTACCTTCAGCTATTCCGAATTCATTAAAGCTACCAATTATTATGAATCCATCTGTAGTTGAATTATAGGCACTCCATATATATGAATTTTCTTGCAATGATTCTGGCAAAATTTCTACAGTTGTGTTATAAAATCTATCTGATGGATGCTCACTATTACCACTTCGAAAAAGATACCTTTTTTTTAAGAAAAAAAAAAAAGAAAATGTTCAGTGAATGTATGAAATAAAATTCAATAAAGTGACGCAAAGAGATATTTCAAACGCACTTTCTTAAATGAAATGGTTGACGAAAAATGAATTCAACGAGATCACCAGGCTGTGGCAAAAGTCCCCAGAAAAATGTTTCACCCAAGTATGCACGATTCAATGTATGACTTTTATATGGATTTATAGGGCTTTTAACGATGGCTAATGGATTTGAATGCGGGTAAAATGATGGAATTTTACCAAATTGTTTGTCTTTCAATTTCTGTACCTTGCCTCGCAGTGATGAAGTGGTGCCGATATGTTGAAACAGAGACGGCTTATAATGAAGCCATAATTTAGCTTTTTCTGCTTTACAATGTTTCTGCGTTGAATGACAATGTTGAAAAATGTTTATTATTATTTAAATAAATAATTTTTCGTTAAAAGAAACAAACACCTGATCTTTCTCCCAATTGCAAACTTTAGTATAAATTAAGTGTTCCAGTAACCAATCTACGGGCTTATCGTTGTAAAACATTTGAAAAAAAGTGATTAGCCAGGGAAGTTCGACCGATTTGAACATTTTTCCTGAAATAATACAACAAAAATCATGGTCAAAAACATTAATTATATTTGAATAATAGCCAAATATTTACCAATAAATCCAAGCTGACAAAAGTCTAACACAAACCATGGTTCTTTTCGTACTGTTTTATCTAGTGCAAAGTTCTTCATAATTGTTATAAAACCACGCTTAGCAAGAATATCATCTTCTAATTGAACATAAAATGTTCCTTTTGTTTGGGCGTATGCCATTAAAAATGCAAAATCTAAATTCTGTTTGGAGCGCCATTTTACTCTCTCTGGGGAATCATTTAAAGTTATTTTTAATTTTTCCATATTTGGATAATACGATGCCGGCGGACTTAACACTTTAAATAAAGAGAATAATTTGCATTTGCTATTATTAATTATTTAATTACATTATGAAGGCAGCTTACCTTCAATTAAACCATTTTCAACATATTGAGAAAACCGAACTTCTATTTGTTTGGCAATTAATTGTACATAGTCAATGTCGGTTTCGCCAACGAAAACAACAATCATTGTCTCATTTTGTTCTTCTTCTTCCATATTAGTTATCAGATTATGTAGAGTGCCCAACAAATAAGTTTGCTTGTCTCGTTTTACTGTTGGAATGCCTAGCACCATCTGCATTCCCTGACGACCTCGTGACATCAAAAATGATGGCCTCAGTGAACCTGGTTTTTGAATAATAATAATAATAATAATAATAATAATAATAATAGTAATATTATGTTTCATGTTTCATCTTTTGAATAAACATTTACTTGGATCGTCCAATAAATGAGGTAAAAAATGAAATGCAGTTGGTAGACGCAAGCTTGAGGGGAATCTTGGTGTAGCACTCAAATTCCTAAGCATAGATCGAGTTTCAGGACTTAGAGCATCCAATAATGGTCCATTAATTGTTATATTTGTTCCATCATTGTTTGGCGATGGTAGCGACGGTATACTAATGTATTGGGATAAAATGGCTACATCTTCTTGTCGCGTTCGGTACATCGATTCTAAATATTGAATTCGAATTTGAAATTCAGCCAAACGTTGAGACATTGTTAGTTCGGTTGATAGATCTGTAATGAAATTAAACGTAAGATAACTCATCAAAATATGGTTATAAAATGGATTTATACTATTTGCAAATTTCATTCAAATGTGATGCTACCATTGACATTTTTCAACTTAATTTCTTGAATATTTAAAAGAGAGAATTGACTTAGAGAGAATTGCTTCGAATAAAAATAAACAATTCCTAAATGAGAATTCTTACGATAATATAATTGCAATTTTACTGTTATGTAACGCATTTCTTCTTTATATATATATATATATATATATATATATATATATTTGCGCAAACCTAAGAATAGTCTATTTGATTATGTGAATGAAATATGAGAGAGAAGAATAAGAGAGAAATAAGCAGAACGCTACGATGATGTACATTTGTACAGTCATGTAAAGAGTTTTACGCAGTTGTGTAAAAGCAATCAGTATAAATATGAGAATACAAGACTCACAAGAAATATACTTGATTTTTTCTAGGCAAATTAACGAAACACATATGCATATAAACCATAAATATATTAGCTATATTTGCAGCAATTTGTGTAGACAAGTTTTTATCAGTCAAGTACACAAATATATTTACTTAGGTAGACACATGTAATCTATGCTAAGATCAGTGATCGCACCCAGTACAATTATGCCGTACCGACACAAAATCAAAATAATAATGATAAATTCTACGGCCGCACACAAATTGTAGGATTTTTCTTATCACAATTTATTGGATTGTTTACTTGAAGCACTATCTTTTTGTATAGTTGAAAAATTAATAAGTTCTGTATTCATACTTTGAAGATTATTTTGGTCCATGATTCATGGGAACGTTTTAAATCTTTATCGTTGTTCGATTCATTGAGTATTTCGGTCATAGAAACAGTGAATTTTTTTTTACTAAAAACTCGATCAACATCCAATGTTTTGAGCTCAGGAGATAGTAGATGAAAAAGTGGTGCTTCTATTAATTGTGAAAAGGTGTTCGTAAAAAATGTTGCCTCATTTGTTTACATGGCATCTTCACTCGCATTTAAATTACATTGTTTACAGAAATTATGAAGAGGAACGACCTAATAATGTAATTTAAATGCAAATGGAAAAATGGCGTCAAATATTAAAAAAAATATACGTACTCCTTTACAAAAACACATATTTGTTTTACGCGGAAGCTCACTTGCTTCAAGACTATGACGGATCATTGTGATTTCGAAAACTTTATTCCCAATATTTTGATAATAAACACATTGTGAACTGTCAAAAACCCATATCTATATTCACGGTATGGCTGCATGCTAACGCCATCTAGTTCTTTTAGACATAAAACCACACGAGTACATAGGTATGTAATGTACCGGTCGATATAATAAATGACGTTGATGCAGAAATATATTACGAACTTACAATTTCTATGAACTCAATCTATTGTATCTACAATTTTAAATGACTTACCAGGCCCTATAAACAACATCATTAATGTAAAAGGAATCATTATGCAAAAAGCAAGTATTAGTAAGCATCCACGTCGGCGTAGAGGCGATGCCGTTAGCCCCATTTTCATCGTGAGATGTATTTAGCACCTACATATAATAAATAAATATGGCATTAGAACTCTGCAAAGGGTACACAAACTAAAAAAAATAATAGTTGCATATTTAAGAAATAATTCATATATTTTGCTAGTTTTATTCTTATTTGACAGGGGCTTAGTAGTAGACAGTAATCGAGATGACGTGCAAAAGGATCGGATGCCGCTGATATTTTATCGATGGGATATTTTCTCGCTTGTTTTTGTATAGACACCTCATTAAAGTAGACTTTAAAAGAATGTTTACCGTTTGCACAGTGGTATGAAAATATGATGCGATACGATATTATACATAAGTAAGTTGGATATATGGACGTTGATAGGACTCAGATAAATTTAACTATAGCTTATTGATAAATTAAAGCTATTCCAATACACCTATATTTGACTAAATTCAGTTCAATTCGTTTATCACTTTACTTTTGATTACATTTAATTAAGAACAACAGAGTTGACTATAAACGAATTTCAAACTAATCTTGACACGGCACCATATACAGTGGTCGAAATAAGTATACCGACATACATTTGTCCAAAAAAATATAGTAAATTCCACAACTCTTTTCAAACTAAATAATATCGGAAGTACAAACATTATAGGTGATATCGACAGACAAAAAATTTAAATGCAGTTGAATCAATGTTATTAATTATGACGTATGAATTACCTAAAATTACATTCAATTAAATTGTATTAGGTAAATTTGAAATGTCAATTACGTATGATCTACACACATTCTGTAATGCCACATAAATCTAAAACAATTGAATTTTAAGTAATTCCAAATTAAACACAAATATATTTTTCTTGATGCGAAGGAAATAACTGAGTATTTAATCCAAATTAAATAAAATAAAATTAAATTACATTGTAATACATCAGTTTACATACATATACAAGAAAAAATGTAAATGAATGTAAAACTGAATTAACTTAAACAAAGCAAAATCTAATAATAAATAAATAAAAAATATTTTTTTTCTGTTTTGCGCTGATAACAAAAAAAAAACAAAATTTTAATTAAATCAAATTTAGTTAATTTTCATCAAAAACCCCAAACGAATATATTTTGACTGAACTTTTTTCAAAACCTACTACAATTCATATAGAAATCTTATCAAAAATACATTATCGATTGTAATTTTATAATCGTGTCTTTTTGTAATCTCTCTTTTATAAACTTCCAATAAGTATGATAAAGATTGAAGGTACAGTTCTATGCATGAGATTGAGAGTAGAGTATGTTTCACTGACATTGTATTGGATAAAGTATAGTATGTTCACAAGCGCTCACCAAATATTGAAATATATTTTTTATTTTAATGAATATAAAAATATTGTCCAAGGCAAAGTTAGAGAGTATTAAAAGAACAACAATTTTTGTGAAGACACTTATTCATTTTTACTTTTCATTAAAATGTAATTTAAAAAAAGATACAAGTGAAACATACTCTACTTTACCGCTATATGAGTCGAGAAAAAAACATACTCTACTCTCAATCTCACTGATAGAGTTGGGGATAATAAGATAGGAAAATCAAAAATCTCAACTGAATCCAACTTCAAAAACAGTGATACTTTTGAAATGAAAATTATTAAGAAAAAAAAAATCGGATATTCAATCGACAATTGTAAATTATCAATTGTGAAACTAAATCACACACAAGTTCAACGCCATCTACAATCGCACTCAAATGTACATGTAATATCATATCGGTGTGTGTCTTCACTAAGAAAGTTGTAAAACAGTATCTATTGATGTTATGTGGTCTTCACATTTACGTTTGTAGAGGGCGTTAAATTTTGTCTATCACCATAATTTGCCTCATTGATTATTTTGAGCTCTCACTGCTCGATATACAATACAAATCAAATGCGTTTTACAGTGGTGCTCTCAAAAGACACGCATTGTCAAAGTAAATACATTGTGATGTCATAATACCAAATATACACGCCATCTTTCAAAAAGACGCTAGCTATAATGTTAATGAAACGAACAATGAGAACAAAAAGTGAAAGAAGAAGAAAGATAGCGTTTTATAACAGTGTCGTATCAATGCACATCTCTCGGGTGCTGTTTACATGTAGGTTTACGAAAGGTTGGATTTAAATGTAATATTTCTAACTAATGCCATTTTTCGTAAAGAAGTGTAAGGATATGTCACCATAATTATGATTATAATAATAATGATATTATTATCATCAATATTATACATTTAAATTTGACCAATGTTTGATGATATCCAAAATCAAAGTGTAGCCCCATATACAAATCTAATTTACTTCGCACAATACGAAACTTCTATCTAAAAATTCTAACAAGTACAAATTAGCGTGTATATATTTTTACAGTAAATATGCAATGTCAGTTAGATTGGTGCTGTGACATAGCTGCTGAAATTCACATTTCAAAATGAAAAAAAAAAAGAAAAAAAAAAAACGAATGAAAATCATATGATTTTCGATAAAAACATGCTAATCAAAATAATGGCTGTACGTGTATTCATATATGCAGAATATGCACATAATCATGATCATTTTGTGTTAGTTCAATTAGTTCGACAAGCGATAATTTAATTTTTTTTTCCATTACATAAAAACTATTGAACCATATCACAAAGTAGCAAGGCTTTACTTACGCTGGAAATGTCAGCTTGAAATAAATCCATCAGATGGATTTGACGCTGCGTTGGTTGCATTGAATTTTTCGCATTTATTTACAATGTGGCCGGAATCCTTTCAATATGACCTCAAATTTGACGATGGACGTAATGGAAAAATTAGGTCACATTGTAAATAAATGCAAAAAATTCAATGCAACAAGACACAGCCTGAAATCCATCGGATAAATCTATCTAATGGATTTATTTCAAACTGACGTTTTCAGCTTAAGTAAAGCCTTGCAAATTTTATCGTTTGCCAAATAATTATAAAACAGCGACTACCTGAAAAAATGTAATATTTTTTGGTGTCCAAAAATAAAAATAAAAATAAAAATAAAAATTTAAGCATTTCTAAATGATAACAATTTAATTCTAATTTTCATTGTTTTATTGTCAAATATGAATTTCATATAAACACAACGTAAAAATACTTACCATCAATCATTTGTAAAGAAATGAGATAAATAAATTACTTTGCAACGCAACTTATTGTGATTGATTGATTTTTCATTTTAAGTGAGCAAAATTTGGAATAATATTTCTAGAAAACAAAAAAAGAAAAATAAATATATTTTAATTATTCAAATACAGAAGTAAATCATTTTTTATATCATATACAAAACATGGTATCAAAAATTAATGTAATTTAAATATAAATATAAATATAAAGTTGTAAAAATATTTGAATTTAATAAGATATAATCTAATATTTGGTACTATTTTGTATTATTATAATAATTCAATGGATTATTATTATTGCAAATGAATTGTTTAATATCACTCAAATGGAAATGTTTAGAATGATGAAAATAACAGTATGAATAATAAAATAACGTTAAAGAGAACATGTAGATGACTGAAAAATATTGGTAAACTAAAAAAAACTAATTATCAAATTAATGTTATAAAAGAGAAAGGGAATTTGTCCTCACCCATGCATGAATATGTAGAATATATTATAATAGAAACACTTTTGATGTGTTATTTCATTAAAAATTCATAACAAAAGTGCGTTTTACTCAAAAATACGTGCGATGGTATTTGATTTAACGTAAATATTTTCTATAAAAACTAATTCCCATAACTGTTCAACTCTACACTTTTGGGAATTGATAAAATTCCGTATGGCTTATGTTTAATTAATGTACTCTAATCAGATTAATGTTATCATTACGCAGAGATAAGAACAAAGTTACTTTTGTTCAATCAGTAGAATCGATATAATGTAAAAATCAAACATGTTCAAATAATATCTACCTATTGATATTTAGCAATAGTTAATATCAATAGGAGATATTTGCGAGCGGTAAAGAGATGCGTCGTACAATGCAACGACAAGATACACAACACAGACAATGTTTGCGGTGTTGCGTTACCTTGTTCACAGCATGCACGTAAGTATATATAGTGCTCTTGTCATTGCACCGTACGACGCATCGCCTAAACACTCGCAAATATCTCCTATTGATATTAACTATTGCTAAATATCAATAGGAAGATATTATTTAAACACGTCTGGTAAAAATTTAGTCAAAGTGGTAATCAAGGGGAATTTATCAAAATAAATAAATATAAAATATGTTGAAATATTTCGAATATAACTGGATTTCCTAAACGCACACCAAATTTTCAAATCGATTCAAATTTATAGCAAATAATTCGAATATGCAGCAGATCCATTGAATAAGTGGACGCAACTTCCACTCTCACTCGAACGAAGTGTGTAAAATGCGGCAGCAGCAACGGAATGCTTTGCTGCCGCCTTATTTTGCACACTTTCTTCGAGTGAGATGCGTCGCATGCGGTCGTTTCTGCCGCCGCATTCCACTCACATTGTTTGAGTGAGGTGCGTCGTATGCAATCATTTGGATGGTTTTTTTTGCTACGAATCTGTGTTGTTTGCTGCGTTTATTATAGTTTTTCACGAATAAACCACGAATATTCAAATTTCATAACATTTTTTCAAATTTTTCGATTTTGATGCGGATATACGGTATTTGAAATTGGATAAATTCCCCTTGGTGGTAATTCACCACTAATGAATTTTTCTTAAGCATAAAAGAATATATGTATGTATATACATTCTGGTATTTGAAAATAAAGGAGGAGGGCGGTTGTAAATTCAAAAATTCCTGAGGGGGGTACACTGAAAAAAAATATTAGTCCATTCGCTACGAATGTTATTCTAGTACCCAAAATATTCGTGCATTCTACGAATATTCGTAAAATATACGCAGTATTCGCAACACTCAGTGAAGCAGAAATGAAAAAGACACGCAGAAAATTGGATTTTTGTTTGAAAATCCCTAGGAATTTCAAAAAATGTCTTCAAATTTAAAAAAAATCGTATGAAATCGGATTTTTATGTATAAAACCCTAGAAATTTCGAATATTGTTCTTAAATTTTCAAGGCGGTAATTTTGCGATTCGATCCAGCATATTGATGACTCATCAATGATGAGATAATTTCCTTTATCAGTTGTAATATATATTTAAAATATTGACACAACTAGACACGCCAGGAGAACAGCAACATATTATTACTGTTTATTATTTGCAAGTCTCACATGGCGTTTTATGTTTTTTTTTTACTCTCGCAAAATAATAGGAAAATCAAACATATTGATGAACAGATCATCAAATGAATGAAATGCTACCATGTCGAATGAATGAAGGTCTTTTCTTTCATAAAATTGATGATAATGATACGATTCATTAATTTAAAATAGATCGAACACAGGCAGTTTCACATGGAAACAAACTTTGTGCGTTTTATGGTCTCTTTTGTGTTTTTTTTCTTATTCTTTGCATTTTTTGTTGTTCTTAGTTGAACTTGTCAGCAACTTGATGGTAAAAGAATAAAGTCACTTCTTTCTGTGTTGTACTCTACTACTCGTGCTATAATAATTTTTATAGTACACTTTTCACACAATAGATATAATAATTCACTATTAAAAAATATTGATATTCGTATGTCGTGTTATGCGAAAAGTATTTAAAATCAAATTGAATACATAAAAAACCATTAAGCAGAAAGCGATTCGGGGAATATGAGTTAGCTAACGTAAAAAATTGATTTTATGGTTAAAACATCACGTAAGGGTGCATGTTTTTTATTATCTCAATATTTGAAAAAAAACCCCAAGCGAATATCCAAGGTAATTTTTATTCTCTAGTGTGCATATTTACATATGGGTATATCAGCAATACCAGCGAACTTTCTGTCACTAACTACTTTTTTTTATGTCAATATTGTTTGTGCTTTTTGTTCATTTTAACTATAAAAACACAAAATTTTTTATTAGTAAGATATTCAGAATGCATTTTCAATACAAAAAATTATTATCTGTTTCTATTCTTATCGTATTCATAAAACTATATTCTCAAATTACTTTGTCTACATAGCTAAAAATGTATTATTAATATTGTATTGAGTACATCTTTTCATTAAATTATTATTGTTCCAGTAGTTTCTATTTGATTTTCATTCACATATACCACTGCGTAGAAGGCAAGTATTGGAATGGTATGTTTTCACGCTCTATCACAATATGAGCTGTTTGTAAACATCAATGAAATTTTTTTGAGTCACCATTGGACAAGGGTGTGAATATGATCAAAATAGGCATTTCGCTTAAATATTTTCTATTTATTTTCTACAGTTAAATTTTTTCTTCAAAAAATGAGGGTCACAGACATTTATATAGTTGATTTCATTTTATTCTGTGTCATTCTTCGAAAAATTCTAGTTTAGAATCACAATAAATAATCACAAATACATACATACGGAAACTTTTTTCTAAGTGTGTATTGTAGAAATTGGCTCCAAAAATTGAGAATTTTTTCAAACTTTATTCATTTAAATGCTCAATAACAATTTTCTACGTACTTTGTGTAAATAAACGAATTGAACTCTTGAGATTTCTTACGTACATATAGCAATAATTTAAAATCACTTTTGCTTAATTATCAACAGAGAATCAGATTTTTGTCTATTTTAAAACGAATACAAAATATCTTAATATCAAAAATAAATTAGTTCTGAACAATTCCTTCTCTTTTATACATAGGTCTTGAAAATTTATTTGGCATTCTGAATGAATTTCATTATCCATTTGATGGGAAAATATGAAACTTACTAATTTAAAAATATTCATTAAAATATTAAAAAGTAGAAACATTCATTGAGAAAGTTCAAAAGAATTGAACGAATGTATAACTTAAGTGATAATAATTGCACGCCTAAATCTAGAGAAATTCTAGTGTACATATATATATTGTACACGCATACATCCATACATCCATTCATAAAAGAACATAAATAAATTACATTGGAAAATATTCCAAGGTATTAGCAATCTTGCTAGCTAGCTGGCGTCCTTTTTCCCAATTCTCACTTGCATTTCATGCTATATGCACAAACGTACATCAATGCATTATTTTTTTACTATAATTGCAATGAATGCATTTCATAAATTTTCCCACACACATAATGAAACCATGAGAAATTGTGGCATTCCATTTTCATTTCGAGGCACGCAATTGAGTAATTTTTATATTGTTAAAATAATAAAGATAAAAAAAACATAGCTAGAGAATTATGTGTTCAATTGAATATTTACAAAATCAGATGAATAGTTAGTTTTAAGTTTCAACAAATAAAACAACGAAATGGAAACAATTCACAACAAATAATGTTAATTATTGGATTATCAAATCGATAAATTTGAAAAAATCACCGATACAATATCGTTTAATGGGTGCATCACTGTGTGGAGATATCCATATATGTATAAATTTCACTTTGCTTCCTGTGTAAATTTGACATATAATAAATATAACACATTATATAATATTGCAACGATTTTTTTTTTTTTTTTTTTTTTTTTTGAGCATGACAACTTAAGGTCATTTTACATTGGTAATTTTATTGGAGATATGCGGAGATATGATGTACTATTGAACTATGTTTATCATAATAATATAGTTTCAATAAATTTCTTTTGCTATAAAGTTATCAATGTCTTTCTTTCCATGTGAAAAATAAAAAGCATTATAACGTGCATTACAAATTGTAATTTACAATTTAAATGAAAAAAGTACTATTATTATACGTATAATATTTTCCTACATAAATGTGTTATTTCGCGTTTTTTTTGGAATAATAATCATATTATCTCATTTATATGCATTGATAATGGTTATCATTTATCATATAATACTAATTATGATTAAGAAATTATTGAAAGAAATCACTTAATTGCATTGTTGTAATGAACAATATTGAAAACGCTTGCTCTGTGTAGGCATTTCAGTTCAATATGGTATATTTTTTCGCAATATCGATCGTAAATCATTTGAACGAACAAAAACAAAAACTAATTATAGAATACACCGCATCAATAATAATTATCAATAAATAATAATAAAAAAAAATGCTTGTTAGGGGAGCATTTTTCGTTGATCTATCAATTGTTTATTGTATTTAGCTATGTACAACCAGATGCAAAGGTTATTCAGCGCGGAAAATGGTGATTCTTTCCGTTGTTCATACATTAGCATTTTTACAATGGGAGAATTGATCTTGTCTGAACTAGAATAAAAAAAATGAATGGATGTAAACAAAATCCGAAATGTTTGGTGACAATATATATTAATCGGAATAATTTTTCCAATATTTTTTTTTTTCAATTAAATCCGATTTGTTTCAATTCAATTTAATGCATTTGGACAATTTTAAATAATTTTGTGTAATTTGTTGATCTTGTTTTTTTTTAAAGATTGAGTCTACATATACATGTCTGTCATATTTTCACATATGGTGTTAATTTCAGCATAAAGATGATATAAAAGAATATTTTATATAATATATTTAGATATAATAAGAAAAAAAAACACTTTGAAACATTGCGTATATCTGTCAATGATTTTGTTCTTGTTTTGCACATCTGAAGTAACTAGATACGAAAATGTACTTTAGTTTTGAGTTGAAACGTATTGAATATCTAAAAAAGAGTGGAAAAATGAAGAGCAATAGTTCTGACATTTTAGCATTACATCAAATTTGAAATGCTCAAGTTTCTAAAACCGGAAAGTGTATGCTATGGAACAGGTGGACCCGACATGCCCTTGCTATAATAGGTTCTAGGAAATAAAAACACAGATCCCTCAGGGGATATTTTTTGTGCTCCATTTTAACCGTCGATTACCGACAAACAATTTCATAGCAAAAGTATACAAAAAAGCGTGTTTGTTTTGCTTGTATTTTATAGAATTCAGTTTATGTTATGAGCCATTTAATAACTTTATAATTGAGTGATTTTTTATCCTAAGATGATTTATTCCTTTCTCTTCTAACATGTGTTACATCTTCTAAATCGTTTAGTCAACTAATATATACTTACATTTTACGTCTTAATTAGGATTGGTAGAGCCATTTGTTATTCCAATAATTCGATATTTCAATATAAACAAACTATATATTATTATTCTCTTGGTGTTTGATTAGTATTTTCAATAGCTATGAGCGATTTATTTGCGAGAGAATCATATTGAATTCACTAAAAGGTTAAATATATACTGTTGTTTAGAGCTGCATTGTTGCTTTTTTCATTTACGTTGTAAGTTGCAAAAATATTATTTTGTTGCTTTCACTTTCTCTCTCTTACATTCATTATTTCTTCGCTGAGATATTTAGAAAGGAGCGTTTCGTTTGATTCATATATACATTCGGTCTTTGTATCCGATTCATGCATTGATATATTTGAAATTAATTTACACTGTGAAATGTTATTTGATTTTGATTCACAATCATTTTAAAATACAAACTGTTTATGTTACCCAAAATACTTTTAAATATAATCAGGTAAAAATATATAAAAAAAAATTTATTTTAGTTTTATATTCGTTGAGCTGAAGATAAAATGCGTTGTAAATATATTAATCATTTTTTTATATATATTCATCCATTATACCAAAAAATATAGAAAAAATATTTTTTTTCTTGTAAATTCCTTAACAATCTAAACCAAATTGAAGCAATGTAATGTGCACTTTGGAAAATTAGGACAAATAAACCATTGGTCAGTGAAGGAATGAGTTTATGAAGAAAAACACAACTATTTAATTATACACAACTTCTTTCAGTGATGGTTTATCAGAAATTATAGAGGCGGTTCCCAGAGCAACAACTATTGCTTTCACAGTCATAGCTATGTCGCTACTGCTTCGAAAATTTAATTTTTTTTTCTCATATACAATAATAAAACAAATGCTCAGCTGTCTATCTACCACACATATTCGTAACCATACAATTGTGCGTGTCTTAGTGTTGGATTGAGATATAAGATAAATACACATACTTGTGTAGAGTTCATGTTATAGAGGAGTGTGAGCTTGACATAACATGAAATGCACAGTCTATGCGATGAGTATATACTGTATAAGAGCCGATACTATTTCATTTGTATGGTTTCTTCTCACCCATACAATTGCATGCCTTCTCTTTATCTATTACTTGAAATTAGGCAAAGAGATACCTAAATATCAACACATAGTGTGTTGGCTATGTTGCCAAGTAGTTGGTACTCTTCAGAATTTAACACAACTAAACTGATGGATCAAATTCATGATTGATGACTTTTGCTCTACGATTGATTGCACTAGTTTTCATATTTTCATCGATCATATTTTAAATAAGTTTCGAAATTAATTGATGAATTTTCTTATAAAATTGCTTAATCATTTGAAATTGTAAAATATTGCGCCAATACGAAACAAAAAAAATTAATCTATTTTGCGTAATTTGAAAATATTTTTAATACACTGTACATTTTCAATGCTCATGCGTACAATTATATTCTCTTTAGGAGAAAAAACGTCAAAAGGTACGAAATTTCACGATTCTGAACAAATAAATGTCATAAATTTCAAACATGTGAAAAAAAGTACCATAATGAATGTTCTTATATTTATGCGGTTAATATTCTATTATTGTCAACATAAAATCTTTTACTACTAGTATACCATCATTATTAAAAAAAAAAAAAAAAACAAAATTCAAAACAAGCGTACAAAATAAATAACTAAAGCTTTTTAAGCTACAATATAAAAGTTAATTGTGTTCGAAATCTAGTATGTACTTGTAATTGTAGTATTATTTCAAATATTGAATAAAAATATGAATTTTAGGATTTTATGAAAAATGCAAATTTTTCAAATCAGAAAGGAAAAACGCTTTTATCATAGTTGGCATTTTTTATTTATTGTTGTCCATCCAATACTGAAATTTTATTATGCTTTTGAGCTTTGAATTTAAAAAAAGCACAAAATGACTGATTAACGAAGTTTTCTGTTAATTTGATTACAAAGATAACGTTGTTATTAAAACTTAATGTTTTGAAACATTTCTTTTAAATCTTCTATAGTTACAAAAAGGAAAATGTGGCTTTGTGTATCCAAGCTATCTTTGTATTGTTGGGACGATCTTGCGCAAGGAGGGTTTTAGCCTTATCAATTTAAGAATTATTATATGTATATAAAAGGTTTTAGTAACATCAAATTGAATTTATAAAAAAAATGTACTGACTGACTGATTGACTTATGAAATAGAGCATCTGATGAAACGAAAAAAAATATTATATAAAATAAAATTAATTAATAATTTTTTATTTATTAATTTTGTTCAACGAGAAAGGAAAATATCAAGAAAAATATGCAAATAATGGTGACAAAAAAAAAAAACAAGATCAAGAGTGAGCAATTAATGGAAATGTAATCGGACGGAAATTAAATTTCAGTAAACTAAATCAAAAATTCCGTACGCGGCTTCTTTCAAAAGAAACAACGTAAATTAAACGTATTATCTTTAACAAATTAAATCTACCCCATTTATCTGTTGGATGATTTTCCATTTATCTTGCTTCATCATGTTGAAATACTATTAAGGGCATTTTAATACAAGTGTTATAATGGTGAATATTCTCTTTGATATATATCATGAGTGAATTTATAATATTGAATTCTTTTCACAAAAGAATATCGCAAGCACATAAATATAGTTGGTGATTCTTTCTTTTACTTCTTTTTTGTAATTTTTTTTTCAAATATGTTCAAAAATCATGGTTAAATGTGTCAATTCTGGAAGAAAAATGTTTTATTTAGTTAAATTTAACAATTATTATATTTGTATAATGTTACATATTACATATTACACAGTGAAACAGTGCACTAGTATATTGAGGAATAAGATGCACAGAGAATGCGTTGAATGCTTCTTAAGTAGTGTCGTATGCGCTCACAGGGGTGATCGTGTGCAATACACGTATTCGTTAATAGCGTCGAAGGCGAATCGTTGACGAATTGGAACCGTATACAATGTGCGTTCTACACAGACTATTCCGTATGCACTGTTTCACCGAGTAATGTCGAAGGTCAAAAATTTGCAAGTGGCGCAATTTTTTTTCAATTTTCATAATGCTATTCGATATATTTGACGAAAATAAAATTTGCACCTAACATTGATTTTCAAACTGTTACTATGGGCTGAAAACGTGGTTCACGTTTCCGGCTTTTAAAAGTTAATTAATCTGATTGTTGTTTTGTTTCATTTAAGCCTCATAAAGGAATGGCTGAACATTTATGCAAGAAAAATAAGTGAGAGAGAGAACCGTAAATATTTTTGTTGAAATATATTATTATAATTATTATCATTTAAAATAGTAACCATTGAATTTGAAAATGTATGTATAAATGAATGTGAAAAATGAAATATTCAGTGTTATAAATCAGTTATCTGAATCTAAATATTATTTAAAAGAAAAAAAAATTCTAACATTGGTAGCAAAGGAAATTAAAACCAAAATGGAAATTAAATTAAATAATTTTGAAAAATTAAATAATCATACTTGGAAATTTAAAATACAAATGATTAAATGTATATTAGAAGCAAGAGATTCTAAAGATTTTTCAATAAGTCTTGTGTTAACTAAAAATCCTGATGAATGGCAAAGAAAGAATGAAAATTCAGATGAAATTTGTGATGAAAAAATAAGATATTTTTTACTCATAAATATAATGAAAATCACACAAAAATTAAATTACATTGTGATTTTTGTGATAAAGATAATCATTCAAAGGGAAATTACATCAAATTAAAACAATTTAAGGATTTTCTAGGAAATGAATAGATAAAAAATACAATTTAAAAGAAGAAGAAGAAGAAGACAAAAATTATACTTAGAAAACGAAGAAGAAAATTACTTATTTTCAATTATTGAAAATCAGTCAAGTTTAACAAGTACAAATTCATCAAAAATTACGAATAATAAAATAAATGAAAAGCAAACTTTGAAATCTCATCAAAGAAAATATGAAAGTAAAAAAAAATTTTCTAACATTGGTAGCAAAGCGAAGTAAAAAAAAAAAATGTCTAACAATTTTCCATTTTTATAAATTGTGAAATACAAAATGCAAAAGTGCACAATTTTATTCTTATAAATTGTGTTTCACAGATAAAAATTATAAGAGATAGTGTTTTTTTGGCGCACCATATATTATTTCAATAATTTCAATACGTTTTCTCTTTCGTATCAATAATGTCAATGTCCCTTGTATTGTTTTATGAGATGCTGTATACAATCCATGTTGATATTATTTTCATTTTTTTCGTATATTGAGAGTAGTGACGTTTTTCAATAATTCATATCAACACAAATACACATTGTGCAAAACTACATATACTACAGTATCGCCTTTTTTAGCCAAAAATACAATCAAAGTTACGTAATAGTACGAAAAATGTTGTCAAACTACAAATAATTGTGACTGGCGACAACTTTGTTCATTTTTAATGAACTGCACGTAGGTAAGAGCAATTACTTCATGTTCTATAAAAACACATTCCACTTGCAGATATATAACATTAATATGTTACCCTAAACGTACGTATAATTCAATAAAAACGGACGGCAAAGTGCTACAATTTATTTCAAATGATTCTTTCTGATTTTTGTAGATTGTCAACATAGACAATAATAGGTGCTCTTGAATATAACAGTAAAATTCTGATTGAAAAATATTATGTACACATTTAAATAAGCATTATTTAATATTCATAATAACCATGTTCATAAAATCCATGTTCATTTAAATGGTTCTACTCATTCTATAGTGAGGGCATCTCTATGTCTGCCACATTACTTAAAGCAATGCTTTCACAAATTATACAAAAGTTAACGATTCCATTGGATTGATTTTTGTTTCTTCAGTGCAAATTATTTGGTTCGTTCTTTCTATCGTTTCCGCAATTCCTTCAGTGACAATTTTACTTCACAGTTCTTCAATTTCGCATAAAACATGATATTTTGCAGTTGGAAGTCAAGTTTAACAAAAAAATTCTCTTCATGTTTAAACAAGTTCTAATTCAAGTGAAAGAATGAGTTAATAATTACTAAATTTTTTTACAATTTTATCTGATTTGATGTTTTTTCATGTCACCTTTGGTTGTGAAATAATTTGATTTTGTAATATTTTTCGATTGTGTTTCATGAGTAACGCTTGCTCGAAATGTTCTACGATTTTTTCGAGGTTTTATATAAAATATGAGATAAAGATACATTCAAAGACATTCTTTTTTAAATATATAAGATATTAAAATGATATTAAAAATTAAAAAAATATCTAGTTAAGGTAATAGATGTTGTCTTATTTTATCTTATCTTACCTATCTGTAACTCAACTTATAACTTTACATCTTTCGGCAATTCTGTAAATGATTAATTTGCATAGTCATTCGCTGAAATTATTGAAGTAGTGT
The DNA here is from genome assembly GCA_029041755.1 of Resseliella maxima. Taxonomy (NCBI): domain Eukaryota; kingdom Metazoa; phylum Arthropoda; class Insecta; order Diptera; family Cecidomyiidae; genus Resseliella; species Resseliella maxima. The sequence continues at coordinate 41,906 of JAQOWM010000156.1, forward strand.
ACAAGTTACGTCAATTGTCAAAAATATGGTTATATTTCAAAAAGATTTTCAGTTTACTTTTGATTTAGAACGAGTAATATCTAAAGAATACAGTGGGGGCAGAGAGATGTTTTCTAGAAATTTTTAGTATGACATTTTCATAAAATCAACGAAACTTTGTATCCTAGAAAACAGTCTTTTTTGATTTTTTTGTGAATTCTTGCGATATTTTTGTCCAAATTTGATTTATATCAATTGATAATTATTAAAAAAGAGAAGCGCGGACATTTTTGTGCGTTTATACCACCTTCTAATGGAACATGTCTTCCCCATCCCTGGAAATATTCCATACAAAAAAACGAAAATAATAAGAGTTTGAGAATTGCCGTCCAAAATAGGCTACAATTTGGATAGCCCGGAATGAAAGTTTCATATTTTCTCGCAACAAACACGATGGATGTTAGCCCGAAATCATATAATATAATTTGAAGAGACAATTTTAAAACGGACCCCGCCAAAAATTTTGGGTACAATGCATGTTTTTCATACAAATTGACGTTTTTTGTTGCTCAAAAAGTATATGAAAATGTAATTTTTTCTCGCAATTTCTTCAGAAGAATTTTAGGTCAAACTAAAATCTTCATTGCATTCTCAAAATAGAAATCTGTATTGTGATTTCTTCATGGAAAAGAAGACAGAGAAAAACAGTGAACGAAAGAGAAAAATAACAGTGAAAGAAACAATGTGAAATAAATATGGAAGGAGAATAATTATAAAGACTAAGCGTAAAATAAGAGAAATTTATCCAACGAAAGGGAATTTACACTTGAGTGCATACGCATAACGAAGTTTCTCTATTTAAGGACGATGCAAGTGATTAGAAATATGACGCTTTTGGCATGTATCTTGGAATTCTTATGTTTTATATATTTATGGATCTTCTCGACACTCCCGAACTTTTTGATCCATTTTGGTCCATCATGGTCATGTTAACAGTGTTAACTTAACACGACTTAATGAAAGAATATCCTCGACGACCGACACCAAATGCGAAAACAATTCGTGCATTATATGCAAAATTCAAGTCAAGTGGTATTCTTAGTGATGTTGTTCAACCAATTAGAGATCGTAAAGCGCGATCGAAGACCAATATCACCATCGCACAAGACCTCGTAGCGGAGGACGACAATGTCTCGATTCGACGCCATGCACAAACGTTGGGCATCAGTAAATCGTCATTACGCATCGATTTGCAAATGTTTCCATACAAAACACAAATGGTACAGAAATTAAAGCCAGAAGACTATCCCAGACGGTTTCAATATGGTAAAATGATGCGTAATTTGGCACAAAGTGAAGAAGGTGTTTTGGTTTTGGTAAATGTTTGAATTAGGAACTACCCTGGTAAGCAGTCTATATAGCCCTGTACATTTGTATGTGAGTCTCCCGGTTAAGTGCCATCTAAATGAACAAACATAAATTAGATTCACCAACATTTGATACTGAATCTGAATAAAAATTGATTATGTGTAAAAATAATTAAATATTTATGTTCAATAAAATATTTTTCATTAGTAAATTATCGAAATATAAATATTTTTGAAATAAAAAAATAAAAACACTTCATTGAGAAATTAAAAATACAACTAAAGCAAAACAAACTATTTATATTAAGTCTCCGCATGTTTATTCGATTGGCGTTTGTTGTATACATGTACTGGGTATACAATACAATACATGGGAAAGCTTATGTCAAAAC
>JAQOWM010000122.1:0-203071 GCA_029041755.1 Resseliella maxima
GGTGGCATGCTTGACAGACCGATTGCCAAGTTAGGTTTGGTGCCGGTCATCAACCTGGTAAGTGATAATACAAATCAAAAACTAAACATTGCTTATGATGCCGTTTAGAACGCACCATGAATGACTCGCCATTCGAATGTTTTTTGAGCTAATTATATTTTCATAACTTTGTCAAACAAGATTTCAATAATAACACTTCTAATTTTCAGTTTTCGCTATAAAAATTTCCGGTATTATTTATATGTTCAACATCATTATAAAACAATTAGTTTCTTCCAATAGAAACTCCATTCAGTTGGGGGGGGGGGGGGGGGGGGGGGGGGGGGGGGGGGGGGGGGGGGGGGGGGGGGGTGCTTTGTTTTTTCGTTCATTTAATTGCATAAAGTATTAAGTTGATTTAGAGAAAATTTAAATAAAATCACACGACGATTTTCTGATGTAGCAAAAATTGTTAATCTAATTATAAATTTAGCTTAATCAACTACTTTAAATTAATTAAAACCGGTCAAAGATATAATTTTGAAAATTGATAAATGTACTTCATAGAAAATCATCAATAACAATCAAATTTGTCATAGTCCGGGAGAATGTTGTGATTTGACATTTAAAATGTGATATAAGAGAACAGACTCTCATTTATACTACAATAAAATATGATTTTAGTTTTTAGTTCAGTTGAGCTAAGACAACACAATGGAATAGACGTTCGTATTTTTTTTCACACACATACACTGGTTCCATTCACTGACTTTCTCAATTCCAGTTAAGAAAATTTATTCTAAACTCATTCACAATCAAAACCATACATGGACAAGGGGGGGTATTCGGGTTTTAAACACCCCCCCCCCCCCCGAAATTCTCCGAGAGGACCCCCCTTGAATTTTTCAAATACAAATATTGATGAGCTAAAAAAAAAGGTCGTCGATTTTGAAATGGAAGTGTTGAAAAGCTAAAAAAAAAGGTCGTCGATTTTGAAATGGAAGTGTTGAAGAGCTAAAAAAAAAGGTCTTCGATTTTGAAGAGCTAAAAAAATGGAATAATTTTAATTCAAAAACAATTACATTAGTTTATTTGTTTTTGCTTTTTTTAATACTTCTTAAAAAAATTATGTACAATTAATACTTCTTAACAAAATCATTTTATACTGCACACAGTAACTAATTTTATTATTGTTCTCATTATGCATGTATATGATGTATATGTCTATTGCCAGTATTCAAAAATTGGTTGAAGGTTCCACTAAATTTGTTTCGGTAGTTCACACTGTCGATATTTGTCTTAAGATTGGTGTTTGGAACATTTGAAGCTCTAATTGTAAACAAATCACTTTCAACCATTTTACTATTCCATAGATTTACTACAAGATCGATTGTCATACCTTGTACACCATATCGTGTTCCAGGGCCAGCTTTTTTTTTTAACTCTTCAACATTCCAAAATCGAAGACCTTTTTTTTTAGCTCTTCAACTTCCATTTCAAATTTTACCCCCCCCCCCTCGCGATTCTTAACCTTGCCCATATATGATCAAAACATACACTGTGCATTTACCAATTTCTGTAAACAAGCATTGCATATGAAATTGAGAATCATGCTTTTTTTTTTTTTTGTTTCATTTTTCATTTCATTTAGCATTGATATTTTTGAAACATTATATATGTATCATTAATCGTAATCGTTACATTCACGAACATCATTACGTTCACAAAAAAACATTCACTCACCTGATGTTGTTTCTGCATACCGCTTCTAAGGTAATCCTCGTTTTTGTAGAATTTCTCTCCTCATTCGTATCGTATCGTATGGAGATGAGCATATTGCTGCCATCACTGCCATCTTCGCTACCTCTTTACATATAAGCGTTGCTGTCATTGCTTCCGTTGGTATGCGGAGCATAGATATACATACATATAAAAATATTTTGATATTCTCACGATAGCTTGATTGGTAAGTATACGCGCGCTCGAATCAACATTGAACAAAAAGAGAGAGTGAGATCAGTGGTTCACTCCACAACCGCGCCAATATCTTTTATTTAATTTCTGGTGGCGAAAAATGGAACTAAGGTCCGATTTTAGCCGTCCTCATATAAAATACATGGTGGGAAGGCCTGGAACTGTCTTTTCCTACTACTGTTACCATTGCTAGTAAATCAGAATGAATGAGATAAATTCTGAATATATAATAAATATAATAAAATCTATATACCAGCGTATTTTTTTCGTGAAAAGTCAGTTATGTGTGTGAGTTTGCTTGTTGTTGAATCAGGAGCAGGTAATCTATTTGCAGTGGGCAACAATATACGGTAGAGCATTAAAAAATTTTGAATTATGATATGCCTAATAATAAGTCTATGATATGCTTAATTATACTGATAAATACTGACGGATTGTAGGGATTTCCAGAATGTACAGCTGCATGAGATATGTATAAAAATAATGGTTGTGAAGTGTTATGCGATTCAATGATTCGAACCGATTCAGATGTGAGGATGTCAGTAGTATATTGGCTGAAAATTTTATATATATCAGGGTGGATATTAGTCATCTGATTTAAAATTGATTTTTTTTTATAAATTTTTGAATATATAATCTTAGTAAATTATAGCAAGAAAGCCAAATTTTATTCAGAATGTTTATATTGGGATGACAAAAAAGTTTCTTCTGTTTTATAACAGATGGCTCCACCAGTTCTAAATCACAAACAATCGAGCACTGAGCCTTTCCATAGATTTTGTTGTTGTATTTGATTAATTCGAACTCTTACCACTTCCATTCATAATGCCAATAAAATGCGCTTGAGTATGGCGCTGTTTGTATGTATGTTGTTCGGCGAAGGCTCAGTGATCGCAAACAATGACGTGATTTTTTTTTCATCGGAAAGTTTAGACATCTGTCAACAATATTCAATACACAGACAGTTGTCTTTTTCACAACCATATAGTTTTTTAATGCAATTTTGAACTAAAAAAAGTATTTTTGCGGAGGCAGTTTTATTTCATGACAAGAAAAGTGAAAAAAGCAATTATCTTGAATACAGTCGAGTACTCAGCCTTCACCGAACAACATACAAACGGCGCCACACTCAAGCGCATTATATTTGCATTGTGAATGAAGTGGTGAGAGTTCGAACAGATCAAATACAACAACAAAATCTATGGAAAGGCTCAGTGCTCGAATACAGTGCGCACTGGTAATGAAGGATGAACCTTACCTATTGCCACAAGCAGAAATAAACTTAATTTGATCTTGACGTTTTGGAAATATAGGGGGCGCACCAATATTTTGAAAAATGGAATTTTCCCACATTTTCAGGAATAGTGCATTGAAATGTGGTGATAACTCATGATAATATCCGTACTACTCTTTTCCAACTATTCATTTATATCAACCAAATTCGGACAACAATGTAACCAGACCACACAATTTTCTTCACTTTTTGCAAATGTCATGTTAAAAATTTCGAGGAAAATTTGGATAAAAACATTCTTCTGCCCCCGCTGTAATCTCTAGATATTACACCTTCTAAATTAAATAAGCTTCGATGTCCAAGCACATGTCTTGGTTGAGCAGAACTTGTGTGTAGTTTATGGGAAAAATTGGCTTGATTTGTTCCAAACGTCTAAAGATGAGTAGTTTTTCCGACATGGAATCGATATGCTACCAGAAAGATAGGAAAAAGTAGTGGCTAGCGATGGACAATACTTTGAATTATATGTTAATTAAAAATCATCTTGAAATAAAGCCATATCTTTGACAAAAAAGCAGAAGAAACTTTTTTGTACTCCCAATATAAAAAGGCTAATTTGTGTTTTCATTCCGCATAAAATATTTTTTTGGAGCAAAAATCTGCAAAAAGTTTTTATCTAGGGGGTAGACACGAGAAAAAGAAGAGAGAATCCCAATAAATCTCTGTGTAAAAATAAAAAAACCCAATAAACCAAACATGACGGATCCTTCAAATCGTAGTGAATCGCAGTAAATCTTTGCATCATGAATCTTTTTGATATGAATGAATCCAAATAAATCTTTGGACCGTGTCTACCCCCTGGGTCTTTATACTATATAAGATACATATTTCATGCTGGATTTGGGATTCTTTGACAGAAAGCAGATTCATATAATTTACAAGATCATTAATCTACGTTATTATTATTTAATCAAGATAACAAAAATACCCATGAAGGTCAAAGGCAACATCGAAGCCACGACGAATGTCAAAGCCCCATTGTTGTTTTTCGACCGCTGTATGATCAAAGTAGTCGTGATGGCCAGTCCAATAACCTTCCATTTAATATAATTGAAAACAAGAAACTTATTAATTTTACACATGCACAATTATGATTTAACTACTCAGTAGTACCTACCTATGTGGCTATTAAATCCCCGATGCAATGGCGTATATTCACGTTTGTAATGTCCTAAATGCCATTTTCCAACGCAATGATTAACGTAGCCTAATTCTTTCAAATACTGAGGCAGTATTTTTTCAGTTAAAGGAAGCCCACGTGGTTCAGACGCATATAAAACTGTATGTTGCATACCAGTATGAATTGGATATTTACTAGTCATCAAAGCTGATCGTGATGGTGTACAAATTGGTGTAACATAATGCTTATTGAGAATAATGCCAGAATAAGCAAGTGCATCTATATTTGGCGTTGGAATTTGAGCTGAACCATGAAAACTGCAATCGTTGACACAATTAATAGCAAAAATATATAGCGATAAATTGACATAATCCAGATAATTATGATTTTTTTTACCTGACATCATTCCAACCCTAAATAAATTACATTTACATTAATAAAAATTTCACACGATCAATTCATTCATAATAACTTAATCAATTATATATAAGACGTAGTTGGACGCGTAGTCCCGTCCTTGCACTCCACTGTCTGTTGTTATTTCATACATTTTAATCAAGAATTCTTCGGAATTTTCAATAGATTTATACATTCAAGGCAGTTTGATATTGACCTGACTTTTGTAACAAGCGCCATCTACCGTTCAGAATCGATATTATTTTTAAGTGGTACCGTCCTTCAAACCTCTACTGACAAAATTTCAGCCATTTATGTTGATTAGTTACAAGTGACATCTCTTGAAAGCAAGAACCTCCAATTTTTTTGTTAACAATTGAAAAAAATGAATTTCGTGTGTTAATAAAACTTCATTTTTTGCGTGGAAAAACCACCCGAAAACTGCACAAACCGAAACTGCACAAACCGAAACTGCTCTTAAAAAGTATTATTCGGACTCCGCACCGTCTCATGGAACCATTCACAAGTGGTTTACTGAATTTAAATTGAGGTCACAACCGAAGAAATTATCGAAAAAATCCACGATTTAATATTGGACGATCCAAAATTGAAAGTGCGTGATCTAGCTGAGGCAGTACACATCTCAACTGAGCGTGTGTTTAATATTTTGCATGAAAAATTGGGTGCAAGAAAGCTTTATTCAAGATGAGTGCCGCGTTTGCTCAAAAGCGCATTCGAGTAAGAACTTCAATGAGCAATTTGGCCATGTTTCAAAAGAACCCATCTGAGTTTTTGCGTCGATATGTGAACATGGATGAAACATGGATTCACCACTATACACCGGAATCTCGTGAAGCATCGAAAGAGTGGCGTTTACCGGGTGGAAGTGTACCAAAGCGTGGAAAGACGCAATAATCGGCCGGTAAGGTTATGGCCAGTGTTTTTTGGGATGCACATGGCATAATCTTCATCGATTACCTTGAAAAGCGTAAAACGATAACAGGTGCATATTATGCAGCGTTATTGAATCGCTTGGATGATGAAATCATAACGAAACCCCATTTGCAAAAGAAGAAAATCCTCTTTCATCACGACAATGTACCAGCTCACACATCAAACATCGCACAAACTAAATTGTATCAATTGGGGTATGAATTGCTTCCCCACCCACCGTATTCTCCAGATTTGGCCCCCAGTGACTATTATCTGTTCGGAAATTTTAAAAGATGGTTGTTCGGTAAGCGTTTTGCCACGAATGAAGAGGTCGAATGGTCAACAGGCGGCTATTTTTACGAGCTTGACAAATCGTACTATTTGGAAGGGATAAAAAAGTTGGAAAATCGTTGCGCTCGGTGTATCGAGCTAAAAGGAGATTATGTTGAAGAATAAAAAAGAATTTTGCCGACAAAATGTGTTTTCATTCAAAAAGTCAGGTCAATATCAAACAGCCTGTTAGGTACAAAGATTAATCTATTATAATAATAATTATTCATTTAAAATTAAAATATGTAAAAATAAAAATAAAAAATGTAAAAGAGCAAAAATATCTAACATTTGTTAGTTGTTAAGTAAATCTTAACAATCCAAATGATTTAACTACTGTATAATGTATAGTTTTTACTCAGACATACCAAATCATCGGCTAAAATAAATATAATATGTGGCTGTCTTGCTGTTTTTTCGCAACTCACATTCAAACTCAACAAATATATGGCGAAAATTATTGCTATAAAAAGATGGAAAAAGATGGAAGATTATAATGTCTGCTGTATAATTTACAATGGTTTTACCTGGTAGTTTTTGAGCCATGTTTTTCTAATTTTATAAATTTAATGCCAGATTAAAACGGAACAAATTCGAAGTAAAGTGATTAGCAATAGTTATAATTTGTACGTTTGGAGCGGCATACATACCATGTAAAACATATATTCAAAATTTACTGATTGATGTGCTTGTCACACTCAATATCAACGAAAAAGATAAAATAAAAAAACTGAATAAAATAATTTACTTTATTTAACGATGAGTTAATTAATGTGTACATATGTTAGAACGAATGCGAACACATACATGCCCACATACTCACAAATATTGTTCACTCTCCGTCTTCTACATGTAAAATATGCAAGCAAACCTGTTTTATTATAAGTCAAGTATACTTATGCATGAAAAAAAAAAGAGAAAAACTTTGTATAAAATGAACAACAACAATAATTCTATCATATAGATGCATGAAGCTTTCGATAGTTCTTTGTTTACGTTTTTAGTGAAATATCTATACTGAAAGTAAGAAAAATCATGAATTAAACACATTGGAATAATAAGAAATGTAAAATAGTTTTATTATAAACGAAAAGTATAGAAGAAGTGCGAAGGAGATGCATACATAGTCAAACATTATACATTTACACTGACAAATTTTGTTTGATTTATTTTCACATTAGAAAAGAAAAAATTTAAGCACCCACTTATACATAAAATTTAGTCATTAAAAACTAATTCGTTCACATTCCTTCTTACATGCGAAGATTAATGTTCACTTAGATTTTTTTTTGGTTGTTATGTTGACGATGGTACCCAATTTCCATCTTTTCGAATCTTTTCCAATGTCTTTAAACGTTGCGAAATTGCTTGCTGTGTAACTCCTAGTGTATTTGCATGTTTGACTTGCGTTTTCGATGAATTTCTATTGACTAATGCCTCCAATTCTTCATCTCATCTTCGAAGTTAAAAATTCCACTTTTAACCGCACACAAACAAACACTAGAATAAATGTCAAAGTCTTTATTCCAAGTCGGAAAAAAAAAATGGAATACTCCATAATGGAGTAATTATTTTTTGGCTTATTCAATTATGTAGCACACGTTAGACTTACACAATCAGCTTTGAAAAGCGTAAATGATATGGTATTCTAGTATGGAGTAAATTTGAGATTTGCGCGTGTCAAAGTGGTTTGTGTAAGTCTAACGTGTGCTCCATAATGGAATGAACCAATACATAGGAACTCCATTATGGAGTGCTCCATTTTTTATTCTGACTTGAAATAATGATTTTGACATTTATTCCAGTGTTTGCTTGTGTACGTTTAAACCACCTCCGACAGGTTCGCTCATCTAGAGCATAATCACCGTAAACTTCTTACTTACAGAATCGTTTTTCTTCATATTAAAGTAATGAAACAAAATTCCATGCAAAAACTCTTTATTTGGTACAAAATTGGTCATTTTCCACGATGAAAAAAATATTGTTGTTCTAACTTCTAACAGAATCAATGACTTAATAATAACGAATATTCCAAGCCAACAAAAATTCCCTCTTTCTCTCAACAATAAATGTGAAACATATGTAACGAATTACGTGATTGCTTTTGAAAAAATTAAAACAACAACAACATATATGCTTCATATTTACACTCATATGCATCTTTTTCCATTCCATTAAACGATCTGCAAATGTCCGCCAATGACCCCCAATGAACAAATCTAAAGTTAAAAAAAGTGGTTGCCCAAATAATGTACAAAACAGTAATTAGCTAATGTATTACTTAGCCAATGCATGATTTTTTTCATTTCGATTGTTTATTGGTCAGAATGCAAAAGCCAAGGAATGTTTACATTTGCTGTCATTGCCGTCGTTTATAATATTTCATTACAGGCAAGGACCGTTCATGTGTTGATACCAGTGCTATCATCGCGAAATATAGAATTAAAGAAAGATTGAACAAACAAGTGAGAGACAGACGGACAGAGAGAGAGAGAGAGAGAGAGAGAGAGAGAAAAGAGAAAGTGAATGACCGAAAGATGGAATGACTGCAGGGACAATAACTGCAGTAGATAAAAGTAGTAGTGGCATGATGAATGATAAGAGAGCGAATGAATAAAATTTTAACAAAAGAATTGAATCGAGTAGTCCAAAAAAGTTGCAATTTTATTTTATTTCATTTCATTTCAATCATAAGTACTTGAAAAAGATGCCATTGTCATTTGTATCCAACAGAATGAATGCAATACAATACCAGAAGATGGTTGGCCCTCATTTTCTAGCATATGAATGCGCCGGTTTAGGCTGGCAATTTCAACGAGACAACGCCCCAATTCATGTGGATAGGTTAACTTTGGCCGATTTTGAGCAGCGTGGAATCAACATTTTCGACAAATGGCCGTCCAAATAACCAGATATGAACATTATTGAGAATGTCTGGTCAATTTTAGCTCGAGAAGTATACAAGGAAGTTCGACAGTTCAACACAAAACAAGAATTGACGGCGGCATAGAGGCGGCTCGGCAAAACACCCCACAGGCCAAAACATACATGGGCAGGGGGGTGGTTATTCGGGTTATTATAATCAACATGGGCTGGATACAATCTCCCATTACCAATGATTATTGACTTTGTCTTTGATGGGTTTAAATGCATTCCATGATTTTCTATGAATTTATTAATTAATAATTAATTTTTTATTATACACTGGTACTGTACCGGTCACAACGAGTGCCCGCTCTCAATCGGTCCAGGTAAACATAAATTATCTCAAGACGGTGGATTTTCACGGCTCATAATATAGGATGCTGTACATTGAGTTCCTGTATATGTGACAAGCAATTTCGAGCATTTCCTTCACAGACAAGGGTTTCCAGGAGGCTTTTTATGGGCCTTTTATCATGGCATTATGGACGGATTTTGCTTAGTTGACAAAAGAGCTAACTTTCATATTTCCATAACCAGAATGCCAGCCAGTTTGGAACTATGGATGGGTGAATAAAATCAAAAATGAATTTACAAACCATTAAACAAAAGCTATGTTACAGCAATAACTCGAAATAAGCCACTAGCGAAAAAGGGAACTAAGTGGGATTTTGGCAGCTCCCCATTTAAAATACATTTAGAGAGTTCCTGGAAATCATGTTTTCCTACTACTTTTTTTTAGGCAAAGCATGTTTTCTCTTATGAATTCATAATAATATTTCCATTTCAGTAGGAACGTTAAGTACGTGCAGAAATGTTATTTCGTTGTGTCACTCAACTTGAGTGCATTGAATAACGAAAAATATTGTTTCAAATGTAAAAAATTTGAATTCGGCTGAAGTTGGTTTTAGTAATTTTTTGTAAACGTCAAAAATCTCTCTGTCATAATAATGTCAGTAATTTTTTTGGTTCTATTTTAGTCAAGTGAATAATAGATTCTGTGAAAATTAAAGTCTAGTAAAATGCTACGAAATTTATTCACTGGTATTTTGATTGGCCGATTGAATGTAATTTAAACTTTTATCATTAAAGTACACAGCATGATATTTGGAATTTTTTTGTAGATTATTGAACGTGGAACCAATGTACTAAGCAGAAATTTATCTTCAAAAAGTTCAGGTGATGAATCAGATATTGTTCACTTGGAGGATTCGACCTGGATCAAAATTCCTGAATATCCTGAAAGACCAAATGAGCCATTGGAACAACGTAGGCAACGGTATATCTAAATTCAAAACAATAAGTTTAGACAATGATGAACTGTGCCTAATTTTCTTTTATTTTAGTCTTCTTTATCAAAGTCGTAAACGTGGAATGCTGGAAAATGATTTATTATTAAGCACTTTCGCTGCAAAATATTTAAAGACAATGACCTCAGAACAAATTGTGATGTATGATAATCTAATAAATAAACCATCAAACGATTGGGACATTTATAATTGGGCACTGGGCGTCAAAATGGCACCAGCCGAATATGAAAATGAAATAATGGATTTGTTTCGTCGACATGTGAAAAATGAACTGAAAGAAAAGCGGATACAAATGCCGGATCTGTATTAATGGATTTACAAATTACACCATTAGCATAAATTGTTTTTACAAAATGTTTTCGGAATGCGCTCAAAATATAAAAAAGGAAGTCTGCACGAAATGATATAGCGCTTGATTCGTATCAATCTGAACTAGATATTAAATGACTTAGTTTGTATGAAAGGTACAGAAAATAAAAGATTATTAAACAAAAGGAATTGCAGAATTATTTGCAAATTAAAATCAAGAATAAATGGAAAAGCTTCAATATCAAGTGAAATAGAAAAAAACAAAGTGGTAGGGGGAACTATCGAAATGTGCAATGCACATTGTGCATATATACGGCAATTATTTCAATACCTTGCAAATATTTGTGGCAAACACTCGCATATGGCCTGTGTATAAATTGCATATAAACCGTATAAAACATGTAGATAGTTCCTCCTAGACAAAATGTTAATTCTATGAAAATTCTAAAGTATGATTTCCTTTTATTATAACGAAAAAAAAAACGTAAAATTTTCCTTTGCTACGTATCGTTATTTATTGATTTCAACATCGTTCAAAAACTTTATATAAATTTTGTAGATTTGCAACAGGAAGAATTGATGCTTTTAACTCCTCAGATGGTATTAAATAGCGTTTCATATTGTCATAATAAGCATGTTCAGTTAACCATTTTACATCAGATTCATTGTTATTCAGAGATGTGCGAGCATAATAAAGAGCAGTTTCCCGTGAAAATGTATTAAAACATTGCTTTTCTTTTGTCCAATCAACTTCAGTAACTAATCTTAAAATATACATCGGTAAATGACTCAAAGCTGGTGTATGATTGTCTAAAATAAATAAGGTAAGATAAGTTTTCTTCAATAATAGTAATTTTCTTGTGAATTGAGACCTAAAATAAGTGGCAATGATTCTAGTTGTCCATCTTTCGATATTGACAGTTGATAGTATTCCTTTAGCATGTCGGCTTTTTGAATTAGTACTTCTTTCACATTTTCAGCCAGTATATCTATAGGTCCATCTTCTTCACACCAACCACTTTCCTTATTTTTCAGAGCCAAAACTGCCAATTCTTTTATTGATAGGGAACTTTCAAAATGGATTTCACAGAAATTCTCAAAGTTATACAACAACATTTGATAGAATAACTCCTCGCTAATGGGTTCAATAAAATATACGAAAAAAGCTAGAAAGTTGTAAAAATACTTGGTTTATTAAATATTTTACCTTAATTTCTGAAAATTACAAAGATACAAATTAGATCCCGATTGAATAAGTGATTGATCTTGATTTATATAACCAACAAAATTTGAATCGCACAGAATTTGCCGCAGTTTTGGATCACATTTCTCCTCAATTTTTTTGCGCAGACTTAGGATGCTTGTCAGTTTGGTTTCTCTGAAAAAAAGTTTCCATAAATATTAAAATATTCATAAATAAGATTTGATCAATGTAGAAAAAGAGTGAAAAAATCGTAATTTAATTAGAAATAGTGCCATTTTCAATAAATTTAAATATAAAAAACTAATACCTTCTTTCAACACTGACTTTTGTTTTTCTTGTTGTAAGGAATGTTCCGTCATTGTTATATTGTGAAAATTCATTTGTTGAAATTTTGGTATTTAAGTTAGTTACTGTTGAATATGCATGCCCAAAGAACTTTTCTAATTTTTGTTCTTTACAGTCAGAACGAATAACATCTTTAGCATAAACTTTAGTTTCTTTAGTTTGAGATATGAGATCATCACCATCCAACAGAGGATTTGAGGCACCCGGAAGAAGTTGTTGAGTATAAATTTCTCTTGTTTCATTTGATCCTAATAATTTGGCTTCAAACTCCATTTTTATTTTTTCAACGATTTCATTTTCATAAAGAAAATTTACTTCATGTTTAGTTGGATGCATATTAACGTCCACATTTTTTGGCTCTATTTTTAAATCCATGTATATGAATGGATGATTACCTAAGGGGGAAAGAACGAAAGTAAATAAAAATAAATATTGTAAATATACTTCGAATATTGCAAATATTGTAAATATTGTAATATTGTGAATATTGTGAATATTTGTAAATATACTGAATATCATAAATATTCTAAACATATGACTATATATTGTTTAAATTTGAGATTGGTAGTAGAGATCATACTGCATTCTCCTGTGTCTGTAAAAGGAAAAGAACTTACTATAGAATAGTACTCCTCACCATAATAGTGAGGTGGGTCCGTACGTCACTTCCTAAACAGATTAGAAAATAATATAAACGTAAACATATTATTGATATTCATATTCATATTCATATACTATTTTTGCAATATCAATATTATAAACAAAGAATCTTTATGTTTCTGATTCAAAATTCTATTTAGAGAAAAATATAACTTACCGGTTAAGGAACGACCACGGTTTTCCTTCGATTGCGTTAATTTGGGCGATTTACTTGAACTGCTGGACCATGAAGTTGTCTCCATTGGACAGCGCTCAAATTGAAATGGGGATCAATTGTTTGATGACGTAACATACATAATCCTTTATATATCATGTTCCGTGCTGCATTGTGATCACGGTCCATGACAATATCATTCTTATGGAATCGCAATTCACGATTATAAATGCGTGTCTGTGGTCTTGGAATTGCACCCATTTTCTTGCGATTACTGTGATGTACTTTCATACGCCATTCATTTGGGATTGGTAGAACTTTATTTCGGGCCGTTGGGCAGTTGTTGCAAACTACAAAACTAACGATAGAATTTTTTTTTAAAAATGTATTGTATATTGACAAAACTAAACTAAACAAAACAACATACCGATCCTTAATGTTGTATCTATCCAATCCTTTTCGACGTGCCACTTCTCGTGCTCTCTCCAACATGTTTCCACATCGGCTACAATATATCGATGTCCCACGTTCGTTGATGTTAATTTTTAAAACGTAACGGTCCATTGTTTTTGTGATTGCTGGCTTCGGCGACCGTAAATGTCCTTTAATCGGAGAATTGGCGGCAAGCTTGGCATTGCCAAGTGCATATACGATTGTTCGATTTTCCTTTACTGGAATCTCTTTTCTGAGACCAGTCATTTCACGACAAATTTCGTGTGCCGTTGCTTGTGTGCAAACATATTTATCAAATGAAAGTCGTGCCACACGCCCGTTTGTATTTAACTTGGCTTGCTTATTTTTTTTACAATGCAAACAATATTTTACAAACGGTACACTATGAAATAAAATGTGTAAATAAGGAAAAAAAAAAATACTCACAAATGTGTAGAATATGCTGTGTTTCTTTCCTCCTCTCCTTCCATGATGTGATTGTGTCGACAATGTCGCCATGTTGAATGTTGACTTGATCTCAGTTACCAAATCTCAATTTCAAGCAATACTTATTTTGCCATCAACAATATATTCACAAATGCTAACTTATTGATAAAAATGATATGAATATTCACTAGATATTTCAAATATGTATGATTTGGTGTGTGTATTTTTGAATCTAGCAAATATCTCATAAATATTTAAATATCGCCTGAATATTCTGAATATCTACTAAATATATATATCGATGATTACCTTTTGGTAAAAAAATTGAGTAAACTTGATCGATGGCGTTCTTTATAGCTATAATGAATATATAAGGAAATTTCGATGTTACAATTAAAACAAAATTCGAATAACCAATAAAATGTGAGAGACGTTGTTTTAGTACAAACCAGTGGACTCAACTAGGCGATGATTTATGAACAACAAAAATATAAATTTCTTTGATGAATATTTCACAGACGATGCAAGTGCCGACATTTCAAACTTCAACGATTTATCACTGCATTCGATTGATTTTATTTCATTTGCAACATCGGCACCATATACTATTCGAATATTATCTCGCTGTGTTGATTTCATAGGTGTTCGCAGTGATAAATTTTCGCCTTGTTTTGTTACCGTGAAACTAACATTTGCATTGTGTATTGAATATTTGCTAACAACATCCATAATTCGGGAAAATTCTTCGTTGCCGGATTTAAAAAGTTGTTTACGTTGTGGCATATTATAGAACATATCTTCTACAGTAATTTGTGTCCCTTGATTTCCCGCACAGCTTTTGATCTCTTCTTTGAGACGACCATCTTCATATAATGCTCTAAGACGAAATAAATGTTTGATTTCAGTCAATAATTATCGATTTTTAATTTCGAATTTCAATAAAATTAACTTACTTATTTGCACACTTATCGTTGATGGTTTTTGTTTGAATTGATAAGCGTGCAATATGGCTAATACTTGAAAGAGCTTCTCCTCGAAAACCATATGTGGCTATCGATTGCAAATCTTCGAATTTTTTTAATTTTGACGTGGTAAAACGCTCACAGACGATTTTCAAATCTTCTTTTCGTATACCTGTCCCATTATCGCGAATCTACCAATTCAACAATTACTGATTTATTTTTATTCAGTTATTATATTAAATGTTACCTGTAAATATTTAAGTCCTCCATTTTTTACAGTAATTTGAATGCTTGTTGAATTTGCATCCAAACTATAAATAAATAAATAAATTTGAAAAAACTGTAGCAATTTCCATATTTATAAAAATATATTGCTTTGTTGTATACTTCATACCTGTTTTCAATCATTTCTTTGAGAGCATTAGCTGGTCTTTTGATAATTTCTCCAGCCGCAATTCTATTAACAACAACAGGATCAAGTCTCTTGATAACAGATGGTTCTAAATTATTTTTTACCTTATCCATTACTACCTGCGATTAAATTGTCGAAAAAGAATACGATTTTAATTTATTAATTTATATAGTGATATAAGTATATATGGCAGATATACATATATATTTGTCAATGTCCGCACAGAGTATGGTCGCGCCAAAAATTTTGACATTGAAACAAAATAAAATAAATGGTTGGTGTAAGATGTCGCTGAATACAGCTGTCTTACTATATACCTTTTTTAGTATATTTATTTCCTTTTGTCAATAACAATAAGAATGCTTTTATTTGCAAAATATTTAATATGACAAATCACATGATAGATCAAGTTAATTTATTAAAAAGTAAAACTAAAAATTTCATTAAAGCTTATAATTCTGATAAAATCAGAGTAGACTGAATTGTTGGGAATTATTAAAACATTCAAGCATTTTGACAGAAAGTCTAAAATCCACCTAGCTAATCGAATATGGATAATGGACCTAGTTTTGCTGATCTCCCAATGGAGGTATATTTGAATAAGTTTAAATAATATTTCAAATGTTCATTTATAAAGATTTATTTATTAATTTATGTAAAAATTAAATTACAGATTATTCTACATATAATGAACTATCTAAACACATCCGATGTATTGGAAGTCAGTTTAACGTGTCGACGCTGGTTCAATGCTTCGTTACATTGGAAGTTTATGTCTCGCATTCAAATTCAATTTGATAATTTGCAATTAGATAATACACATCATCCATCATCACCATTGTCTGTATTTTCCAAGTCAATGCGTTATTATACAAGAGTTTTTTTGCATCAAGTCGATCTAGATAATGGAAACATTGACTTTTGGCAGCGTTTAGGCATTCATCTCACCGATGTTGTATTTAATTCATGCGAAATAAGAGAAAAAACATTTAACACAATTTTAAAACAATTGAAAAATCTGGAATCATTGGAAATTAACAATTGTCGTGAATTGTTCATGTCTGGACGCCTATTTAAAAATGAAATGATATCATGCGCGAATGTTAAACATATAAAACTTTGCAATAATCGTTATCTATCTGATGCTCTATTTCATCGAATAACATTTGCAATGAAGAATATTCAAAGCCTAAATTTATCCGGATGTCACATTTCATTTCACAATTCACTCTATCGGAAATTTTATCCAATATATCAGCATGAAGCCAGCGAAAGCGTGCTCACCTTTTATTATATAATGCAATTTTTGGAATATCAAGCGGCTAACTTAAAATGTCTTAATTTCAGTGAGACGTTAATCGATGGGAATGCACTTACAAAAATGGCTCAAATAAATAATTTAAAATTAGAGAAATTATCTTTGAGGTATTGTGAGCAATTGACTAATGCTGGAATATCATCATTCGTTCATTTCCAAAGCAATTTAGTCTTATTAGATTTATCTTATTCCGTACGACTAACCGATCCAAGTTTAATACATATATGCCAAACACTTTCTCAATTAAAAACACTAAAACTTAGACGCTGTAGGGCAATTACGGATCAGAGTATAAAAGAGATTCATCAACTAAAGCATCTAGAATGCTTAGATATTTCTGAGTGTGATGCAATTACTAGTAAGGGATTCATTGAAGGTGTTGCAAGTAAACCAAATGATTGTATGTTAGAATTGCACATAAGTTATTTAAATATTTGCGAAAATGCAGTTATTAAACTAGCTGAATCCCTATCAAATCTTCGATTATTGGATTTAAGCTTCTGTAAAAATGCTGTTACTGATCTAACATTACAAAATATTTTCAAGTATTTAATAAAATTGAGAACATTAAACTTAGAGTTTTGTGATATGGTAAGTTTTTTTTCAAATCAATTTGTTTGAATCATGAATATTTTAGATAATTTTTTAATTAATTTTGTTTCATTTAATAATTTAGATATCTGATGCTGGTGTTACGGGAATAAAAATGAATTTAAAAGAGCAATCATCTGAAATTACACAATGTGAACAGGCAAACCGTAATACATTACACATTTCCTTACGAAGTAGGGCTGAAGAAGACATAATTAATGATTCTCAACGGAAAAATATCATGTTGCATAACTATAAGGAAATTTTGAAAAAAGATGCGGCGAATTATGACCAATATTCCATATCACATCTGAAAGGACTACGTTCACTAAATATAGCATCTTGCAATCACATAAGTGATGTTTCGCTTAAATTTATATTTGATTTTATTGAATTGGAAGAATTAAGTTTATCAAAATGTCAACAAATATCTGTTGTCGGCATTGAGTGCATTGTTGTTAAATGTCCTTCCATTAAAATTATAAATCTTTCCGATTGTCATAACATAACTGATGAAGCTATCGAAATAATTTCGATACAACTCAAACGGTTACAATACTTACATATTGCACGATGTAGCCAATTAACTGATCGTAGTCTAGATGCCATTGCGCTGAATTGTAAGAGATTGAAATTTCTAGATGTTCGTGGTTGCCGGTCCATGTGTTCAGAGCCCAATTTACGGTTACAAAATTTAAACTCTGTGCAACACATATTGATGAGCAAGCCTGGTCCGTACATAAGTTTTTCAAAAAAAATACCAAGACCACCTCCCCTACCTACATTCTGAACTTTTGGGCTCTTACCTACTACTCTTACTAAATTTTGGTAATTATTTTTGATCTAACAAAGATTAATCGAATTAACTGTATAAAAGACACATGTATCATAGCTTTCATTCAAAAAACGGTTTTGTGGATAATCATATTAGTCGGTGTTGAACTGATGATATATAATATATATATATATGGACAAAGAATTATAACGTTATTCTATGCTATTATTAAGTATTATTGGTTGCTATCACATTACATTGAATTATTATATTTTATTTGATGGTTTAATAAAATTTATTATTTAAAAATGAAAATTTACGTGAAATTTCTTTTATTATAAAACTTTGAAAAAACTTTAATCAATACAATCATTCGAGCATTTTTGTAACGTTTCAAGTTCAGTAAATTTAGCTACATCAAGAGAGCCATTGGCTGTCCACCAACGTTTAACAATTTTGAACGGTTTGGGAGAACAAATAAATATAATAAAAATGAAAACTCCCTGCAATGCAATTAAAATATCAAAAAATGCAAATGCAGACAAAGGAGATGCATCAGATGCCTTAAATGTCGTATTCATATAAGATGTAATTGTTTCGATTAGCATGGAAATTGACATCACACTAAATAAAAGTGCAACACTTTTTGCCCTACAAAATAAAATTATGTGTTAGTAAAAATAAAATTAAATAGCAATTTTAAATCGAACTTACATTTGTTTCATTTTGACAAAATCTTCATATTCTCTAATAGCTTCTAAATTTTGATTTGCATTTGGCGGTTTTGGTCGTTTTGTTCTAAACATATAAAATATGATTAGTAGAAAACAAAAACAAAAAAATAATAAAACAATAGCAGGTAATATGAAATAATCCATTGTATTATTATTCAAGATATTGTGGTTGCCTTTCATATAATATATTGGAATTCCATACGAATTATTTGCAAATGCTGGAATCAGAGGGAAAATAGGCGCCTAAAAATGATAGTGAAAATTAATAAATAAATAAACATAAGTAAAATTAATAAATTATATTTATTAGTTATTTAATTAATAGTGTAGGTGATAGTAATATCATTTTTATTATTTATTTAGCAAAAAAATCTCTCCCCACTAAATGCTTAAAAAAATTCGATATTCTTTATTATAGCCATTATTTCCATGATTTTATTTGAGTATTTTTATTATATTGAAGTTTATTTATTATAAATTCAAGAAATTTTTGCAACAATTAATAATACATTTTATTCATAAGATTTCGATCTCATTGCAGATTATGAATAACGAATTAATAAGATATTTTATTTATAATTCAATAAGATTTATGATATTTACTATAAAAAGCGCATTTACAATAATAGCATTATTTTACTTTAGAAGATCTTTTAGAGCCTAATTTTGCTTCGCTAATTCATCAACCGTTCGCACATGCACTAATACAATACACTCAATTAATCAGCCATTGCATTAATGTACGTACGAGTGGAAGAATTTTAAAGCGAGATCGCTATGGCAAATAAAACATCGTTATAATATTATGCTGTTACCATAGAATGTGTAAATATAAGACCAAATTGGAACACTGTTAGCATATACAATATACATACACATATAAATAATTACCCCAAAAGATGTCAATGCATAAATTGCGAAATACATATCTTCCGTACTCATTGAAAAAGATCTTCTTTTCAAACATGCACAACTGAAATATAAAAAACTAAATCTTAAGCAAACATAAATGAAGGAAATAATAATTATAAATATAACTTACGAAATCTTCAGACAAATATCAAAGCATAATGTGTTCAACCAAAAAATGCAAGATAAAAGAGAATATTGAATGGAATAAGTCACTAAAAGTGATATATTTTCTTGTATTTGGAGTATGCTTAGGAATAAATATGCAATTGCCAAACAAATACAGTGGCAAGCTAATGATTTTCCATGAAATTTACGAAACTCATCAATTTTTATGTAAAAAAATGCCGTAAGGAAAAGACATGGAACAGAAATGAGTAAACATACAGCATAGATATAAGCACCTAGGTTATTTTTGATATAATTATGATCCAGTTTGTGTACACATACAATCGCGTAAAGATAACCTTCATTTCGATGCACATCCAAGCAATAAAAATCATGTATTCCAAATCCTTCAAAGTGTTCATCAACTGTCAATAATGATCCATTTTGTAATATGTAGAGAAGATCACCATTTATTTTACTATACAATATCATTTGATTTGAA
The DNA here is from genome assembly GCA_029041755.1 of Resseliella maxima. Lineage (NCBI taxonomy): Eukaryota > Metazoa > Arthropoda > Insecta > Diptera > Cecidomyiidae > Resseliella > Resseliella maxima. The sequence goes on from JAQOWM010000122.1 coordinate 20,121, forward strand.
GATTTGCTTTTGCTGATGTTTTTATGTGATTTACATGCATCAATAATCATGAAATCTAATGTTGGTATTTGAGCATTATCTTCGATGCAGTTTTCATATAATGTCGCATTTAGTATCGAGTTTGTTAAATCAAAAACAAACGTTTCTGCTGCACATCGCTTTTGTTGCGAATCGTAGTTCTGACCAACTGGACAGCATTTCCGTATGAATGATGATTTTTTTGAATATTTTGGTTGATATTCATCACTTAAAATCTATGTATTATTCAACGTTATGCAAGAAAAAATCTAGATTAGACAACTTGTAACCTCATTAAGTTTGACATTGATATTACATTGAATCCAGAGCAACTATTATATGCTTTCTGCGCTATTTGACCTTGTGGTTTGCTTAGTAGATATTTCGATATTTCATCCAGGTTATTAACTAATTTATTGGAAAATACTGATGCGCATATAAAAATTAGTATCATGCTAAACATAAAAACTGACACCATTCGCCGATCGAATTCCATTTAGATTCAGTTTCGTACACAATTAATTTATGTACTTTTTTATACTTATTTGTGCACTAATATGAACGTCAATAAATATACTTAAAATTCCTGAATAAATAAATGGATCACATCTCTATGACACGAGTATCTTTACCTTTCGAATTATAATTACTAATTACTTCAACATATTGGCTCAGTAGAAGAAATGTGAAGAATTTGATAAAAAAATTGGCTTACAATAATTTAATCGTGAAATCATAGCTAGGCTATCTATTTCCTAATCTAAAATAAGCTATCTTATCAAATGAGTGATTTATTATCACTTAAATTGCTCAACTGAAGAAAAAAAACATATAAATAAATGGGTTTGATACAAAGATATTGGAAAAAGTTCTATTAAAAATCTTAAAATCTGACAAAGTAAAAATGACCAAAATTTTTGATATGTAAAAAATATAAAAACCTTGTCAAAATTTATATTTTTCCAACATGTTATTTTAAAAAACGATTAATAGAAAAGTATCTATTTATAGCAAGAAATATTCAATGAAATATTGGAATTTGTTGTTAAAAATTTTAAATTGAAAGCCATTTGCGATTGAGCAATTGCTTCGCTATAAAGCAATTATTTTAAATGGAGAAATGCATCATTCATATTTGGGGGTTGCGCAAAAAATTAAAACAAGCAATGGATAATGGTGTATTTTATACATTGTACTGTATAGATTCGTTATTTACAGTTTCACGTACATGTATTACACAATATGACGCATGCGTACTCCAATATGTTGACACAGATGTGCTATGCTCAAAAAGGAAAAAAAACTAACTACAACACGGAAATGCAGCGCAATATAATAAAGTTAAACGAAATAGACCAACATAGAAACGGATAAATGCGCAGGCACAGAAATACTCTCGATCTCAACTCTTGGAAGGGTCGAACACACTTTAAAACATCATAGTGCATAGTAAACGAGCCGCATACTCATCAAAATAGACGCGGTGAGTACTATACCTATATATCAGAGTCATGCGCAGAAAATCAGAATTAAGGAATTGAAAAGAGGGTTTAATCTGTGCAGTTTCATACTTTGTGTCGTATTTGACGCGCAAACTGGGACAACTTACATATTTTATTCCCTTTTTTCGTGTCAAAACAGTTTTGTTTGGTGTTAAAATCGAATTAATATCTTTTTTGCGATAAAAGCTGAATTTATGTATTCAGTGATTTCTTGTATAACATTGTTGAATTATTTAAATTGTAAAATTTGAAGAATAAAAAATGAATTTGTGACTTTGGTAAAGTGCATCAGACAATCATTGAATTTGCGTCAGTTTATTTTCATCTAAAATACTTTACATCAAAACGGAAAAAAAACAACAACCTATGTAGTTTAGTTGTATTTCTACTGCGTCTTCTCGGCACAAAAATACAATTGAACAAATTATCTCGATTCTCTTTCTATCCCATATATATATATAAATATCCATATATAAAACTGTTTTGGTATAAGGAACGAAAGAAATTCAATACATGTGAATTGCACACATATAAACTACGTACACCATTTCGTATATACATGGTTTTGTGTTAAGTCGTGAGCGTGTGTATGTAAGTCACGCATATGACAGATATCTTAGTTGACGAATAATATGCGAAATAAAGTTGGTCGGCGAAAGTGTGAAATGTGGATTTCAAATAATAAAGTATTAATTGGTGGCGGAATGAAGAAGCCACATGCACGCAATCCAAATTTTGAAACCGAAGAAACAAAATTGTTGATTTCATTATGGGGCGATCCAAAAGTGCAAAAAACATTAATAACCACACACAAAAAACATCCGGTAATTGCTAAATTAGCAGAAAGTATGCGTGAACATGGATATCATCGGTCACCAGAAGAAATAAATACACGCATTAAAAATCTCAAGTGTTTTTATAATCGCATAAAAAAAGATATTGAAATGGGAGTCACAACGGAACCAACCTGGAGACATTATGCGGCAATGTGTGTATTGTATATGAATTGAAGTTCGCGTGATATTGATTTCAGTTGATTTGTATAAAAAAAAGTAAATTTATATCGTTTTCCTTATTCTATCAACTAATTTAGGGATGAGATTTTAACACGACCAATTTTCGGTAACCGTGTACAACAGCCACACTTACAAAATATTCAGAAAAATGGTGACGACGCTGAACCAAAAGATTTAAGGCCAGGTGAGATATTCTGTACACTTTTCAACAATTTACATGACATATCATCTTGTGATTAAATTGTGTGATATGTGAGAATTTGCTTGATTTTTTTTTTTGTGAAATATGTATACATATTTACGAATTTGACTTTTAATTATTTACGAGTTTCATGTGAATAGAGTTAACATTAATTTAAATTAATATGAAATGATTGATTTTGACTACATAAAATAAAAAATTTGTACAAATTGAAATATATTTCTGATTTTTCATATTTTCTAGAGCAAAAGACATCAGATCAGAAAAATTTCACAATTTTTTGAGTTTTTATGATTTTTACACGACTGTAATCAGTATCAATAATTGTATTATGTGTTACACACAATATGTGATTGTCAAAATAAGAATTTTTGTTCAGAGTAACCATCGAAAATTTCAATTCGAAACAGTAATTTCCGGAATAGATTTCTTGACACTTAAACCCATAATCACATTAAAGATTTTGAACAAGGAATATATATATAATCCAAACTACTATACGTTAACACCATCAATATTTTTTAATTTATTTTCCCGAATTTTTCATGATACATACAATAGAATTTATTTATTATATTTTCATATGTCACATAATTCATTTGTGATAAATGGTATCTAATATTCAGAATTCTTCCACAGAGGATTTACTATCTGTAGAGGAAGAGGAAATGGATGATGATGATGATGATGATGAAATAACTGATTTAGATGATTCGATTGTTCCAAAGGAGGAACCCATTGATATTGATATTGATGACATGGAAGAAATTGGCGGTGATGGAGATAACGATAGAAATGAGTAAGACATTATATATATATATATATATTTCTAATTTTTATAAACTCTTTATTATCAATATTAGACAAAGATGGAATTTTTAACATCAAATTTTATAAACATAATGTTTTTTTAGTCAAGAAATCGATGATGTCAACGACATTTTTCCAAAATTATCAGCCTACCTGCAATTAGCCAGTAATTCGGCTTTAAAAGGAGCTCCGAATTCAAATACAGCTAGTAAATCACCATTATTGATTGACATAAAAACATCACCGCCTTCTTCACCAACATCTGAACCAGTTTCACCAAGTAGCCATACCACATCATCGGCCACCACAAGTGCTTCATCAACTGCTTCGAATTCTACGTCAACTACTACAGTATCAAGTAATACAACAACACTTAGTGGCAATAAAAGTAAGCATAGTATGAATAAATAAATACTAATTTTCATCATTTAGACGATTTAAAAAATTTATTCAAATACTTTGTAAATTGTTACAGTCTCGTTGGTACCTACAAATATTTTAATGAAGCCATCAGCTAGTGTACAATCAAGTACACCTCAATTTAGTTTCAAACCGCAACAATTTATCTGCGCAAAACCTTCTGGAACTAGCGGTACTGTGCTAACAACCACCAGTAATGGAATGCCCATGAAAGTTCTCTTGGTGAATACACTTCAAAAACCAAACGGAGTAACCACATCAAATACTGTATCAGTTGCAGCAAAACCAATTATTTCGACACCATTAACTACAAGATCTCTAGTCAATATTCAACCAAAACCAAACGTTATTCAGAACAATACAAATAACGTTGCCCAAAATACATACCAAACTCGTTCCGCAACTGCTGCAAATGCTCAAGCATCTAAAGCCCAAACACTGCTTTCGTCTAACAAATACTTGTGCTCAGGCTCATCAAACAATGCCGAAACAGTAACGAAACGTCAAGTTACATTTAAACCAAAGGCAACTCCCGGGTTCCGAACTTTTCTAAGCCAATTGGTTCAACTACAGCAACGGCAATTGGAAGTATCACAACAACGTCTTGAAGTTGAACGAGAACGCCTTGACTATGAGCGCAAAACTGGAGATAAGATACTCGCCGTGATATCATCCCTTTTAGAAAGCAAAGAGAAAAAAGAAACTAAAGATGAACCACATTGAACTAATAATATAATAAAAAGAACAACCAAATTTATGCATTCCACATTTTTTTGAAGATTTAAAAGACACCACTTCCAACTGTCGGAGGTTAACTAAAAATTGAAAAAAAGGAATACAAACATTTTTTTCTAATTTGCTCGATTTTTTTTTTATTAATTTGATCTCACTATTTTTCAATCTATCAATTTGCGCGTGAATTAAGCAAATTTTTCATGTGTGTAAAATTGAAATTTTAAATGATAATGAACGAAATTTCAAACTATTTCGCATAAGCAGAAGGCTATTGATAAATACAATTTTGAAAATCGCTGAAATTTCGCCTGTATTTATTACTGGTCAAAAGAAAAATATAGCAATTTTAAATGCACTAAATATGCCTCGAAAAAATATCGAATTCACATTGATTGGAAAAGACCAAAACCATAATTCTCATTAGAAATGAAATGAAATGAAATAATTACTTTTGAGTGATTTTTTGTTCTAATTTTTATATAAAACATATATTTTCACATTCACACCACATATTTAATTTAAATTTACTATTTCTCTGGACTTAATTTATTTGTAAGAATTATAAAAACAATTTAAAAAATTAATAATTTTATCAATTATAAAAAGCGTTTTTTTACAATAACAACTATCATTTATAGACCATTAATGCCCTCCAGCGTCTGATCTGTCTAGTAATGGTAGCCCCTATGGTAGCCCTCTACAAATTCTTCTCCAGCATGCTCTGTCGAGAGTCAGGTCTTAAGTTTCTCTATTCCAATCATACCCTCTTTCATTCAAATCATTCTTCACAAGTGTTTTGTGAATTGGCAAATATATTTTTTGAAATGTTTCCCATATATAAAAATACGATATCATATTGTATTATAACTAATTAAGATAGTTCATCATATAGTTTTTCTTGCAGTATTTTTTTCATTCATATATCTATTGAGTAGATCGAGAGGAGAGTATGTTCATCCGACTTTAAAGCAAAAAAGGAGAGTAAATAATTGTAACACTAAAAATAGTTAAAAGAGAGTACGGATTTTACGATTTTGCGTTGTATTTAGCATTTAAGTGAACATGCTCTCCTCTTTAGTATATCCGAATTGATGTTTTCCATACTCTCCTTTTTCAAAATTATTTTGAATTTTTTTACGTACTCTCCTCTCGATCTACTCAATAGATATGAAGTTGCATTCAAAACATTGATTTCGATATCACAAAAACGGTGAATAAGGTCCATTTGGAGCAATTTGCTCTAGACATGAAACGGTTTTTGATTGATTCAAGGAAATTAGTTAAACCGTTCTCACAACCACCACGATATTCGTTTTTATCAGAGTATTCTAATAAGTCATCCGGTTTTACCCTAGGTTTTACCATGGTTTTCCGGACCCAATCTCGGTATTGAAGCTTCACTCTAGGGGGAAACATGTCTCACGAGTGCGTCCAATTTCTTGCGAGTTTTTGCGAGTTCGTTGTTGGTATATTTAGTTTGATTTTGAGCGAATGATAGACTGACAACTGACAACTGACAACTGACAACTGACTCTCGCGCCTATTTGCATGCAAAGTTGAACTCGAACTCGTACGAGTTTGTACATGTTATTTAAATGGAGTTAAAAATTAAAATGCGGGTTCAATCATTTTGTGTAGATTTCTTACAAGTTCTGCATGGTTTTTGCCGGTTTTCGAGTAGGTAAATCCCCCTAGGCTTCACTTTAATACCATCCCACCCCTGGATGTATTCTCTTTGCTAAAGTCGTACCATGGGCGGAATTTATGTCGCACTGGGTCTTTGACCAGCATGTTTACTAGCTTGCTAGTGAACACATATTGACATAAATTTAGGTGTCGTAATAAATAAATAAAATAAATAGGTCTCAGCCAACGAAGTCGCTTTAGCAAAGAGATTCAATGTTTCTTGCGCCATCTCTATGACTATGGTGTCAATATAAATGAATATCAAACCAAATTGTGAAAGTTTAAACAGTGGACTTTGCTGCCGTGGATCGTACATTGCACAGACACCATTACGGTAAATAATATATTTTTGTCGTTTCCGTTGGTAGAGATACATTAATAAGTCTTATAAATCATGGCGTTAAATTTCGGACGCCATTTGTCGTAATTATTTTCGTTCAATTTTCTCTTTCAGTGGCTTCAATAAGTAAGGCTATGTTTTTGTCGTAAAAAATGTAAATATTGAGTTTGACAGCAACATGTTGCTATTGAATGTGAATAAAAATTAGGAGAGATGTAAAAAGTTCTTAATGCCAATATATATACAGACCAGCACAATTTATTTATTCAATTTAACACAATAAAATCTTGAAAAAAATTACAGTTCATAATTGACTGTGTTTTAATGCCAAATATTTCATTTTACTCAAGAAGAAATACTATTTGCTTAAAATAAAAAAAAAATATTCGTTTCCAGTAATTAGATCATACGTCTTACATAGTTCAGATGGCGTAGACATACTTTGTCCGAAGCTCTAAATACATTATCTAAATGAAGTATATAGCTCCCTTAAATATCGTGCAAAAAACACGATGAATAAACAAACGCTCTGTAAACAATTTACTGGTTTGTTTTCCTCTTTCACAATTCACCATGTCTGCCTGAGTCGTCGTCGTCGGCAGTAGCAGCACATGAATGAATACACAATATCATTCCAATGAAAATCGATGTGAACATTTCAGAAAATATGAACACATAGATCAACCAACCACAAGACAATGGTGCATTAAAATCACTTGTTTCCATGGTACATTTAGTTGATTTGTTATGCCAATGTAGGTTCAGTGCAACCATTTTCCAACATAATATTGTAGTAATAAAAAAAGAAAATCATTGTTTTTTTACGTAAATAGGCAATTAATAGATATTTTCATTATATATTAACAAAATATTCACAAATTATCGTTACAATTCATCATAGCAGTTTGACGTGATAGATGTAAAGAAAATGAGACAAAACTATCGGAATAAATACCACACTCTTACAGCTTGATCAATCCAATCGTTAGATTATTACATTCATTTGGTCATACTTCCAATGAGTATATAAATGTATATTTCATCCCCACTCGTCATGTTATATGCAATATTAAAAGAAAAAACAGACGAATGCCGAAATATCATTTCAGTGCAAATAAAATATTGGGTGTATGCAAAAGAAATGTCGATTTAGATAACAGATGGCGTAACTAGCGTTGTGTGCATCGGAGCACACCGCGGCCATTTTCTTTTTTTTTGTCTGTCATTACGCTATAAATTTCAGTATAAGTCATTTTGCTGAAGTGTAAAAAGAAATTGTGTATAATTTTTATGTATTTTAAAGGAAAAAAAGGACCAGAGGAGAAAATGTGCCGGACAGGAGGGGGTATTTTTAATCCGTGTAAACAACAAAGATTTTTTTTGCTTCAAAAATGTCGAAATTCGTGCCTGAAAATGTGGTTTTGCGGGGAACTTTAATAACCTTCTTTCATTTGAAGAAAACCGCTGCTGAAAGTTATCGTTTGTTAGTAGAAGCTTACGGTGAACATGCTTCAAATCAAAAAACTTGTGAACGATGGTTTGCGAGATTCAAAAGTGGTGATTTTGACTTGGAAGACAAAGAACGGCCAGATCTTCCAAAAATTGAAGATGCAGATTTGCAAGCATTATTGGATGAAAATCCTTGTCAAACGCAAAAAGAACTTGCAATGGAGTTGAAGGTTGATCAAGCAACTATTTCTAGACATTTGCATGCATTGGGAAAAATTCGAAAGCTGGGAAAATGGGTGCCACATCAATTGAACGAAAATCAACTCAAAGCAAGAATCGAAACATGCAAAAAAACACCTTGCTGAGCACAAAAAACGTAGTTTTTTGAGTCAAATTGTTACTGGCGATGAAAAATGGATCTATTACGACAATCCCAAGCGTATATTGAGCCAGCGTATGTTGATCCAGGCCAACCAGTACCTTCGCAGTCAAATCGAGAAATTCATTGCCAGAAGGTTATGCTGTGCATTTGGTGGGATCAGGAAGGTGTCGTGTATTATGAGCTGCTGAAACCTGGCCAAACGGTTGATGGTAAATGCTAGGAACATCAATTGATCAAAATGGAGCAAGCATTGAAGGTGAAACATCCACGAATAGCGACTAAACAAGACAAAGTTTTTTTTCACGATGATAATGCCAAGCCACATCGTGCAAAGATCGTTAAAAAAAAAGAAAGAACACTTCGGTTGGGATCAGCTTGATCAACCCGCGTACTCTCCAGACCTTGCCCCTTCGGACTACTATTTGTTTCGATCGATGCAAATTGACCTGGCCGATGTACGCTTTAAAAACTTTGAAGAAATACAAAAATGGGTCGCTGACTGGTTAGCTTCAAAAGATAAGGAATTCTTTCGACGCGAAATCCACAAACTTCCTGAAAGATGGCGTGAAGTCATAGCTAACGATGGAGAATACATTGGTTGAAGTGCTCATTCATTTAGTTATGAAATAAAATTTTCTTTTCACCGAAAAATTCGACATTTTCTTTGCATACACCCAATAAAACAATCCTTTTTTGGGCTTTGAGGACAAAGTGACTCTTATAGTCTAGGGGGAAAGAACTTGTTTTTGAAAAATTTTGATGATAATTTGGGACCTTTTTGGTATAAAATGGGTGTTTAAAAAAAAGAAAAAATTTACAAAAAAAATAATTTAAAAAGAAAAGTCAAAAAAAAAAAAAAAAAAAAAAAAAAAAAAAAAAAAAAAAAAATAAAAAAAAAAAAAAAAAACAAAAAAAAACGAAAGTAAATAAAAATAAATATTGTAAATATCCTGCAAATATTGTAAATATTGTAAATATTGTGAATATTGTGAATATTGTGAATATTTATAAATATACTAAATATCATAAATATGCTAAACATATGACTAAATATTGTTTAAATTTGAGATTGGTAGTTGAGATCATACTGCATTCGCCTGTGTCTGTAAAAGGGAAAAAAACTTACTATAGAATAGTAGTTTGTGACCGCCAGCACTACCTTCAAGAGAAATATACAAATCTCAATTCATCTAACAAATCTCAATTTCAAGCAATACTTATTTTGCCATCAACAATATATTCACAAATGCTAACTTATTGATAAAAATGAATTGAATATTCACTAGATATTTCAAATATTTATGGATATGGTGTGTGTATTTTTAAATCTAGCAAATACTCCATAAATATGTAAATATCGCCTGAATATTCTGAATATCTACTAAATATATATATTCATAAAGGGTTCTCAGCCCCTAGCTTATAGTCAGATCAATTAAATATAATTAATGCTATATATAAAAAAAGTTTTTCACTTTTCACACACACTGTCAAAATTATTCGTAAAGTTGGTCACAGATAGTCTGTTAAAATATGAAATTGACAGATTTTCCGTTGAAATATTCAAATTTAATGTTTCAATGTCATAATGAACGTCATAATATAATGAGGTTATGGTAAATTTACGTGGTTTTCAGATGATTTTGAATATTTTAACGGAAAATCTGTCAATTCCGTATTTCAACAGACTATCAGTGACCAACTTCACTAATAATTTTGACATTGCATATTTTATTGCATAGAAATTATGTTTTTCATAAATTACTTTTTTAGAAGCTATGAAACAGAAAATTTGCTACTCATGGTGACATCTGTATTTTGTCTATACAGTGTACCGAACTACATGAAATGTTCCATCAAATGAACAAGCTGTTTCTACCGGTGGAAAAATGTAGTAGCAGAGTACATGTAATTTTGTATGAGAGTGTACGTCAATGTCAACTGTTTCTGGGGTCTGACTTTTTTCATTTCAATTCTAATGTAAAACAAATAATTGTAAAATGTATCATTTATTTCTAAATATGAGATTATACTACTGTGGGCAAAACCTACCGGGAAATTTAAATTTAAACTTCATTGGTCTTCCGATAGGGACAAGTGTTTTTATTTTTAGGTTGGCAGTACTGTCTTTGACATCTGTGTCAAATTTCATGACAATATCTCTATTTTTCAAGTAGTTTGGTTTGTGATTTGTGAGCAACCAAAAGTGCATTTGGCGATTTTGCACATTTTTTCCATTTTTTTCTCAAAAGAAGTTATAATAAATTTTGTTTGCAATATCAAATTTCGACAAACAGATCTTTTGAGATCATATATTGAACCTTCCTCTATCGAACTGTAATAAGATCCAGGTTTTTCAAACGACAGAAAATTTTCCTAGAAGTTGAAGAACACCTAAACCTCTGAAAATCGGCTTGAACGACCATCAACATCAAAAAAATGAGAAAATTTTCAGTGAAACATCGTCGATGAACTTTAAGAGTGATGGTTAGATCTCTTGGTTCTCCACATAAACTATGAACACCGTTTCAAAAGCTTTTTTTTAAGTTAAAAGTTCCAATTCACGTTTGGTTCCAAAACCATGAAATTTCTTTGATTGGTTTTTTTAGATTTTTCCACCAAAAATTCAACTCATATCGTTCCGCAACCACCTTATTCACCTGATTTAGCTCCGTGTGACTTCTGGCTGTTCTCTAAGCTAAAAAGACCGCTCCGGGGACATCGTTTTGAGTCGATTGAAGAGATTCAACGTGAATCGGCGCGCGCTCTGAAGGCCATCCCTGCCAGTGACTTTTTGGCATGCATCGAAGATTGGAAAATACGTTGGCATAAGTGCATTGCGTCGGGAGGGGATTACTTTGAAGGCGATGAAATTGATTTGGAAGAATAAAAAAAGAATTTTTGAAATATAACCAAATTCCCGGTAGGTTTTGCCCACAGTAGTATTCTATGGAATATTTTACACAAAAACTACATATATGAAGAATGAAATGTATCATTGTAATTATTTTAGTTATAAAAAAAATCATTCATCACTAAATTATGGTAAAGGGTGATTCATTTAGAGGTACTTTTTTCAAAATTAAAAAAAAAATAAAAAATAAAAAATTATAACCTAATCGTGGAATCTTTATTATTATTCGGAAGAACATTCTTTGCCATTTATTTTTTGAATATTATGCCTTTCAAATGTTGGCCGCAACTACGCTTGAGATGGTCCATCCTGAAGGTCCAATTTTCGATGACGCGTTCGAGCATTTTGATCGGTATCTGACGAATGACACGGGCAATGTCGGCTTCCAATGCCTCAATCGTAGCTGGCTTATCCCTGTAGACCTTCGACTTCACGTAGCCCCAAAGAAAAAAGTCTAAAGGTGTGTTCTATCAATAGAGCCATTGATTCACGTGTTGTGTGTTGTGTAGCGCCATCTTGTTGAAACCGAAAGTCGTCGAGATCTCGAGCTTCAATTTGGGGTAGCAAATAGTCCGTTATCATGGCGCAATAACGTGGCCCATTCACAGTTACGCAGCGACCATTTTCATTTTTGAAGAAATATGGACCGATGATTCCACCAGCCCTTAAACCACACCAAACGGTTGTTTTTTGTGGATGTAATGGCAGCTCTTGAATTTCTTCGGGTTGTTCTTCAGCCCATATACGGCAATTTTGCTTACTGACATAGCCATTAAGCCAAAAATGGGCTTCATCGCTGAAAAAAATTTTCGTCGAAAACAGTGGATCCTCTTCGAGTTTTTCAAGAGGCCAAATAATGAAATGGTGACGCATACACACAAAAAACGTTTGGGGTATGTTCATGATATTCATTGGTGACAATACATGTTTACCACAGTTGTATTTGACTCTACCACATGCAAGTTTTTATAAATGTGTACACTCTCAGTTACCGCCGCTATGTTCTCTTCACTACGAGCTGGATGTGGTTTATTTGGTCGATGATCATCCAATAATGAATATTGGGTTTCAATTTTTTCAATTGTATGCCGAATAGCGTGTTCGGTAGGTTGGTTATGTCGACCATAGCTTGGTCTAAGCGCACGAAACACATTTCTAACAGAACGTTGATTTTCGTAATACAGCTGAATAATTTGTAGATTCTGTGCCGGTGTAAGTCTTTCCATGGTCAAAATGGCAAACAATACTGAGTAAAATGACATTGACAGCTTGACGGATTTCACGCGTGATCTGTGTGGATCAAAAAATCCCTATTGAAAAAAGTACCTCTAAATGAATCACCCTTTATGTTTTTAATTTAATAAGTAAGTTAATTAGAATTTCTAGGGAGCTATGCAGTGAGAAAAAAAATTCAAACACGTTCCCGAACGCCATCCAAACTCACGAACATAAATTAGATTCACCAACATTTGATACTGAATCTGAATAAAAATTGATTATGTGTAATTATATAAAAATAATTAAATATTTTCAATGTTTATTCCATTGGCGTTTGTTGTACATGTATACAACAAACACATACATACATGTATACATGTACAACAAACGCCAATCGAATAAACATGCGGAGACTTAATATAAATAGTTTGTTTTGCTTTAGTTGTATTTTTAATTTCTCAATGAAGTGTTTTTATTATTTTATTTCAAAAATATTTATATTTCGATAATTTAATAATGAAAAATATTTTATTGTACATAAATATTTAATTATCAATAATTTATCAATTTTTATTCAGATTCAGTATCAAATGTTGGTGAATCTAATTTATGTTTGTTCGTTTAGATGGCACTTAACGGGGAGACTCACATACAAATGTACAGGGCTATATAGACTGCTTACCAGGGTAGTAGAATTTTCAACAACAACAACAACAACAACAACAACAACAATTCTTCTCCAGCAAACCCTATCGGGAGCCAGGTCTTGAGTTCCCCATTCCAATCGGGCCAAACCAAAATCGTAATAAAAAACCCAGACATCTTCCCAAAAATTCCGAAAACTGTACTAAAAAAGTCGAAAATCGTCCCAAATTTCCCCGAAAAATGTAAAAAAAATTTACCTAAAATTTCCAAAAAAACGCCCAAAAACTTTCTCATAAATCGTAGTAAAAAAATCTAAAAAAAGTACTCAAGTTCAACTTGATTTTTTGATGAATCGGAGTTTGAAATTTTTTTTATTTTTGGGAAAGTGTTTGAGCGATTTTTGGGGGTGTTTCGAACGATTTTTGAGAAATTTAGTACTTTTTTAGATTTTTTTAGTACGATTTTTGGGAAATTTTTTGGGCGATTTTTGGGGGTGTTTAGGACGTTTTTCGGGAAATTTTAGGTCAATTTTATTACATTTTTCGGGGAAATTTGGGACGATTATCAATTTTTTAGTACGGTTTTCGGAATTTTTGGGACGATTTCTGGGTTTTTTATGACGATTGTGGTTTGACCCATTCCAATCATACCCCCTTTCGTTCAAATCGTTCTTAACCGAATCCAGATATCGCCTCCGCGGTCTACCTCTACCTTTCGGTGCATTCACTTCCGCATTCAATATTAACTTTGGTAAACGATACTCATTCATACGTTGTACATGCCCAAACCATCTTAATCTCGACTTTCTTGCTACCTCATCAACCGAATCTACATTCAAATCCTCACGCACTTTCTCATTTCTAATTCTATTTTCCCATTGGTCCTCACGCGACACTCCCTTGTTAATTATAATTTAAAATTTTAAATTAAAATTGGGTTTCTTTCGTTCAATGTGGTGCAAAATATTTCGTTAAATCATTCAAAAAAATTATGTCCATTGCGTGGAACAAATAAATTCTTTTAATAAAAATTCGATTTTTTCCTTTTTTTTTGTTTATAGACCAAATGGTATACCGAATTTTGCAGTGTGTTTTAGTCTTTATTTAATCAGCCAGTGAACATTATATTCGAAAGCGTATGTGAGAGGCTCGCAGGGCACAACTGCACCACAATCGAACGTTCGGCCCATAATTGGCTACACCTTTTTGCGGATTGAAGTATGAACGACAATCCAATCGCTAAGGCGATTAATTAAAGTGATGTGCGTTAATCAATTGTTTCGTTATGCACAACACTGGAGCAACAATTGTTAAAGTGCTTATCCGAGACACTCCGTGTGGTTCAAATATCGACTATCTATCCAATTCTTCTATCAATGAGTGCGTTCAATGAATAGAAAAGATTTTGAATACCAGTAGTTTGTTTCCTCTTATTTAAATTCATTTTATTTATAATTTTCTTTTTATTACAATTTATTTATTATTATTTATTTTTTCTGAAAGCGGTAAAGCTGCACTTCACGCGTGAACCTACGAATTCAGCCAAAATTTCACCATTCAATTCGTCTTTGAATAGACCAGGTACTTTTTTATTAACTCTTGGCATAACGTAAACATCAACGTTTGGGTAGTCACTTTTGTTGAAACGTTCAATATTTGTCTTCATATCGGCATAAAAATCATACATTTTAACATACTATATAAAACAAATGAATCTGTCATTGTAGAACAAACGTTACAATTTTCACCATATTTCGGCTTGAGGAAATTATACAGGAAACTATACATAGTATATATAACCTATTTTTGAAAATCTGCAGGCTCGAAATTCAAGATAGACCTATGGTTTCTTCTCCCAGGGGGCGGCGCAAATCGGCAAAAAAATTGACCCACCCTACTGTATAATGAAATGGTTTTCAAATCTGTTTCCAAATTTGAGAATAATTTTATTGTAGGTTCATTTCAATTCAAATTTTTGAATTTTTTTGGAAGTTTTTCGAATTAATGATACATAACTATTGCCACCCGGTGATAATTGAGAGTTTAACATCTGTATGCCAGCGCCACCACTCAAACGTCAACAAACATTAAAGAAAATATATGTTTACATTGAATCACACCAGAGTCCGGCAAATTATTAATTTGCGTTATGCATTACAAATTACAATTAAATAACGCACAAAAGTAATTCGGAACTACTTTTGTGCGTTATTTAATTGTAATTTGTAGTGTGTAATCCGGAATTACTTTTTTCAATTACTTTTTGACGTCACGCATAAGAAAAACAATAGACAGATATTTGCGTTTTGTCGACTGTATGTGTATTAGTGAGATACTGACAAAAGTCGATGAATACATTGTATTGATTTCAATCAATATAAAATTTCATGAAAAAAAATCTCGAAGAAAACGAATATAAAAATTCATATAATATTGAATTTCAATTGTAATCTAATTTTTTGTATTTTTTTCTTCATGTATTTCATTTTAATTCATATTTTTATTTTCATTATTCTTGAATGCAAAACTCACAGTAACGCCATCTGTTGGTTTTTGTTGAATTTTCTATTCTCTCCACATATTCAAAAAATAAAAATATGAATTAAAATGAAATACATGAAGAAAAAAATACAAAAAATTAGATTACAATTGAAATTCAATATTATATGAATTTTTATATTCGTTTTCTCGAGATTTCTTTTCAAAAAATCAATTGAAATCAATACAATCAATCGGCTGCTCTTAATATGTCACTAATACACATACAGTCGACAAAACACAAATATCTGTCCATTGTTTTTCTTATGCGTGACGTCAAAAAGTAATTGAAAAAAGTAATTCCGGATTACTTACTACAAATTACAATTAAATAACGCATAAAAGTAATTCCGAATTACTTTTCAGGATTACATTAATTCAATTAAAATAACGTGCTTTATTTAACGCATTTCAAAATTACTGCCGGACTCTGAATCACACTCAACATTGCGTTTGAATGAGTGTATTCAAACCCTTATATTGACCGATTGAACGTATCCATCGCAAAACATTGTATTTATATTGTTTAGATAGGCACACTATCACCGGGTGCATATTGCATTTCAACTGGCAAGTAATCTCAGATTACCGCTCACACCAGAGAGTAAAATAAGGAATTGGTTTGACTACCGAAATGTTCCGTTTCGTTTGACTACTAAAAGTAAAAAAAAAAGTCTCCAGTTTGAAATGAAAGAGCAAAAAAAAAAAAAAAAAAAAGGTCTTCAGTTTGAAATTTGAAAATATTTGTTATTATTTTATTCCAAAGTTGTTAAAAAACATATGTAATGTATAATAAATGGTATTAATTATTTTAGAAATCCAAAATATTATGCCCATCATTTCATTTTGGTTTTCAAAATTCCTTTTTTAGATTTCTCGTCGAAATTTTGGACTACCGAAAATGGGAATTTTGACTACCGAAATGAAATCTTGAGTACCGAAATTACGCAGAAAAACGGCTTATTTTACTCTCTGGCTCACACAATAAACAACATTGTTAACCAGTAATGTTGGAATATAACGAGGAATTCAGAAATCATTGTGTCTCATTAAAATTTGGAAAGAAAGACTTAATTTTGAACAAAATTAGTTTGATATATTATTAAATTTTTAAAATAAGTTGCGTTTCTATGCAAAAAAAATGTAAGAATCATTAGGCTCCCATAGAGCTTGTACTAAATAATTTAATATGAAAGACAAAACAAATGTATGCAGTCTTGAAATTTACATCACAAAATCGAATTTCTAACTTAATTAGTGGGATAGCGTTTCCTTAATGTGGTGAATAATTATTCACGAAGAGCACTTGCGGTAGAATGAGACGTAATCAATGTAAGTTTTTTACTAGGGGGAAATGACTCGCAGCGAATCCCAATTTATTTGCAAAAATATCATCAAAAATTTAAAGATTCGCGTATTGTACTTGAAAATAAATAAAAGATTCGCAAGGATTCGCATTTGATTATGTGTTAAAATGATGCGCATAGACACGCTCGCAATTGCAAATCTCTTTGTCAACTTCACATGTAAATGAAGATTCGTAAGACTCGTAAGATTCGTGAACATGCTTCGATTTCTCTAAAATTTTGAAAAGATTTGCAAGAGTCATTTCCCCCTAGGTTTTTTGTTAGCATCAGTCATCTCATTCGCCTCTCCTCTTAGCTGCGTGCTCTCTCGTATCTCCTACAAATAGGCGCTCTTTCCGACTATAGAGCAGAGTTGCTATTTGTGTATATATGCGTGTGCGCTTGTGACTGAGTGAGTTTATCATGGAATATAGCACGCAAGACAAAGTGAGCGCAAGTGAGAGCACTATAGTGGAATTCATATATAGTTGTTTTGATGTGAATGTTGTTGGTTTGTCGTTGAAATTATTTTCTCTTTTTGACGTTTAAGAAAACACATTTATCCAACAAACAACAACAACAACAATCATTTAAAGACCATTAATGCCTTTATGCTACCATTAAGCGTCTGGTCTGTTTTGTAATGGTCGGCCGACATTTATCCATATAAATAATAAATAAGAGCGGAGAAATTGTACAGCCCTGCCGAAGACCATTTCGCACTTCAAACCATTCGCTCAATTCCCCATCCACTCTCACAGCCGCTTCACAATATCTATACAAACTCTTAATTGCACTCAACAGGGAACCTTTCACACCATATTCACCCAACACCGACCAGAGCTTAGTTCTTGGTATGCAATCATACGCCTTTTGCAAATCAACAAAACAAACAAACGCACATATCCTTGTTTCTCTCATGGAACTTCTCTATTAGTTGTCTCATGCAAAAAATTTGATCTTGACATCCGTGCATCGGTCTGAAGCCCGATTGATTTTCATCCAAGAGCGATTCGACAATAGCTCTGGTTCGTTTTTCTAAAATTGCACTATACACTTTTCCGAAAACGCTCAATAAAGAAATTCCGCGGTAGTTGTTGCAATCCTTATTACTTCCGTTTTTATGGAGAGGAGAGATAACAGCACCACCCCATTCCTTCGGTACAACTGAAGAATTCGACGCCAGATTTTCGTTTGATGAATAAGTTTAATCTTACTTTTACATACGTCTATCACAAGGCGTTGATAATATGTAATACACTTTCCCATAATTTGAAACCACTTGTACGAATCTGAATAAAGTTTTCAAGAGAAATGAATACAAGAATATTTGATATATAGTTGCAATCAAAGTGATTATACCTGCACCAATTGCATGCAGTGATTCTTTTAATATACACATCTCTGAAGAAAAATGAATATTTGAAATATAAAATATAAAACTACGCTATGTTAAAATATGTATCAATAAATAAATCAAAATAAAATAAATGTTACCAAAAGCTGGTTATGCCATGTCAATTTCGATACTCAATTTTTCTCGATTTTGAAGTAGAAAACTATAATTTATGTATAATGATTGAAAAAATACTGACCGAATAAGAATATGCGTTATCAGAAATGAGATTTTCACACTGGGTGTGGGTGCACAAAAAAACAGCACTCCATAATTATGATAAAAAAATTAAAATGAAAAACCAAAATTTAGTGATAAGATTTGAGTTTTACATCGAAAATAATATTAAATGTTCAATGCATAGCTGATTTTATATGGAAATGTAAATTCGGTAAATCAACATTATAACAAGAGCAAAAAAAGGCAAATTAGGTAGTTCGTTTATTTCCAAAATTTATTTTTGTTTTTGCCTGTTGGATTTTGTGTGAGCATATAAACAAGAATAACAATTTGAGATTTGATTTCAAATTGTTCGATGAACACATTTAAAAAAAATGTAAACAAATAACTTCAGATATTGTGATTATGATTATGAAAAAAGGACACGAGCGTCGCTACTTTCTACATGTATGCGTATATCAAGTTGACGGCAAATTTTGTGACTGTCAACTCACGTTGGTTATACACAACTACACAACTACACAACTACAGAATTACACAAATACAATATACGTATAAGAATTGTTAGTGTATTCCTAGTTCACATTGAGTCTGTCTTCCGAAAGGGAAAGTAATAAATGCCCTTGATCCATTGAAATCTGCTTGAAAGTACGTAACCTCATCATTTAACAGTAAAAACATGCACACATAGAAAAATTGGAAATATAATTCAAATTAATATTGTAATTTGTCAATCTATCCATGTATTTTGATATCTATGCACAGATAAAAAAATTTTCGGAATATTGGCAACATTGGGTTGTGAATGTCAAAATTCCAACCAAATTTGCGATATTTACAACAATGGTTGTGTTCTTGCTCCATAACAGCAATGTTATTTTATTACAACCATTGTTGTAAATATCTTAAATGTGGTTGTAATTTTGACAATCGCAACACAGTGTTGCCAATATTCCGAAATTTTTTTTATCTGTGTGACAATATTTATTTTAAAAGAAAAAAATTCCCGCTCTGTCACAGTACGTTTTCGATTTTGATTTTCGATTAAAAATTAACAGTCGAATAAATGTCACACTAACACAACCAAACATTTTTTTTCGGAAAAAATATATTTTCATAGATATCAAATTACATGGATAGATTGACAAAAACCATACAGATATAAATCATATCTTTAATTTTTCTATACATATATATGTGTGTGTATTTTGACAAGCAGTTTATTTAGACAATAGTGAGAAACATTTATTTTATAAACTTTGAATTCAAATTGTTCTAAAATGGATAATGGATGATCATCATTTGACCTAGACCTGTGCATATGGTATAATCAACTATATTTCCAACATTCAAATCAATTAATAAATGCATTTATATTTCAAGGAACACGTTGGAAAAGAATTCACTAAAGTGAGCATAGAAAAATCACTTTTCATTGCAAAATATACAGGAAGGAATAAACACAGTTCTGGCAGTGAAAATAAAAATGAATATGAATACCCGAGCGACAGCGACGATGAAGATTATTTTATTAAGATTTGGTTCCGATGGGTTATCATCAGAAAAACCACCAACAAATAAATAATATTGGGGTATTTGTTCCTCAAAACGAGATCCCTTGGATAAACTATTCAAAAAATATACAAACAAAATAAATGTTGAAAAATATGATGGTGCACAATTGCCAAATCATGCAATAAATACATTATTGAAAATTAATCGTAAAGCTGATTTGGAAGGATACTGAACAAAAGATAAATATGATCGTGCAACCGTTGAACAAGTAATGGATCCACGAACTCGAACGATTATATTTAAGTTACATAATCGGGGTTTGGTTACGGAAATCAATGTTTATAATGCAACATCAAAAACTGATAATTAAAATATGCTATAAAAAAATATATAAAATAGTCTAGTTAGGTATTTAAAGAGCATGATAAGTATGTATCTGGTGAATTTCGATTCAGAAGTGGATACTATCGTCATAATCCACGTAAGATGGTGCGCACATGGGCTGAGATTGAAATGCGTAATTTAATTCGAATCAAGAATGCTGATTTAAATGTTCCCGATCCAATTTTATTACGCAGCCACGTTTTAGTGATGTCATTCTGTGGGCAAATTGGTTGGCCAACTCCAAAATTGAAAGATATTGACATTTCCACAACTAAGGCACGCGAACTTTACCGTGACTGCATCATTATGAATGATATGGAATATGTTCAACAAATGCAAATTTATCAACGCAGATTTATCTGAATTTAATTTACTTTATCATGATGGCAAGATTATCGTCATTGAAGTAAGTAGTCAGTGGGACTTGATCATCCACATGTACTAGCATTTTTGCAAAATGATAGTACCAATATTACGGCATTTTTGGCAAAGCAAGAAGTTGATACAATGACTGTAAAGGAGTTTTTTACATTCATTACTAATCCTGGTAACGAGAACTCGGATAATGATGATGATGATGATGATGGTAGTAGTACCAAAAATTTATGTGTTCTTAGGAACAAAAAAAAAAAAGAATAAAACATCAATGAGATACATATTTGCAATGAAAATGTCTTTTAAAAAAAATCTTTACAACTACATGTCTTTTTGAACAATTTAACGCAAGATTACACATTTATAAGTCCCGTGTGCGAAAAAAATGACTATTTTGTTGAAATCAATCATAGTTAACTATCCCACTCAGTGTCACACACTCTGTATAATATTTTTTAGCCAATGTTAGCTATTCAAATTCCATATTAGTCGACTACTTAATTAATTCTTTCACGCAGTATATCAATCAAAAGAGAAAAAATCCTTTTGAAAAACTATTTTAACAAAGTCAAATTTTATTGTTAAACTGTTACTAAATTACCACGAAGAGACGACAAAACTCATTTTGTAAGATTTAATTGCACGAAGAGAGAGATGCATATATACGAGTATGTATTTGCATCTCTTTCTCTTGAATGAAAAAACCTTACAAAATGAGTTTTGTCGTCTCTTCGTGTAAATTACATATATTTACTGATAATTTCTAATTTTTTTTTTGCTCTGTTTTTATGTGTGAACTGAGTACGTCTTAAACATTATAAGGATACGTTTGAGTTGAAAATTTAGCTTGTCACAATTCCAGTACATTACAGCGTTTATCTTTTTACATATAAAATATTTGATTGTATATACATAAAAGAGCATGAAGAGTTTATTCAATATTAAGAGATTAAGAAATTGGTTAATTATTTTTTAATGATGCATTGGAGAGATTATTCAAGCACCTATCAATAATATTTGATGTCAATTTAAGAAATTTGTAATATAAATCTGATACATAATCACTATTTTTCAAATTAACAAATATATTCTAGTGAGAAAACTAGTTATATAACAGTGTAATAAACTAATCGACTTATTATTTAAATTATTTTTCACATACAATTCGGCATACAATTTTGAAAAGTAACGCAAAATGTATGGAAAACTGGATTATTTTTTCCAAATTTAGATTTTTTTCCAAATTTGTATTATTAATTAATTTCAGAAAAATACATATTTTCAACGTTTTAAGAGACTCTGAATGTTAGAGTTAGTGTAATCATGCATGTAATTCTGCATGTAACATTGCAGTAAAAAATGGAAAATCTTTCTCTTTTCTTTGTTGTACAATTCATAGGTTTAGTAAATTTTAGCAAAAAAAAAAAAAATCAGAAAGTTTGGGCTCTAAATTCGAATCAAACCATGAAAATGATATAAAACAACGAAAATGTGAAAATTACCCATATTTTCATTAAATTGTGCCCAAATTGAAAGAGATTCACCAGACATCGAGCTGAAAATGCTCAAAATTATTGAAAAATGGCTGGAATATATATTCACATATGTAATCTTAATGAAACAATGAGAATTTGTAGGAAAATCATAGATATACATGAAAATTCCAATGATAATATTCATGTCATAATTCAGTGAATGGCAGAATCAAACCAAACCATCACCCGTCCATAAAATGAAAACGTCAGCTAACTTTTCAAAACGTAGCTAGGGTATTGCTTTGCTAGGATATTACTTTTCTTTCATAATAACAGAATTTTGGCATTTTCATTTTTGTCAAAAATTGTCGCACTGTGTAATTAGGTATTCATCTTAATAATTACTAACATAAATCTTAATAAAATATTATTAAGATATTAAAATAATTCAATACTGAGGTAATTTCGTTATTACATAACATATTTCCTAAGATCGTAATTAATATTAAGATAAATTAATAATATAATATAGGCAAAGCGCAAAATGTATTCATATAAATAACAATTTGCTGTGAGCGCTGCCTCTTAAGGAGAATTGCAATTTCAATACATATTTGGTTATTAAAATATGCCAATCATATCTCAATTGGTACGAAACATATACATTTTTAAGAGGCGCCACTATCGCTGTCAACATGAAAAATTTGCGCTACGAATATAGGACGTACAACTGTAACACTGGTTAGAAAAACATTTAAAAATCAAAATAAAATATAGTATTTTTTAGATGACTGCACTGCATCAAAACATCTGTGTAAGATATCGTTTGAGTAAAGGCAGCAAAATATATCAAATAGCAAAAATATATATATATATATATTTATCCGCTATATATATTTATAGATTGTCTATAGGAAAGTATTGATTTAAATTCAAATTTTTGAATTTTTTTTGAAGTTTTTCGAATTTATGATACATAGTGCAATTCAAATGGCAAGTAACCTCAGATTACGTGTGTATTTGGGTCCGCTCACGCAACAAACAACATTGTCAACCAGTGATGTTGGAACGTAACGAGGAACTCAGAAATAGTAAAACAATGTATATTTTCTGTTCAGAGTACGTACAGCACACAAGATTATGTATTTCTCTCTTTTCATTCTACCGCCTTCTTTCTTTTTCATTCTCATCGTTTTTGGTTTTATCTATGTATACGTGTTTTCACAGTAAATGTAATAACACGATGCTTGATTGTTCATTTTGTTGAAAATTAGTCCATTAACGGTCTGAAAATGTCAATAGTCAACGCGTAATATTTGTGAAGGTGCTTCAATGCGACTTGCTTTCATGGTGTTTTCTTACAATCAGTAGTTTGCGTGAAGCTGCTGTGTATACACATCTCTAGTGTTTCAAGCTTATCGAAATTGTTGATCATTTTATTAGTTAAGATCGATTGACAATGATATAGATCAGAGATATTCATTTAATAATCATATTAGTGTAAATCAAAGTGCGTATTCTTTTACAAAAATATATTAAACATTTGAAACAATTAAATAATTAAAAAAATTGTAATTAAAATAATTTAAATATTTCATATCTGGAAATGTTGGCATATTCATTCTCATGTAATTGCATACGATTAAAATAAAAAAAATGACAAAATTGCAGTGAATTAGTAATACGACTGCATTTGTTACTTATGCTCTATGTGTGCGTACACTATATAGTATACAGTATACAACAATATATAAAAGATTATATATACAGGGTGGCCCAAAATAACTGTAATTTTTTTTCGCACCTACGTAAAAATAACAACAATATCTTATCGATCACTCTTTTGTTTACCGTTATGTTTATTCATGCTTTGGCTATCCACTGTGATGAGGCACATGATTTTGCAGTTCTTGTTTACTTTACAACAACAATGGATGTAGAATGTCAACTCGTTTTGAAAGTGCATAAAAATCTAGGGGGATAGGACTCGTAACAATTGATTTGTTTTTATGAGTTCATGTGAGTTTGTAGTAGAAAACTTGCAAATTTGCACAAGTACCTGCGAGTGTTTCATAAATATATTGGACGTTAGTACGAATATCCAAGTTCTCTTTATACAAATCGCAAGTATTTATAAATTTCGAATCCACAAGTTGACATTTTATGTTTGACATTCCATTCCGTTCCATTCTATTTGTTGTTTCATTTGATAAATTAAATTTATTGTGTGTGATTCAATGATAGTTTTTAATTTAATTGCGACTAAAACTCTAAAAATTTGCACATTTCCACACAATCATAATTGTGTTGACTATTTTTTTTTTCTATTTTAATTATTGAAAAAATTTGATTTAGAACAACATCACAAAGAAAATCGTCCAAAATTATCGCAAACTATTCCATAATTGTAAATTTAAAATTGTTCAAAAAATATTTACATCATTAACGATGTTTTAAATATTGTGATATTTCGAAAGAGAACAATATATTGTGTTAATAAATACGGATTATGACAGTGGATATAGAGAATAAAACGGGAAGAAAAAGTTCTGTACGAGCAAAAGTTCTGGTTAAAAAGGTAAATAACAAAAAAAATGCCAGAGTCTTGACTCGTGAGCACAATTTCAGTCGATCTTCAATGCAAGGAGTGTTAAAAGAAGATTTGAGGATGAAATCATTCAAAAAAACCCGAAAATACGGCTTGACAATTAAAAATAAACAAGAGAGAAAGCAAAAATGCAAAGAGTCGTTACGCCGGCGCGCTATCTGAAACATAGTTTTTTCGGACGAATAGTTGCAGCCAAGTCTTTATTCGTAAAATGATCGTGTGTACGCAGTGACAATTTCAGACATTTCTGTACATGATTTGGTGGTTGAACGATCTCAAAATGTATCAAAAGTCAGTTTTGGGCTGTTGTTTGTGCCGGCCACAAATTCCCTCTTATTTTTGTCGAAAGTAGCGTTGAAATCAATGCACACTGAGTGAAAACAGTTCAAGAGTGGTTGAAGGAAAATCTGTCTGATATTATTAACAAAAACGAATGGCCGCCATCGTGTCCCGACTGGATTATTTTATGTGGGGTTACATGGAATCGAAGTTAAATGATCCAAAGTTTAATAAAACCACAACATTGGAGGATACATTCAAAAAAAAAACTCGTCAAGATTTGGAACGATATTCCCATCGAAATGATGCACGCCGCGTGTAAATCGTTTCCACGACGTTTGCGTTTGGTGATCCGCAACAAAGCTGAAAGAGATTCACAACAAAAATGTTGGACCCTTTTCTAACATCTAATAAAAATTTTGGTTGTTTTTAGTAAAAAATAATACAATTTTGAACGAAATGTAAAAATTACCGTTATTCTGGGCCACCCTGTATTATCTTTTGACGTTATATATATTCGGTACCACATATGATCAAAAATACCTATGAAACGTATATAAATTTAGTAAATTTTCAGATAAAATGCAGGAAATATATCACAAAATTTTCGAAATGTCACGAAATGTGTGTGATAAAAATGACATCATTTTTGTTGTTTAAATTTGAAACTTTTCAATGAAGTAAGATAGCCCAGTTTTTATATAGTATATAGTGAAAAAAGCGACATGGTAGACAGATCTCATATACTGATTTCTATATATATATGAAAATGAATTGTGTGTGCGTAATTTTTTTTTGTAAACAAATAAATAAATGATAACATTCAGATCGTTTACATTGCACATATTGTGGCTTCGAAAATGAACATTTCTCTATATCATCATAAAAATTGAAAACAAATGCTCATACTTACATCTGGTTCCATTAAAATCTTCCATATTATCATTCACTAAACGGTTGAAAAATGTTTTCTACAAAATTACACTTTACATACTCTTTAAGAAAAAGAAAAGATTTGGTTAGTTTTGGATTACCTGTTTATTTATAAATGCATGTTAATTCTGAACAGACACTAGAAAAAAATTGTGTAAACATAGTATTATTTACATAAGGTTACTAATTCGAATGACGTAATATTTTGAAAGTTACAATATAAATAATAAGATGCTAATTTTTACGACTTAGTAATAATGACCAACTGGAAATATAGATTAATAAGAAACAATATTTTTATAAAATAGAAATAAGAACCCAAATCCGCTTCCAATCAATGCAATTGAAATTTCAAACATTTTGGAGTCTGGAATCCATATTGACGCGTTTTTTGATAGTGTATTAACTGATAGAGAAGAATAATTGTTTTTTATTTGGTTTTGTCTTCATGAAAGTAAAACAATTTTCGTTTTTGATCACAATATATTTTTTTTGATTGAATGAATGATTGACTAAAGTTTACCAAATTAATTGATATGCTTATTTCAAAAGATCGCGTTTAAATTACAGATATTCAATAATCATAAATAATTTATTATTTTTTTTTTTTGTAGAAAAGATGTCGTCATCATTACTGTTGGGTAACTTTGTTATTCAAGAGAAACATCAGCCCACTCAAATACAAACTGAAACTACATCAATATCGCCCATTACATTTCATTTCTATAAAGAACATGAACAAGAGTATATTGAAGGGACACCTAACATCTTGCCATCATTTGCTAATGTGACAAGAACAAATCAAACAAAACTTAAAAGATGTACATGTTGTCCGTATGGCTTTCATATCGATTTGGACTTTATTCGGTATTGTGAAGAATTAGCTGCTAAAGGGAAATGTGATTCGAGTAAAAATTGTGATAAGCAATATAAACGACGACAACGTAAATCTCTCGAAGTTATGCTTGGATTTGAAGATCAATGGATATTAGATTTTGAAAAAGAATTACATCCATCCAAACAATATAAATCCCAATTCCAAACTGTTTATGAGGTAAACACTTGTTCATACGAAAAAGTATAAAACGAATTTTCAAAGTTATGTATTTTTCATATTCAAATCACTCACGTGAATTTTTTTCACTCACCTAACATGTGTGTGTATGTTTTAGGCAGATAAATATAATATAACGGATTTTAACCGATCTATCGGCATCAAGTAGATTTGTTCCATCGTTCAAAAATCAAATAAACATGTCAAATTGAACGATAAAACAAATCAACTCAGTTGACGAAGTGGTGCGCACATGATGTTATCGTGTGCTTATTATATTTGACGAAATCAAAATCGATTGTCCACTCAAATAAAATAGAATAATGATATTAAAAAACTAATAGCGAATATAACAGCTACAAGAAAACTATTAACGTATAGTACTCAGTGATGTCACTTGAAATGTCATATTGTCTACACTGATTTATTACTATTGTTTCGGAAATTTCATGATTAAAATGTGATAATGTTACAATTTCGATATTGTATCCATCACTTTTACATATGTGTACGCGAAGCGCAAATGTATCCATACAAATAACAATTTGCTGTGAGTGCAGCGCCTCTTAAGGAGAATTTCAATTAGAGTACATTTGTGGTTATTCAAACATACTAATCATCGCTCAATGAGTACGAAAACATACAGAAATGAAACTCTCTTTGAGAGGCATCACTATCGCTGTCAACATGAAACATTTGGGCTACGTGTGCATGGCGTAGCCACTTTAAATCTATACTAGGGGCTAGACTAGGGGCGTACAGTGCCCGTAATATATTTTGTATGGAATCTGGACTGTGTAAGAGATAAGATATATTTTATTTATTTATTTTTTTTATTTATTTCACCGCCAATGACTGGCTTATTAATCAATTAGTAGTTAACAATTTTTTAAAAAATATCGAAAATATTGTTAGGAACCCCAAATAGTTTTCTTTTAAACTCATTTCTATTGGTAGATTCAATAAACAATTTCTTAATAATATTAACATATTCACAAATAAGCGTAATGGGAGCGTTTGTGTTTCTACTTAAATTACTTGAGATTTTAAATAGTTCAGCATTACGTAAATTACGTACATTTGGATTAACAAAAAACAAACTTTTTACAAATGGGCAATGAATTCTACTGTTTAATAAGTCATACATAAATAATAACGCGAAATTAATTCTGCGACGACTGAGTCTAGTCATATTCAACGAATTTAGGCGATCATCATAGGACGAAATTCGGTAATTGTTCGATACGATCGGATGCATACATTGAAAATTGACGTTGTATTCTTTCGATCAAATCAGATTTGGTTGAGGAGATGTTCAGCCATACAGTGCTGACGTAATCAAGATTTGGTTGAACAAATGCTGAATAGATTGCTTTCCGTGTGGTTTGATCATCTATGTCACTTGAAAAACGTTTCACAAAACTCAGTGCAGAGCTTGCTTTAGAGCTAATCAAATCAATGTGAGTCTTAAAATTTAGTCTATCATCGATCAACACACCCAAGTCCCGTTGTTTTGTAGAATTTGTAAAATAGTATTCACCGTAAGAGTAGAATGGTTTAGGTTGGGTTTTTCCACGGTGAAACGATCAAATTGAGCACTTATCAAGATTTAGATGTAAATCATTCAAATCACACCAATTTTTTAGTTTATTGATGGTAGATTGAAGTTGGAAAACATCCGCATCGTTATTCACTATCTTGGCAATTCGTACATCATCGGCGAACATTGATGAAAATACATTGTTTGAAGCCACCAATGGCAGGTCATTAATGAATAGTAAGAAAAGCGTTGGACCAATATGGCTACCCTGTGGGACACCCGAGTTTACTGTGAACTCAGGAGATTCGGCAGAACCCAATTTAACGTATTGTTGGCGATTAGATAGATATGATTTAATCCACTCAATGACATTTGCAGGAATTGAAAACGTTGTTAATTTACGAAGTAGAATGTCATGATTGACCCTGTCGAACGCTTTACTGAAGTCAAGATATATTACATCCACTCGATTTGAATCATTCAAGCCAGCAATGGAGTAGTGCAGAAATTCCATCAAATTTGTTACTGTTGATCTATGTTTCATGAAGCCATGTTGATGAGGAGATATTCTGTCAAATACAAGACGAATAAGATGAAAATTAACACAATGCTCAAAGAATTTAGCGATTGTCATTAGTTTTGCAATGCATCTATAATTCCTTATGTCCGATTTATCGCCTTTTTTGCAAATCGGTCGAACACAATATCGTTTCCAAGTGTTCGGAAAAATTCCACTTTGAAGAGATTCATTAAATATAATTGTGAGTGGCTCATATAAAACGGACGCACAATTTTTCAATACAAGGGGATGAATTGATCAAATACAAAATAACTATCCAAAATAAATTTTTCGTTTCCACTTAAATTTGGTAAAACGAGTGATGAAGATTGACCAGATTGGTTCGATGAAAAATTTTCACCAAAGAATTCAGCAAACATTGAGGCTTGTATATTTATATCCATTGACGAAATCGCACCATTGTGCAATACCCTCGGTAAACAGTCACCAGCTCGCTTCGAGTTGACAAATTTCCAGAATGAAGAGGGATTTGACTTCAACGATGATCCAAGTTTTCTCCTGTAGTTTTGAAACAAACGTACATTTAGAGAGTCAAACTCCTCACAAATACGATCAAAAAAGGCTTTGTCACCATTGATTTTAAATCGTTTCCATTCTTTATTCTTTCGATTTTTTCGAGTGATTGGAGTTGTTCATTCCACCACGGTCTTTTAAATGAACTGATTTTGGATCTCGGAACGAATATTGCGATGGCATCGTTCAAAACATTATGAAGGAACACAATCTTTTCATCCAGTGATTTGTATGTCAATTTTTCAACAATATTATAATCATAGAGATAATTGCAAATCCCAATGAAATCAGCGCGATTGAAGTTACGACTATAACAGTTTGCTTCACCGTTCCGATTATTTGCAGTGGGAATACCGCAAATAATAAGTAATGGTGGGTGATAGACGTCTATTTTTGTCAATGGATTTGATTCGAATATTTCAACATTCGTAAAATCATTGGTGAAAACCAAATCAAGTAATCGGCCATTATTATTGAATCTGTCATTGATTTGATTGTAGCCCAAACAGAAAATTTCCTGTAGAAAATCAGCTGCAAATTGTGGTGAAACGTTTAATGGCAACATAACATTCCAATTATCCCATAATTCATCATCCGGCACAATCCAATCCACCAGGGGAATGTTAAAATCTCCCAGAACAATGATAGAATCCGAATGTTCAAGATGAATGGATTTAATGGCATTTAAGTGCTTAGAGTAAATTTCAGATGATGAAGATGGTGGAATGTAAGCGGCATAAACATAAATCTTTGACTTGTTTGAACGATGGATGACAATACAAGCAAGGCGATGAAACGAGGTGTACGTAATGCATACTACGCGCCCGAATGTGCTGTCGGTAGCACAAATATGTGTTCTCAGTGGTACAAACGGACGCGTAGTAGGCACTACGTGCACTTCGTTTCATCGCCATGAATACAAGTAAATTCGATGTCGCTGGCGTCATTGATTTTAACAGACGTAGATGAAAGATCGTTTCGAATCGCTATTAATGTACCGCCTCCCAGTTGAAATGATGACCCAGTAGATTCACGATCGGTGCGATAGACGATAAACGAGTTATCAAAGTATTCAGTCGAAAAAAATGATTGATTCAACCAAGTTTCAGTAAGCACAATAACAGAAAAATCCGATGATGCAGAGTTGGCAAAAAATTGTTTTTGTTTTGACCGGAGACCACGTACATTTTGGTAATAAATGGACAATTTACTTATCTCGGGTTTGGTGATTTTTTCTTCGGCGACTTTTTCTCCGGTGATTTTTTCTCTGGCGTTTTCTTCGGTGATGAAATTGACGACGAGAGATCCATTAAATCCAATGTTGAAGTCGATGATCGCTTGGACTTCTTGTTTAAATTTTCCAACGATAGAAACATGTCATCTAAGGTCTGCTTCGGCAACTGAGTGAATTCACGCACCAATACATTCTGTGGCCACATGTTAGGGTCACATACAATTTCGAAATCATCATTGTTTAGTTAGATTTTAAATGAAACGAAATTCAACGAATTAATGTCGCAGTCCTTTTTTACGAGCTTTTGTATGTAAAAACGCGTTGCATCAGCAATAGATGAGTTCGTTGTGATGTAGTTTGAGATCTCATCATTTGAAGTTTCTTTGCTGAAACGAGATACCCAGACCGCTTTTTCGAATCTTGGTTTATCATCACGTTTTTTACGTTCTGGTTTCGGTTTAACTTCGATTATTGACAGTCCATTTGTGCCAGTTTTCGTGCCAATTTTTGGTTTCGGAGCATCATATATCGGAAGTTTATTTTCGCCATCATTTCTCCTACGTTTCGGTGTATTATTTATTCTCAAAGCATTGGCAAAAGATGATTTAGCCGATATTTCACTCGAAGCATTCATCAATTTTGGGGTCCAGCCAGTTTTGCGTTGAGAACCAACCGTTGGTTGTATTGCCGATTTATTAGGATGAGAGATCAAGACATTTGTGTTTGTTTCTATTGTTCGTGTCGTTTGTGCATTAGTTTCAGCCGTTTGTTTGATAGACGTTAAAATGTCCTTGAATTCAGCTAATTCCTTAGTGAAAGGCTCAATTGTTTCATCGTTTTTCTGGCGTGATCTAGAATTAGAGCGAGCAGTTTGCAATTTCATTACCTTTTTTCTTTCGGTAACCCAAGTGAACGCAATAGGCTTCGCCGAAAGTCTACAGGCCTTCAGCTAGACTTTCAATATAATTCCAATGCAGGCGTTCGTTGCTATTCTTTCTTCTTCACACTCAATATCATCTGCATGCGAATAAAACAAAAAGAAGAGAAGGGAGAATAGAAACGAACGACTGCATAAGAATTATATTGAAAGTCTAGCTGAAGGCCTGTAGACTTTCGACAAAGTCTATTTCGTTCACTCGGGAATTGATAATGATTCATCACAACAAACAAACGCCATTTGTGATACATGACAATACCATTCACTCTTAATTTTACTGCATTGCTTTCATTTTTGCAATCCTTTCCAACGGTATATTCTGCATATTCAATCCCAAAACATTTCAAATAACACAAATTATTACATTTTGCGCACTTTATTTTCGGGCCAGTTAACATCAGCGGTGGACAATCATCCCTACTGCATCTACGCTTACCCGAAGCCATTGTTTTTTAGTAAAAGAGCCCAGTAAGAAGAGCTCAAAGCCCCACCAAGTGGCCCCCTGTTGCCCCACGAGCAATGTCCAAGTACGGCCCCGAATTATTTCTTGATACGGGTTCTCTATTAGTGTGCATGTGACGTCACTGTCTTGCAATTGTATTGTAACTCAATTGTCAATATTTGACAGATTTGACAATAAAAAAAATTACAGCAATAGTCACAAAACCAATTATCGTCCAAAATAAATGAAATTTACTCAGTAAAATAAGTGATTAATCACAAAAAAAAAATTTACAAGTGAATAAAAATCACTTAATTCACCAATTGAAACATAAAAACACTAATATTTTATTATTTCAAAACTATAATAATTAAAAAATATGAGAGCGACAAATAACGTGACTTGATAAAACGACATGATATTCTTGATTCAATCTAGATATCTATTGGTGAGATCTGTTTTCAACAAAGTTGTACAGCAGTTTAGGAACTACAATATTCCAGAAGGTGGCATTTTGGTATCTTCTATCCGTTTCGCGAAATAAATAAAAAACCGCGAAAACTTGTTTCTCGTTTTGGATATTGACAATATAAAAATGACAATTGAATTATGTTTTCAGTAAGACTCTAATATTGAGCAGGTCAAGTACTACAATTTTTTCAAGCAAAAAATCACATTTTTTTCGGTTTTCGGCAAAGCCTGATTACATTCTATATACTTCTGTGTATTTAAGTGTGAACTCTCCCTATACAACGCCATCTCAACGGATGGAATTTGAACGATTTGTGAATATTTTTTTCAATAAGATGAATCAATAGCTCTTTATGTCAGATTGAACATAAAAATTAATCACTAACGACCTCTTTAGTCATTGCTCCGCTACTACTGCTTTCAAGGATAGGAATGTAAAAAACTCGGCAGTAGTAGCGGATCAATTGTTGTTGATTGACACAAAGATGGGAAAAAAATCAAAGAAAACCAAAAAACAAAAGGAAAAAAACAAAAAAAACAGTTTTTGTCGTTCTTGTCATTTTTGTCGACTTGGTTCTACAATTTCGAGTCAGAATTTTGGATATTTTTTTCGTTTTACTTTTCTGGTGAATTTGTTTGTAATAAATTGTTAGTGTTTTCATCGTTTTCATTTCGATGGCAATCAAATGGTCTAAAACAATCATTTTTACATTGTTGTCACTGTTGTCACTTTCGTTGATTATTAATTCGACGTAACAACTGGAGGCCGATGCACTTGACATTGTGAATAATTCTTTTTTCTTTCTCTCGAACTCAAACCAACAATAAAGAATTTAAAAAAAACAGATAAAAATGTAAACACTTGTTTTGTTGATCGATATGAAAGTGTTGTTTTGTTTGTGAGCAAGCGAAAGCACCTAACACTTTGAAAAATTTTGAGACTGACGTTTGCCAATAAACAATAGCGTCTCTTTGGATATTTACATAGAACTACATGTTCGTGTGACAGCAATAGCTACACACACATTAATTCTACTGTCAAATACACAACTGTCAGTTTGAAATGGCTGGTTTCCAACGAAAGTTGGACATTTCACAATATTTTCTGCACACCAATACATATATATGTATATATAAAATGCGCAGAAAAAGTTGTGAAATGTCCAACTTTCGTTGGAAACCAGCTATTTCAAACTGACAGTTGTGTATTTGACAGTAGAATTTATGTGTGTGTATGTGTACCACGCACACGAATACATTTCTTTCACACATACATTGCTTTCAATGACAATTGCCATAGAGGCGCTACTGCTTATTTCAGATGAATTGCCTGAAAATTAATACATTGATTACATATACAAGCTTCATGTCATTGATTTTTCTCAATTCAACACTTATTTTCCCATGGTAATTTCAAATCAAAGTAAATGGAAAAAAAAACTATAAAACATCATAATAATATAATAATATTATGACAACAACAACAACAACAACAACAACACTCGTTTAAGGACCATTAATGTCTTTCAGCTACTGGTCCGTTTTGTAATGGTCGACCCTTAACAATTCTTCTCCATCGCACCCTATCGAGAGCCAGGTCCTGAGTTTCTCTACTCCATTCGATTCCTCTTTCATTCAAATCACTCTTTACCGAATCCAAATATCGTCTGCCGCTACTTCTCGGTTCATTCACTTGGACATTCAAAATTAACTTCGGCAATCGATACTCATTCATACGCTGTACATGACCAAACCATCTCAATTTCGACTTTCTAGCCACTTCATCCACCGAATCCACATTCAAATCCCCACGTATTTTCTCATTCCGAATTCTATTTTCCCATTGATCCCTACGCGAAACACCCGAAATCATACACAGCACTTTCATATCCGCCACTTCCAAATCATGAATTAGATTATTATTAGATCATTAGATTCGACCCAGCTCTCGCTTCCATAATCATCAACTTTGTTTCCCTGCTCAACTCACTCTTGTTAAATACATGTGATCTGAGCTGCGCAACAACCTTATTACCATTCACTCTACGATGTACAAATTCCTTATCCAGTCTGCCATCCTCAGAGAAGATGCAACCTAGATATTTGAATTGAGCCACCTGCTCAAGCTCATTCCCATTCAACATACACTTCACTGTTTTCGATTTTTCCCAATATGCATAATCTCTTTCCGTTAATATTCGCTTCCATATCTTCTCCAAAATGACCCAAAACATTCGCGAAATTACTATTATCTTTACCAACTCTAGCATTCAAATCTCCCAACAATATAATGCGTTCACTTCCCTTGTTGAACAAAATTAGCCATGAAAATCAATCGCTTCCAATAAACAGAATGAAATGGAACGTGATTTGAATGGAAAAAAAGAAACAAAAATACATAAATCATTAAAATAAAATTGATTTGGAAAATAATTCAAAAATATTTCAATTGTTTATATCAAGGATATCAAGGATATCAAGCGTCTTCTCTACACGTTCGACACAAACACGAACTTTACAAAGCTCACAAATGATTTAAGTGATGACAGCCGTCAAACTAAGCTTACTTCAAATGCAATGTTTACATTTTTAAAACATAACCTCAACAACCTGTGTGTTTTTTGTCAGGCAAAACGGGCAAAACTTCGTCATAATTATAAATTATAAATTTGACATTATAAATTCATATTCAATCCAATACAACGCGTGAATAAAGGCGTAATATTTGTTTTGCCATTGTTACTCATATTTCTTCTCTGTCTTGGCCAACACGGCCAACACTTTGAAATTTCAATGGAATAGAACGAATAGAACTTTTTATTTCATCACTATTGATAACGATTGACTACTTAGCATTAAATGAAATGTATTTATTGACATTTTTTCTATTTTTTTCGGCTATAAATACAAAAACAAAATAATAAAATAGATTAACTCAGCCAATGTGGAACAAAGGACACAGAATGGCCAAAGCTCTATGGAATTGATTGTTGTCAGAATTGTGACAGCCTTAAATGACACGTTTGTGATTTTGATTGAATTTATAGTGAATAAATTTTTTTTCAATTTGGAAAATTTTCTCTATTCTCTAATTCAGTTGAACACATATGACACTTGTTTGCTTTATGAAAAAGTGTGAACAATGTGTTTGACACATACTTGATTTGACAGCGTTCGACAGTATCATGTTGTTGAGATGTTGTTTGGAACTTAATTCAGATGGCGTAAGCCACTGAAATTTGTCATTGTTATATAATATAATCAGACTTTGGTTTTCGGCGATTTTTAAAATAAAAAATTTGTCTGTAACTCAAGGACAGACGTTAGATCAATTTAGTTTGCTTTCTTCGTATATGCACTGAGGAATTAGGTGATTTGACAGATTTATGTCAAGATTCAAGCTTTTGATAGTTCCATGAGAAGTAATGCAAGTTTTCCTTCCACTCAGAGGAATCCTGCAGTGCACACAAAGAAACGATTAAAAAAATTGCAATAAGAAGTAAATTTCGACTATAGTAAAGCTATAGCTTCCATTGAGACGTATAGTTTTTACTTGTAGTAGTTAGCTACTGTTAGTTTTATACTAAACGCACAATGAATGCTTTCCATAAAATTTTCATTTTTTCCTGCAGATATTCGATGAATTACATCACAAAGTATCTTCACCATATGAAAATGTTGACTATAAAGAAGAACCATTTAAAACTAAAAACGAACCTGTGTTGTCACCATCACAGCAAGGTGATTTTGTGAATAGTGTACTGTTCGATGTTTATTCCGACTTTGAACGAACATTAGAGCGAACTTCAATACGCAATGAAAGTGAAAAATCAAAAGAGAAAAGTAAGTATATTCAAAAAGAATTTAATAGTGTGAAATTAATTAGTTATTGAGAGACATAGTAACTAACCAAATATATAGTTCTAGCGACCAAAATATAATTTAATACATATGCGACATACAAGAAAAGTCTATGATGATTTTGATGTAGTGTGGCATTTCTATTGTGAGTGGAAACGTACGTGTGCCATTGTTACTCATATTTTAGGCCTAGAGACAAAATCTTTAATTTTCATAAGAAATTGAGGGTGATTCCAGGTGTAATTATGGATTTTCACAAAATAGTCGAGTGTGATGATCACACTGTGATCTGAGACCTATGCGCCGTTCTGAAGCATCATGCATCCTGTTGCCACCAAATTTGTGTATAAAGACATTGAAGAAGCCTTGAAAAATCATTCTACTCCTAGGCCTAAAGTATAAGATTTTGGCTCATTGGGATTTGAATTACTTGCTTGAAAGTTCACTGCATACCCACATTGGAATAAATAATGGTTGATACATTTTTTTAGTGGGTTGATTCAAAAAATTCAGCTGAAAAATGCCTTATTAATGATCTCATTCTATTTGTACGACAGTTTTTCTCGTCCAATTTTTATAAAATGTCTTTTTGAGCAAATACTTTTATCATGAAGAAATGTAATGGTTAGATTAAAATAAATCTTTTTGAACCGAATATGAAAATATTGAGAACTCCACATAAATATATTTCATAACTTCTCTTCTTGATTTACAATAATTAATTTCGCAACTATCACTGTCATGATACAACATGAAATATTTGAGCTGATTTTCAAACTAGATAGACACTTTCAGAATAGCCGTTTTCTAAGAACAGAACTTTCTACCAAACATGAAGAAAAAAAAGTACCCCACATGTCTGAAGTTGGTTCACTTTCTATGTAACCAACTAACAAAATAAAAAACTTCTTTCGAGGTGAATATTTGTGACGAAACTCAATTTTTATTAAAGATTTGATGTATAGGCTCTCTATCCCTCTTCATGTCGCTCTATGAACTAGTGTCTCAGCTTATACACAACAAGGCTGTAGTCTACAACAATAGCTGTCAAACGTGCAGCGCCTCGAAGATGTTTGACTCTATTGAATACACTGTCAAAATTATTCGTGAAGTTGTTCACAGATAGTCTGTTAAAATATGAAATTGACAGATTTTCCGTTGAAATATTCAAATTTAACAGAAAATTATATAAAAACACCATGGTTTCAATGTCATAATGAACGTCATAATATATTGAGGTTATGGTAAATTTACGTGGTTTTCAGATAATTTTGAATATTTTAACGGAAAATCTGTCAATTCCGTATTTTAACAGACTATCAGTGACCAACTTCACTAATAATTTTGACAGTGTATGATGTTTGATACTAAAATGTATTTCAAATCGGATGAACAATGAGTGCGTTTAATCATACAGCTCACATTGAACATAGAAAATTATTGCAACAAATGTTATTGTTGTTGTATGACTATCCCTATGATACACAACTTGTATTGAAAGAAAGACTGTTCGTTGTACGTGACAATTGCTGTCATCAACACTAGTTTTACAGAACGGCATGATTTATCGTAGATGGCATAATGTTGCAAATTTCAATGAAAATTTACATTAACATAATACAATAATAGCGCTCACCGGAAACTCATCCTTAAAAAAGATTTTTATTTTCCGTGACGAATAAACAAAAAAATGGTTCTAAAATTCTGAAGAAATGTATTGGAAATATGAATTAATTCGGTTACTTTTCAATAGATGGCTCTAGCTGTAATATATATCTGACTACAGCTTTGCGTTTTAGTTATGTTATGATTATTTTAATGCCAACATAATTAATGTTATGTTATGTTTGGAACACTATTCATCTTAATAACGTTAATAAGATTCCACCATAATAATAACATAATATGTTATTAATATGTTTGGAAAATCTTATTATTATGTTAATAATATAATCAAACATAATACAATACCAAGTCTCATGATTTTTCGGATAAATTTATTCTCAATTGCATTTCAAAGAGGAAAGAAACCCACGTTGAATTTCAAATTGATTTTTCTCAGCTATCCGGTAGGAAAAACGCAAAAATAAATTAATTTTTGACTATAGTAAAAAAAATTTCAAGACCTATCAACTAGAAGTGTCAGTTGCCCAGGCTGATCCATGGATTCTCAGGATTTGGCCTGCATTCCAAGGCTTCCTATTTGGAATTTCATATAAAAATAAACATAAAATTATGTACACCAATTTCTCATGAAATTTCAAACAGGAAGCCTTGGAATGCAGGCCAAATCCCGAGAATCCATGGATCAGCCTGGGAAACTGACACTTCTAGTTGATAGGTCTTGAAATTTTTTTTACTATAGTCAAAAATTAATTTATTTTTGCGTTTTTCCTACCGGATAGCTGAGAAAAATCAATTTGAAATTCAACGTGGGTTTCTTTCCTCTTTGAAATGCAAGTGAGAATAAATTTATCCGAAAAATCATGAGACTTAGTATTGTATTATGTTTGATTATGTTATGAATATAATAATAAGATTTTTCAAACATATTTATAACATATCATGTTATTAATATGTTAGCATCTTATTAACGTTATTAATATGTTATGTTCGGCCAAAATAAATAATATTTGATTATATTATGGTTATGTTATGTTATATCATACTACTTTTTTAATAACGGTAAAGCTGTATATCTGACAGTGACATAATTTTCCAGTCTGTTGGAAAGGTTTGACATCTGTCAATCATATTAAGTGTATATGGCTTTGAGTTTTGCACAGCAATATAATTTTTTGCCGCACTGAATATGTCTGGATTTGAGGTAAATAAACAGCATTTGCGGGGACAGTTGTATTTTACGACAAGACAAGTGAAAAAAACAATAATGACATTTTGTAGATATAAAGGGCGAACCAATCGTCCTTCTAAAAAATGGGATTTTCCTATTATTTCAGGGATGGGGTCGACATGGACCAAGTGATAAAAGCTCATAAAAATGTTCGTGCTACTCTTTTCTAATAATAATCAATTGATAGAAACCAAATTCGGACAACAATATCGCCAGAATTTACAAAGTCTTAAGAAGGTGGTGCTTTTGGGCTATGATTTTTTGCAGAGTTCATGCTAAACATTTCGAGGAGAATTTAGATAAAGATAATCTTCTAACCCCGCTATAATCTCTAGACATTACTCCTTCTAAATCAAATAACCTTTGATGACCAAACGCATGTCTTGGTTACGCAGTACTTGTGTTCTTGAAGAAGGCAAAAATCGGCTGGGTTTGTTCTTGGTACAATTCTTTTGGGACGGAATCCATAAATTGCCAGAAAGAAGGGAAAAAGTAGTGGTTAATGAGGGAATACTTCGAATAATGTATTAATTCATTTTGTTTAAAAAATAAATGCGTTTTTTGACAAAAAAAAAGTATCCGAAGAACAAATAGATCCAATTTATGCAAAGTTGCAAACACACTGACATGTCATTGATGCATTAATTATACGTGTTAACAATTTTAAGGCGCCATCTATTTGGTTATTTGTTACAAAAATTATATCAAAAACAATCATAAATCAACAACACAATGTATTTTTACCTACCCTGGTAAGCAGTCTATATAGCCCTGTACATTTGTATGTGAGTCTCCCGGTTAAGTGCCATCTAAATGAACAAACATAAATTAGATTCACCAACATTTGATACTGAATCTGAATAAAAATTGATTATGTGTAAAAATAATTAAATATTTATGTTCAATAAAATATTTTTCAATATTAAATTATCGAAATATAAATATTTTTGAAATAAAATAATAAAAACACTTCATTGAGAAATTAAAAATACAACTAAAGCAAAACAAACTATTTATATTAAGTCTCCGCATGTTTATTTGATTGGCGTTTGTTGTATACATGTACTGGGTATACAATACAATACATGGGAAAGCTTATGTCAAAACTGTCAAACGCATTGTTTACATTTTATAAACATAACCTTAGTGTGGATCAATTTGCAACACGATCTGAATTACGGCATAATTGGTTTAATTTAGCAAATAAAATGTCACTACAATTGTTGTTTACCGTTTTGGACAATATGCAAACAAATAACAAAATGTTCGATCAAATCAATGGAATTCGATTGACAAGTAACGCAATTTGTTGTTTCTTCCAAAAATAAAATATATAAAAGAAATGTACAATCATTGTATTTCAATTCAGAAAATCAAAATTCACATTTTTGTTCACTATTGTGTGTGACTTCAGTAAATTAAATAAACTCTTCATCAATTCACTTCGAATAGATTTATAATTTTCATATTACAATAACAAATGAAATGTCAATTTGTATGGAAATAAACACACTAAACAATATGCGGTTATGTTTTCAATGAGTTATATAGTAAACAACTTATGTCAAGTCAGTGTCGCCTGAAACGATTACACAGCAACTACACAGTAAAATAAAATTGAAATAAAACAACGGATTGTTGTCGCTCAACAAAGAATTGGTGATTGTTGTTTCTCCCGAGTAAAATGTTTATAAAAATATTGTTTTAGTTCATAGCACGCAAAATGTTTTTAATT
The DNA here is from genome assembly GCA_029041755.1 of Resseliella maxima. Classification (NCBI taxonomy): domain Eukaryota; kingdom Metazoa; phylum Arthropoda; class Insecta; order Diptera; family Cecidomyiidae; genus Resseliella; species Resseliella maxima. Next base: position 61,707 of record JAQOWM010000122.1, read on the forward strand.
TTTTCGAGTCAAATATTTTTAAAGATATATTCTAATCTATTTGGGTTTATTTTTATCCATTCGGATTTTTGACTATAAAAATCCAAAAAACTAATTAAAAAATTCTTTTGGTTTTACAGTGTAAGCTTTCCCATGTATTGTATTGTATACCCAGTACATGTATACAACAAACGCCAATCGAATAAACATGCGGAGACTTAATATAAATAGTTTGATTTGCTTTAGTTGTATTTTTAATTTCTCAATGAAGTGTTTTTATTATTTTATTTCAAAAATATTTATATTTCGATAATTTAATAATGAAAAATATTTTATTGAACATAAATATTTAATTATTTTTACGCATAATCAATTTTTATTCAGATTCAGTATCAAATGTTGGTGAATCTAATTTATGTTTGTTCATTTAGATGGCGTTCGGGAACGTGTTTGAATTTTTTTTCTCACTGCATAGCTCCCTAGATTTTTACCCAAAATTACAGTCACTTATACTAAAAAAAAAAATGAGCGCCACTCCCATATAGATTTTTTTTTATTTTTAAATTGACGCTTTATCATAACACAATATTTTAGTTTATCTTTAATGTGCAAAATTTAATGTATGTTCCAAACGTTGCGATATAACGCAAAGAAAATTTTATTCAATGTAACTTAGTGTTAGAAACTTTGCTCCACACTAAACAGTAAGTAGTTTCAAATAAACATCAAACAATTTCAATTCTACAAACTTGAAAATAAAAGCGTATGAAGAATGACGGGAAATCATAATTTAGTTCGTCCAAACTAAACAAAAAAGGAGTACTGTATTTGCCTCAACCGGAGAATGTAATGCTCACATTGTGAGGTTTTATTTATATTCTTCATAGTATCATATATCACGAGCTTTCATGTAAAACTTAAACTACAAAGCAACTGCTTTAAAACAGCTATGCAAATCGAGTTGTTTGCCATACACAAATAAGCGTACGCAACGAGCAATGCTCCCTGATTCAAATCAAAAACCAAGATTTTATTTGTTACAAAGAGAGATGAACACATGCAATATGTATTCATCTATCTCTATTTGCATTCCCCTGTTGATATAATATTAGCATTCAGATTGCAGTGAAACAGAGAGAAGTTGAGGTATAGAATTCATGAGCCTGGATAAAATAGATTCTGAAAAGTTAGAAAACAACCCGAGAAACATTCCTGCGTTAACGAATGCATTCAAACAGATTGCGATTCACATGCAATAGCCAACTTCACCCGCAACGCAATGCGAGTGTACGACGGTTTGTCGGCGTAAAGGTTTTCATCCGAAAATTCTCGCAAATCTCAAAAAATGTAGCAAATTTATTTTTACTCAATTCTTCATTCTATGCAATGTTTATGCATTTTTATCAAAGAAAAAAGTATACGTTCATTTTTTGAAGATTTCCTTCATTTTTTTGAAGAAATATAGTCGATCACTATTACTGCTTTTTAGCGCTAAATGAGATAAATTGTAAAATATGTCTGATATCTAATACATATTATATAGGTATTTGTATTCTCATCAGATATTACACTGAGCTTCTTCTTTCATGTATCTCTTATGTATTGATTCTTCATTCATCTTCGTTTATATAAAACATCGTGTCAGCGGTTAACGTTATTTCGACAGTAAAGCTCAGTGTAACGTCTGATTTCAATAGTTTGATTTGTATTATCTTCACAACCCGCAAATTGAATCGAAAACTGATAAGAATTTGATAAATCCCTTGAATATTCTTACATGTTATAACTATTGAATCAAATCTTTTAATGAATGTGGCTACTTGAACGTCAAACCAAAATTTCGAAATTGATTTTTTCCTTCAAAATCACAATTTTCATTAGAAAAATTCGAAAATCTATGTTTTATCTGAAATTTCAGTGTGATTTTCCATAAATGTGGTGTAAAGAAATACTTATATTATAGACAAATGATACAACTCAAAACAAACAAAATTAAAATCTACTTCAAGGTATCAAAAAAAGTTGTGTTTTGCTAAAAATGGAATATTGCGGAAAAAGCGATAAAAAAAAAAAAAAAATACTCAAAATGAAAGAGATAGGTGGAAACAAAGAGTGGGAGATAGAAGGGAGAAGAAACTTAAATACATCAAGAGAAGGGGAGAGAAAGAGAGAGATAGATTTAATTATTATGTGTGCGAATGTGTTGCTTTTGAATCACTTGATTTACTCACATGAATGCCACTACCAATTTCAATACAATATTATGACATTTTTCTTTTACATTTTTGAAATCGAAGACATGAACAGTTATCTAAAGCTTTGGTAGTAGTCTATTTAAGTAAAACACATCTAGTCATTTAGTAATGAGTTTGAAATCTGCTCAAAATGTGTATAAGAGAATTAAATCTCGACTTAGAATCGGTAATAAAATCAATGTTATTATTATTTTGAATACTTCTATATTTATTTTATTTCAATAGGTTCTTGTCTATCAGGACACGAAACATATGATAATGCGAAACATTTGGACTCAGGATACCATCCAAAAGATCCTACACTACGATCAAAATCTACCTCACATGATATTTATACACAAAATATAGTGACTGAGGAAATACAAGAGGAAATTGTGCACCAAACTATTGATACAAATCAATCTGATACAAATCAAATAGCTATAGCCCAACGAACATTCAGGTAACGATTTTAGTTAAATTCAGAGTTAAGATATGTAACGATTTTACTCATTTCTGTGAATAAATTGATCGCATTCTCACCCATTTCTACATTTGTGTGTTTTACACATATTTGTTTGGATGATATTCATTCAAAGTAGAAATGAGTGAAACTAGGATCAATTTACCTTTTTACCTTCCATTTGACAAATTATTGACGCACATATTCAAAAAATTAATTTTTTTTTTTTCAATTTTCTTTCGTTTCATGCACTTCGACTACGCTCGGAATTCTCTCTATTGTGACGATAAAATGGTTGGATCTTCGGTTAATTTCAACCCCAACATCAACCTTGGACATATGCCTGAATCTGACGTATTTTCGTTACTAAATGTTGCTTGGGATAGCCGTAACGAAGAAGATCAACAGTTTGAAACTGACATTTATAACATTCAAATTGAGAAACTTTCATTGGCTAATCGAACTTTAAGTGACCAACTGCAAAGTGTTCGAAATCAATTGAGTGAAAACTTAAACCGTGTTCGTGATTTTGAAGAACATGTAAAATTAATTCCCAAGCTTCAACTTGAGTTATCAGTTGAAAAAGCAGAAAATCGTGATTTACATCTAAAGCTGAAATCATTGAAAAATACAATAGAAAAAAAACATGAAAATCCGATATTCATTGAAACAAATAAAACAAAAGTTGATTCATCAACTATTACTAACTTGACCATGTCAGCATTAGGAGAGGAAATCACAATCAATCCACACCGTGTATGCGCTCAATCATTAGAAGGTCTCAATATTCGATTTTCACCGAAAAGTTCTAGTTCATATGAGTCACAAAAAGAATGTACTAGTCCTATGGTTTCCAGTCAGACAACTACACAAAATGTGGGCTGTATGACAACAAAAGTTTTTTCAAGGGATATAGGCATCGTAACGCTTCCTGTACAAATTTCTACTCGTACTATGGCAATAAATACGGATATAAGCGAAAAAAATCCATTTGAAAAAACACATCCAAGGCCAGTTTTGAAAAGTGTCAGTGTTCAAGGCAACTTTGAAGTAGAAAAACGAAATGTGGCAACCTTTACAGACCCTTTGTTTTTATCGCCATCGGTTACACAGTGTTCAGTAGCCGTAATGGCTGTGCCAAATGTGCGGGCTGGTTCATGCATGGCCAAACCTGAAGTGAGATCAATTGGTGTTGAAAACATATTTCAGAAAAGGAAACTACGATCATTTGGAACTGATCCTATTAAAAATGTAGTAGAAAATCCTTGTGAAAAATGTACTCATTCACGAATATCACTCAAATCATTAGGTGTTCCATTGGATCCAGTATTTGAAAAAGATAGTCAATTTTTTGAAAAATCAAAAGAATTTCGTTCAGTTGGGATTCAAGAATGTCCAAACACTTCAAGTAAATTTTGTCAATGTAAGGATTACTTTAAAATTATATAGAATCAAGGTTTTATTTTTTATGGTATTTTTTCCTTTTTGTTGAAATTACTAATGAGTTTTTATTTATTTTTCCGCGTAAAAAAAACTACTTTTCAATCCATTTAAAATGCTCTGAAAGTTATAGTTCTTTCATATAATAATTTGTCCTGGTTATTGACATTGTTTTAATATCAATAATCTATAAAATGATTAAACTCAAACATATAAGATATACTAAATATGATTCAAATTTGATTGACTTTCTAAACATTTTAAATGTGAAAAATACTAATATAACTTCAACCCATGATATGAAATTATTCCTTTTAGTGATGAGTATTAATTAGATGTTTACTTTACAAAAATATCATTATTAAAATAGATGATTCATCATCGAAACTTGGCACACAAACTGCCACAACTGAAACAAGCGATTTAATACTTCACATTAATCGTGGTGTTAATACAGACCCCTCTCCACCAAAAAAGAGTCGGCTTACCAACACGGAAAAAATGTTAACCGAAGAAAAATCTACAAACACAAATATTATAAAAAAAATAACGGTCGGTACAGGAACAAATACAGACTTTTATGCAATTCAAGAAGATGGAAGTAACATCGAGTCCTGTGAGATGGGTAGTAAATCAGAGTCATCTAATGAGCACAAATGTCATAATTGTCTTGCAAAAATCGAAATTAAGCAAAGAACAATCATAACAAAACCAAATGTAGTGAAGAAGAATGTTTGTACATCGGCGATAAAATCAACGACAAACACCATATCGGCAGAAAAATTTACAGAAGATCAAAATGAAGAATTATCTATTTCAAACCAATCAACAGACCTACAATCTCGCATACCCCGGCCAAAATCATTATTGAGTCCTAAATCGGAAAGAAAATTCAACAGGCAAAATACATACACAATTCAATCTTCATCTACATGTCCAGTTGAGCTTTATCTATCGTGAGTACATAAATAATGGGGTGATAGTATTTTCACACTTTTTCGAATATCAACAGCGTTCTGTGAAAACACAAGTAATAAATGGAACAAACCAAAGCACAGTATTACAATACAATTGAATACAAATTCGAGTATTTTATTCAAGTTCGATGTTTTTCAAATTTTTACATAGCCACATAGTGGCGGATTAACATAGTTCAGTCAGTTCTATCTCTTTTTAAGGTAGATTTTCCAATGACAACGATTGCAATCGTTGACGTTTTGAATCGTTCATTCAAATCGTTGAACGAATTTCAGAAAACGTATTGATTGCAATCGTTGTCCTTGGAAAATCCACCTTACACACAATAATTTAGTATATGCACAGATGCAACAAATCGCAAATTAAACGTTCATTCATCATATCTTTTCAAGGGTTACCGATTTTTATTACAATTTTTTAGATAGAATTCACGTGTTGAGAATAATTTTAAACTACTTTATGCGCATGTTCTTAAAAAATATTTGAGAATATAAACGTCATTGTTTTACAATGTATTTCATAAAGACTGAAATACTATATTGAACACATCAATATCATTTGTTTCGTTTAATTTTTAATTCAGTATTATACATTTTATTTCTTGAGATTTTGAAGTTTTTCATTTCATTTTATTCGTCAAAGAGTTTGTTTGCAAGAGTTTTTGAAATTGAAACTATTATCAATGGTTGAATATAATAAATATGATGATTTAAAGGAACAACAAGTTATATCAAATGTATTCCAATGCATTACATCAACAGAACAGTCACAACCAAACATTGAAAGCAGCCAAATGTAGATGATATTTTTAATAATCATCTATTAAATAGAATATAATACAATAATCTTAAAACCATTTTCTTCCCAATTTATACAGTGCAAATGCAGCTAAAGAACAAACTACAGAAAATAATTCATATAACAATCAAAAGTCCACATATCAATATGCTGATGCTAAAAACGATATTGCAAAAGAGGACACTTCGTCTGATTCTATCGCAGCTGGTGCAAATACAAGTAATACGTCACAATTGGAACGTGCTGCATTAAATAAACATGAAACATCAAATACGGAAAAGGACGACCATGGCTTATGGAGCCACTCAATGAAGTCTTCATCAACTTATTCGCATTTAGTGTCTCCTACAAAAACCCGACAAAAGTAAGTTAACTTTTTTGTGAAATATTAACTTTTTGTACTTATCTATTAATATTCATATATATATATAACACATTCAGAAGAAAACCATCGAAAGAGATGCAAGCTGCTCTTAAAGTAATTAATGACTCATTATCAAAGGGGCAACATCTAGCAACTACACTGAAAAGTGCCAACAAAATTGTACAGAAAGAATGGTTTCGGGTAACGAGCACAGAAAATGCCCAACCATTTGAAGTTGAAGATTATTTAGACTGTTTTGAAGAGTTTTCACCAATTTTATTAAAATATATGGTAAACTTGACTGATGCAAATGTAAGTACAACTGGCAAATATTGAAAAAAAGAATCGAGGTTAAAGCAAAGATCATTAATTTCAACAGGGCAATACTGCTATGCATTATGCGGTTTCACATGGAAATTTTGATGTCGTATCGATATTGTTAGATTCTAAAGTATGTGACATAAATACTACAAATAATGCTGGATATACTTGTGTTATGCTAGTTTCATTAGCCAAACTAGATGCAGCTGAACATCAAAATGTTGTTCACCGCTTATTCCAAATGTCTGATGTGAATATTCGCGCCAAAAAGCATAGCCAAACCGCATTAATGTTAGCTACATCACATGGAAATTATAATATGGTTCGTATGTTACTCGATGCTGGAGCCGATATTAATATTCAAGATGAGGATGGTTCTACAGCTTTAATGTGTGCTGCTGAGCACGGTCGTATGGATATCATAAAAATACTTCTTGCCCATCCTGATTGTGACAGTAGAATAGAAGATTTGGTGAGGCTTATTTACATAATTTACATTCATTGTCATTTTCATATAATACTTAAAACTTTTTAGGATGGAAGTACGGCTCTGAAAATTTCGCTAGAAGCTGGACATAGAGAGTAATTATATACATTTTGGTATATAAAGTACCTCGCAATTTTTGGCGTCATTTCCTCCACTTTCGCTTAAATTACATTGTGTCATACCGTCCATGAGAAAAGTTAGTTTTGAGCTTGAATGTAAAGGCAAGTGGAGACACCATATAAAAAAATAACGCCAAATATTGAGACACATTTGCGAGATACTTTGTATAAATAAAATTATACAGAAATGTACATTTACTTCTTATTTCAGTATTGGTGTGCTTTTATATGCTCATGAATATATGATAAAAAATAAATCACCGTATACGTCGCGAAGTGGTTGTCGAAGTTGGAAGCCATCATCTTCGCTGAATGCATCCACAAATCTTTTACACAGTCAGGCTTCAACAACCGAGATGACGAATACATCTGAAGTACCTAACACAGCGAATAACATTCATAAAAATATTTCATAATGGGGGAGTATTGATGTTTTTATTTCACCTCGTATAAGTAGAGAAATTAGTGAACATGAAAAGGAATGGAACGAGCTTGCAAATGTCAATAGATTTCGTTTGCAAACCGGATTTTGCAAATCCGGATTTTGCAAATCAATTTTAATTACAATATTCTATTACTAATTAATAATATACTATAGTAGGATTTCTATTAATTTCAATTATGTAAAATATTTTATTACAATTTTTTAAAATTCAACAAAAATGTTACAAAAAATGGTTTACAATAGATACATTAACACATGGGTCAATACTGTTTTCGTATATCGAATTCTTATTTGTATTTTTATTTTGTCGTCATCCTCTCATACCATATACATGCAGAGAGAAAGAGAAAGAGAGAGAAAGTGAGTGAGTAAGTAAGAAAAAGAGATTGCTGAAATATAGCAGTTATCAAATATCACAAGAATCTCTTATTCCTACAAAAAAGACATTCATAATTTCATATGAACAGTTGAGAGTGAAAATGTTATCCAGAAAATTTCCGGGTAAAAATGTTACTATTCAATGTATTTTTTTGTTGTTTTTTGTATGTTTAATTCACTGAATAATAACATTTTTACCCGGAACTTTTCTGGATAACATGTTCACTCTCAACTGTTCATATGTAGCATATCAGAAGAAATACACTTGTCAAAATATGATAAAACTAGATAATTTTTGGAATTTGTATGAAATGCAATATGTTCTTATCAGATATAATTAGAAAAAATAAAAAAAGATGATGAATATTCCCAACCATTTCAGTTTATAAATTATATACATTTCTTATTAATCTAAGATACAGACAGTTTCTATTTACTACAGAAAAATTAGTGAAAATTCGAATGAATCGTACTTCGAATGTTTCATGTTGACCAGGATAGTGACGCCTCCCATATAATGCGTGCAACACTACATTTTAAATGCAAAGTTTCATCATTCAGACAGCCACCAATGCCATCCAAAGGGGAAATCACTCTGAAAAAGTAATTTTCAAAATTACTTCCACAATTACTTTTTTAGTAAAAATTAGTTTTGCTATTACTTTTTTTGTTGCGATTACTTTTTATTTGACAATTACTTATGTCATTTTATGAGCATTTGGTATGAAAACGTACAAAAATAATCGCCAAATGGAAAGTAATTGCAAAAAAAAGTAATAGCAAAACTAATTTTTACTAAAAAAGTAATTGTGGAAGTAATTTTGAAAATTACTTTTTCAGAGTGATTTCCCCCTTGATGCCATCTCTGAAGAACAATCAATTCAGAAGTTTTATTTCTGCACAAAATCATTAGTATATTGGGAGTGCGAATTAATTTTAGAGGATTGATAGGAGATGGCGTAACTTGTACTGTAACCCAACTAGCAAATTAGTTACAAAATTCATCCAGAAATGTCACAATTCGGTTATATTTCTGTAACTTGCAACAAATTCATCATAATGGATATAATACTGTTTTTGGTGCAATCATTGCATCCAATTAATTAGCTTTGTTATTAATAAGTAACAATTGAATAACAATTCTTGAAATGAATTACTGAAATTAAATATTTTTTAAATAAAAAGTCAGCGATATTCAATATATTTTAGTTCTTTTATTTTAATAGTCTTACTTTTAAAAACAGTTTTCGCTTTTCCTATTCGCATTTGCTTTCGGTAGTCGCTAATCACTGCTTTGCTTTCCCTTTAGTGGTATTCGCTTTAGAGTTGATAAAAGAAAAAGGCGTACAAGTATTTTGGAAAAGATTCTATACAGAATACTTTCATAATTTGCAGTTGGTGATCTCGTCGTAATAATTGACGACAATATGCCACCAGCGAAGTGGATCTTTATCATTTAAAGACCATTATTGCCCTTCAGCGTCTGGTCTATTTTGTAATGGCAGCCCCTTAACAATTCTTCTCCAGCAAACCCTATCGAGCCAGGTCTTGAGTTTCCCCATTCCAGCCATACCCTCTTTCGTTCAAATCGTTCTTAACTGAATCCAAATATCGCCTCCGCGGTCTACCTCTACCTCTCGGTGCATTCACTTCCGCATTCAAAATTAACTTTGGTAAACGATACTCATTCATACGTTGTACATGCTCAAACCATCTTAATATCATGCCCAAACCATCTTAATCTCATGCCTAAACCATCTTAACCATCCTAAACGACCGAATATCGTTTAACCAAAATGCAAACGTGGGCAAAAGTATGTCTAAGCAGCTCATCTATCGTATGCGATGCCCATTGGGCAAGCATATCGAAATACTGCGATCACCGTGTGTGCGCAATGGATTTGTATTTTGAACTGCGTACGCGTTGGTTATGTATGCGACTCAATAAAATACAATTTCTTTCGATATGCATGCCCAATGAGCATTGCCTAAGATAGACGAGCAGCTTAGCTATGCTTTTGCGCACGTTTGCCAAAATGATTACACTTGTAATAACTTTTCCCATTTAAGTATTGTTCTTCATTATTATAAGAAGAAGAGTTATTTATTCTTTGTTATAATAACATATATGCAATGTAACAATATCCATATAATAACCATATTGGGAACAACAGCCAAAGCGTGATATCCATTGCCAGAATGTTGTGCATTTGGTGGGATCAGAAAGGTGTCGTGTATTACGAGCTGCTAAAACCTAAGATACCTAATAGTCACGGAATTTTTTGACGAACTGTCAAAGATTTGTGACTAACGCCGCTTTTGTTTATTTTGACAGAAATGTGTCTGTCATTTGAATAACCCCACGTGTAGTTCATATTAATTCCAACGAAAATTTTAACTTTTCCAACAATGCTTCGTATTCCACATTACTTTAAACTTTACAACTTTCGTTGAAAATATGATATTTTAAATTAAATGTTGGAATATTTGCTGTCAAATTACTCTGGTTGAACATAACTGTAAGATCAATATACTTGTATGCATTTTTCACATTAACATTGCTCTCACAAGTACGATTAGTTCAATACAAATTAGGGTTTACAAACGTTTCCACAAATAACGCAAGCAACGTTTAAAAAACGTTTTTTTTCTCCGCCTGTTTACTTCACATACATTTGTTACATCTAATCATTACCGAACGCATCAAAGTGGAGCATGTATTGAACAATAAACGGCCATTAATAGCGAGCAAACAAAACAAACTAATGTTTCACGATGATAATACCAGGCCATATCGTGCAAACATCGTTATAAAAAGGTAGAAGACTTTGGCTGGGATAGGCTTGATCAACCGGTGTACTCTCCAGACCTTGTTCCTTCTGACTACCATTTGTCGATCAATTCAAGTTGGCCTGACCGATGTACCCGGAGCAAAAAACTAAACTTCTTTTACGTCGAGCAGTCAACTCATTATGCTATTGCTATAGGATTTGCTATTTAATAGGTCCTATTAAATAGTATCTAGTATGTGCTATTAGCATACTATTATTATCAACTATCTTCTTGTTGCTGATGATGATGATAATGGTGATCTTGATAATGATAACCATGATGATGGTGATTGATAGTTGATGATTGGTGTTTGATTTTTGATGATAATTAATATTAGTATGCTAATAGCACATACTAGATACTATTTAATAGGACCTATCAAATAGCAAATACTATAGCAATAGCATAATCAGTTGACTGACGTCGAGCGTTAGCGTAACACTAAAAAAAATACACATTGCACTGTACACGCTGTACAGCACTCACGTTAATGCTAGACGTAAAAGAAATGTAGATTTTTTCCTTGCATGCTTTAAAAACTTCGAAGAAAAACAAAAATTGGTCACTTATTGGATAGCTTCAAACGTCGCTTTCGACGCGGAATACTACTGTGGGCAAAACCTACCGGGAATTTGGTTATATTTCAAAAATTCTTGTTTTATTCTTCCAAATCAATTTCATCGCCTTCAAAGTAATCCCCTCCCGACGCAATGCACTTATGCCAACGTATTTTCCAATCTTCGATGCATGCCAAAAAGTCACTGGCAGGGATGGCCTTCAGAGCGCGCGCCGATTCACGTTGAATCTCTTCAATCGACTCAAAACGATGTCCCCGGAGCGGTCTTTTTAGCTTAGAGAACAGCCAGAAGTCACACGGAGCTAAATCAGGTGAATAAGGTGGTTGCGGAACGATATGAGTTGAATTTTTGGTGGAAAAATCTAAAAAAACCAATCAAAGAAATTTCATGGTTTTGGAACCAAACGTGAATTGGAACTTTTAACTTAAAAAAAAGCTTTTGAAACGGTGTTCATAGTTTATGTGGAGAACCAAGAGATCTAACCATCACTCTTAAAGTTCATCGACGATGTTTCACTGAAAATTTTCTCATTTTTTTGATGTTGATGGTCGTTCAAGCCGATTTTCAGAGGTTTAGGTGTTCTTCAACTTCTAGGAAAATTTTCTGTCGTTTGAAAAACCTGGATCTTATTACAGTTCGATAGAGGAAGGTTCAATATATGATCTCAAAAGATCTGTTTGTCGAAATTTGATATTGCAAACAAAATTTATTATAACTTCTTTTGAGAAAAAAATGGAAAAAATGTGCAAAATCGCCAAATGCACTTTTGGTTGCTCACAAATCACAAACCAAACTACTTGAAAAATAGAGATATTGTCATGAAATTTGACACAGATGTCAAAGACAGTACTGCCAACCTAAAAATAAAAACACTTGTCCCTATCGGAAGACCAATGAAGTTTAAATTTAAATTTCCCGGTAGGTTTTGCCCACAGTAGTACACATACTGCCAGAAGATGGCACAAAGTCATAGCTAACGATCGGGAATACATAGGTTAAAATATTGTACGGCTTATTTAAAATAAATATGGATTTTTACATAAAAATCCTTTAAAATCAATTGGCACTTCCAATACAAATCCATACATTCATAATCAGCTGGAATTCAACACTGGAATAAGGTCATCATAGGGCACGTATTATACTAACAAAACAATGAAAAACGTTGTTGGTTTTTTTTCTCTATGCATTACAAAATGAATGGCATCAAACATATCCATCTGATTTTATATGAAACCAAGGGAACATGTTCTGAATATTGTGAGCGTTTGAATGGTTTGATGCCTCAGAGTAAATCGAAGCTGCAATCGGCCGTTTTAATATTCAAGCAGTTGTCAAAGAAGTCTCCAAAATATCTGAATCACATGTTTATTCGAAACGGTCAAACGTCGCGTTATCCCGACAACCTTCGCATTAATTTTAAACCGCGTACCGTATTTAACACACGCGCATTCAGTCACTCGGCAATTCATTTTAGAAACAGTTTACCAGTAGAAATTAGAAACAATGATTTATTAGCTGTATTTAAACAAGATGTCTTACATCCGTAAGATGAACTTTTCCGCACTGAAAATCCAAGGCATACAATTTATCGAATTTCTGTTACGAATTCGTTATATTTTATCTTAAAGTAACATATTTTAAGTTTTTCCATAATCACAACAAATTATTCTCTAGCTAAAGTAGTCCCATACTATGATATTTTCCTTGGAAAAGAAACTAGTAGAGGAAATGCGTTTTTGAAACCAAAATAAGATGAATTACGCACAATATCTATTTCTCCGTTTAAAGAAAACCGAAAATGACTTACGAATTATGCTCAAAACTGCATTTTTACTTCTGTTTAACTGTTTTTGCGAAATAATAATAGTTTTAGATGGTTCGAACTTTGAACGTCATAAAATGCCGTTTTTACGTACTTTCACATACAAAAGTGTCTTTTTTCACCAAAAAACCCATCTGAGGCCCGAACAAACAATGGAACCGACTTTCCACTGTTCGAAGACCTATATTTTTTCGCAAAAAAATATGAGTTTCCTTTGACGAAAGTGCCGTAAGATGCCTATTTTGGACACTTTTCATTCAAAAATCATCATTTGCACTGGATATATCTCCATTTAACGGACAATTCTGCATCATCCAAACAAGTGCATCCCGTAGTTTTGGTACTGAAAAAAAAAAAAAAAGTTGTTAGTTACTAAATTTATCAGCAGATATTTATTCAGTACATGAACATGTCTGCTGGTGGTGACATAACACACTACGTGCTCAAAACACAAATGTCAACTTGAATTCTGATAGAAGCGTTCAAATATGCGCAGTATAACCTGAACAAATTTTTCAGTTTAATCTTAAACTAAAGTGTAATAAAATTTGATGATATTTGATAATTCATTATTTGAAATAAAATGAAAATCTGCTCGGTTCCAGAACCATTTGGAAATTCAAAGACTCGCGATAATGAGAATAGCACGAAATTATGTAAAAATTTTGATTTAATTTCATACGTAGAAGTTTCATGAGTCAGAATCATCAGTTTCATGAGTCAGTTGTTTTTTACTTTAATATATTTCGTAAGAACAAATATATTCTTCTCATTAACTATTAATATTGTTATATTAAATTTCGAAACAAAGAAAAAGCAAAAAAAAAGATAATAATTGAAATAATTTTTACAACTCGTCATATGCACAGATACGTATTTATCAAAAGCGAATTTCTTGCGATTTATTACATCACATTACATTAATCATAGTCTATAGACCAAATGGTATACCGAATTTTTCAGTGTGTTTAGTCTTTAATCAGCCAGTGAACATTATATTCGAAAGCGTATGTGAGAGGCTTGCAGGGCACAACTGCACCACAATCGAACGTTCGGCCCATAATTGGCTACACCTTTTTGCGGATTGAAGTATGAACGATAATCCAATCGCTAAGGCGATTAATTAAAGTGATGTGCGTTAATCAATTGCTTCGTTATGCACAACACTGGACCAACAATTTTTAAAGTGCTTATCCGAGACACTCCGTGTGGTTCAAATATCGACTATCTATTCAATTCTTCTATCAATGAGTGCGTTCAATGAATAGAAAAGTTTTTGAATACGAGTAGAATCGATCCCACGTCCCCATGCTTGCAAGCCTGGCGCGCTAACCAATAGTCTACAGCTGGGTTATTGCTTAAAAACTATTTCTTCTGTACGTGTGTGAATCTTACTGCTTTCCATACGAGTGTACATAATTGTTCCCCCGGGTACCTTTTTTCGATGCGCATTTTCAATTTTCACTTTGATTTTGACAGTGACATTACAAAGTTTTTATCTAATAAGTGAACGCTTTTATTATCAAATTAATATTATCAATATATTATTAAAATTATTGTGATGTAATTTTTTTATTTTGGTTTCATGGGTCCATTAACATTCATGAAACCGAAATACATAAAAACCGCTAACAATAGGTACGTTGGATTGTTTCATGAGACCAAACAATAATCTCTTCAATATATTGAAACGAAAATATTTTTTCTTTTAATTTAGCTATAAAACTGTTTCATTTCCATAAATTTTTCAAATTTATTAATATTTCGGCTCAAACACTGCGAAGAGTATAAAGCAAACATGACAGATTGACATAACCACAAACATGTTTGGCGCGAAATATTACGGGCACGTAAAAAGCGCGTAGTAAACACTTTGACATTTTGCTGCACTTGTTTGGCATCATCAGATTTTTTTTTTTGGGCTCGTTAGGAATGAGCTATCGTGTTAACACATTTTTGCGTACAGCATACAGCGTACAGGGTACCAAACACTCACATTACGATGCTCTAAAAACTGGTTTTTCGTGTTTTCCTAGGTTCAAAACCTCGAAAAAAAATATTTTTGGGTGCCCTTACTTTTTTGAACGATTACAATACTTTTACGCACAACATGTTGTGTACGGAAAAGTAAAACGTGTTAAAAATCATCTTTGGTGAATTAATATAAAAAAAATAATCTAAACTTCGTTCACTCGGTGACATGTTGTGCAATTGCATCTTTTCCAATTAGTTTTAATCTATCCTTTTATTTATTTAACATTGTTAACGTAATTTAATTTTAGGTGAAATTATTATTGTATTTCCCATGACTCTCCAGAGGCAGGCCGGTTTTACGATGGTTTTTCGTACCCAATCTTGATATTGAATCTTCACTTTAATATCACCCCACCGCTGATTGTATTCTCTTTGCTGAAGTCGTACCATGGGCGGAATTTATGTCGCATTGGGTCTTTGACCAGCATGTTTACTAGCTTGATAGTGAGCACATATTGGCATAAATGTAGGTTCTGTAATAAATAAATGAATAAGGGGCAGAGAAGTATTAGAGTATAATTTTACATCTGCATTATTCAAAATTATACCAAAGTAATACCAACTAATATCCTACAATCATCCATAATAATATCAGAAGATATGAATATATTATATATTATTATCATTCAATATACTACAGGTAGTACTAGCATCGGTATTACTGTTATTATTGCTATCATTTTTGTATTACTCTACTACTGCTTTGCCCCTTGTACGAAACAGTTGAGTTGAAAAATATGATTAAACTTAGACAACCTTAATACCTTAATTTTCCCATACATCACTTTTGCATCCGACAAAGTTTAAGTTCGAGGAGGGTCTCCCCCAAAACAACCAGGCACAGCCCCCCAAATTTTTCCCAAACTATTTTTTCTCCATTTCTAACACGACTGTATGACTGAAAGAACTATGAGAATCTACAAGTTTTTTTAAGCTAAGGCGCAAAGCATACATTCAGATACTGAAGTAAATTGTACCACCACTTTACTTTTTCGCACACAATATGTTGTGCGTAAAAGTATTGTAATGGGTCAAAAAATTAAGGGAACCCAAAAATATTTTTTTTCGAGGTTTTGAACCTAGGAAAACACAAAAAACAAGTTTTTAGAGCATTGTAATGTGAGTGTGTGTACCCTGTACGCTGTACGCTGTACGCAAAAATGTGTTAACACGATAGCTCATTTCCAACCATGGAGTGCGTGCAATGTTCGAAACTCATTCGAATGTACACTAAAATTGGTTCAAAAATAAACTATGTTGCCTTTGCTATACATTTAAAATACATTGCGCTCAGCTTGGTTCATAGATGCCGTTAAGTGTTCACAATTATTTTGCACGCAATTTATGTTCCCAACGACCCCAAAAAAAAATCTGATGATGCAAAATTGTTAGGATAGGTCAGGAATAGAAACCATTAATTTTTCAGCCATGGATGGTGAGCGCATAGTGGATCCGTTAAATGGAGATATGTCCAGTGTAAATGATGATTTTTGTATGAAAAGTGTCCGAAATAAGCATTTCACGGCATTTTCTCCAAAGGCAAATCATATTTTTTTTGCAAAAAAAATGTGGATCCTCGAACACTGGAAAGTTGGTTCCATTGTTTGCTTGGTCCCTAAATGGGTTTTTTGTCGAATTTTCTATTGTTTGTTTGGTCTCCAGATTAGATTTTTGGTGGGAAGTTACACTTTTGTATGGGAAAGTATGTAAAATGGCATTTTATGATGTTCGAAGTTTGAAGTTCGAAGTTTGAACCATATAAAACTATTATTATTTCGCAAAAACAAATGGGTTTTTATATTCTACTTTCGCTAAATTTTTATTTTATTTCTACTTTAACCGTAAATGGAGATGCTACAGTTCAAAGGCTGTGAGAAATTCCTTACACTGAAGTAAAAATGCAATTTTGAGTATAATTTGTAAATCATTTTCAGTTTACTTTAAACGGAGAAATAGATATTGTGCCCAATTCATCTTATTTTGGTGTCAAAAAAGCATTTCCTCTACAATTTTCCTTTCCAAGGAAAATATCATAGTATGGGACTACTTCAACCGGGGAATGCGTTCCATATACGGCAATGTTAATCGATGTGAACTCTCCCAGTAATGCGCCATCTCATATCGAAGCTGTGAGTCAAATTCACAAAAATTTATAAAAAAATAAAATAAAAATATAAATAAACGAAAAACAAAACAAATCAAATCAATACATGATTAATTCAAACCAAAAATAAAATTAGCACAAATAAATAATTACTAAAAACAATATTTATTTTGAAAAAAGAAATAAAATTAATTTCGTCATGTTCACATAAAGTCTACACATTTTTTTTGTTGTGAAAACTGGGAAAACTGTCTGTCAAACTGTCAAACCAAGCATCTGTCAAACACAGTGTTTACATTTTTCATATATATACATAACAATCATAACAATTAATTTGTTGTTGTTTTTTGTAAAAATGGTAAATAATCTAAATAATTTAAATTGTGAATTTCATTACATCGTTCAGTATTTTGACGTTAATATGGTTAATATGCTTAATATGGTTATTATGGTTATTTTTTACTCGTACGAGTTCGAGTTCAAGTTTGCATGCAAATAGGCGCGAGAGTCAGTTGTCAGTTGTCAGTCTATCATTCGCTCAAAATCAAACTAAATATACTAACAACGAACTCGCAAAAACTCGCAAGAAATTGGACGCACTCGTGAGAAATGTTTCCCCCTAATAGGAGCTATCCATTCTGGAAGTTTACACATTTTTCTATGCGGAAAATGTAGATAGAATTGCGATAATTTATCAGTGAATTTTTCAATGATTTCGGTAAAATTTATTTTGTTTGGTCAAAGACATCAAGTAAGTTACCTCAAATAAAAATGTGAAAGATTTTTGTTTTTATAAAATATACGAAATATAATTTATAAATATGACTTTTTGGTCAAAACAAATTTCGTCAAATTTTTTTTATATACAGTACAGGCCAAAAGTAAGGAGAAAGTGCATATTTATCATACAAATTCAAGTTTTTTGTTCCTCCGTTAATTTGTATGAAAATCATGCATTGTCTTTATACTTTTGACCTGTACTGTATATAATATATATTATAAATCTTTTGAGTAACTAGAACTCAAACTTTCTGACTATTGGAAATGGAATAATCGAAGTAAACTATGATTAAGTGAATATTGTATTAGTTATCGGTATAAAAATTATACTATAAAAGGAATGTAAATAAAAGAAAATGTTTTGTACCAAGTGGTGACATAGAATCAAAACGGTTATTATTTATTGAAATATATTTTGATGGTAATATATTTTTGACATTGACGGCTCTATAAGAAGAAGAATTTGGTTAAAGTTTTTGTTTACATAAATAATTCACTTAATGTTTTTGTTTAAATATTTATATTTGTGATAATTACAATAATAGTTTTATTCAAAGTTCACAAATTGGAATTGAAAATAATTTACGGAATTTTATTTCAATAACAAATATATTTCATGCACGAAATTAAAATAGACCTTAAATTCACGATTTTAAATAACGTTTCCGCAATTGTGCATATCAATTTTCATTAAATTAGCAAAACGTAGTAGAATTTTATGCAATTAGATGTTATTTGTGATGATTTTACAACTTCCAAAATCTAAACTCAACGAATATTCTTGCTATTTAAAAAAAACTGCTTATTTATGTGATGTTGTAGTGTTGCGTGCAGCACACTGTTTGCATCATATTTGCATCATTTTATTATTAATTACTGATTGTTATTTGTACTTAAATACAGTTTGAATGCTTCAAAAAAGTTTTAATTAAAATAGCCGAATAATTTTCCTGTATAGATTATTTGAAAAGGCTACTTCGAATAATCGGCCTATGATTTATTTCCTATATATATTCTTACAGAGAAAACTAATTCTCTATGTTGAAAATGTATTTTATTACGAGAATCCTACTCGAAGAATGCGGCGCCTTAAAACAACTTTTTATATAATTATAGATGTCAATGTTTCATGTGTTTTCATTTTATGTAAATTGGGAATAACATAAATTGCAAAGAGCAGCAACAATGGAAGATCGAACGAAGACATGCAAAAATGTTTAAATTGTTCAATTGGAGGTATTATATTCTAGTTCTGTGTTTTATCTATGTTCAAATTGTTTTTTTTTTTTCGTTGTATTGATCGTAGCCATACAATCCAACAACAATCATTTATAAACCATTAATACGCTACAGTGTCTGGTCTGTCTTGTAATGGTAACCCTGTAACAATTCTTCTCCAGCTTGTTCTATCGAGAGCCAGGTCTTGAGTTTCCCTATTCCAATCATACCCTCTCTCAGCATTCAAAATTAATTTTGGTAAACGATACTCATGCATACGCCGTCATACGCTGTATATGACTAAAACATCTCAATCTTGACTTTCTAATAACCTCGTCAGATGACTCCACGTTCAAATCCTCACGCATTTTTTCATGCGTAATTCTGTTCTCCCATTGATTCCCACGTGACACATCCGAAATCATACGCAAAACTTTCATATCAGCCACTTCCAAACCATGAATTAAATTGCTCGAATCGACCCAGCTTGCGCTACCATACGTGATAGCTGGTCTGAAGATTTACCCATGAATCATCAATTTCTTTTCTTTACTCAACTCCCGCTTATTAAAAACATGTGACCTAAGTTGAGCAACAACTTTATTACCATCCACTCTGCGATGTTCAAATTCCTTATCCAGCTTGCCGTCTTCACAGAAGATGCATCCTAAATACTTGAATTGAGACACCTGCTCAAGTACACTCCCATTCAACAGACAATTCACTTGCTTCTGATTTTTCCCAATATGCATAACTTGTTTTTTTGAACTGCTAATGGTCATTCCAAAGTTCGTACAGGCCACTTCTATTGAGTAGATCGAGAGGAGAGTATGTTCATCCGACTTTATAGCAAAAAAGGAGAGTAAGTAATTGTAACATTAAAAATGGTTAAAGGAGAGTACGGATTTTACGATTTTGCATTATATTTAGTATTTAAGTGAACATGCTCTCCTCTTTAGTATATCCTAATTGATGTTTTCCATACTCTCCTTTTTCAAAATTATTTTGAATTTTTTTACATACTCTCCTCTCGATCTACTCAATAGACTTCTAAATCGCTAATACTGTTTTGTAGCTCCTGTTCTGAGCCGCCAAACAATACTAGATCATCTGCATATGCAAGGGCAGAGATAATATTTCCCCCCAAAACTACGTTACCCCTCAGATTAGCTGATTTAATCAATTTATCCATATAAATTATAAATAAAAGCGGTGAAATAGTACAACCCTGTCGGTCACGAAACAAAAAAAGTTCACAGTACATAAGTATCCTTGCGTTCGACGCACGAATTCACAATACAGTGAAGAAGATTGTTTCTGTGACCGTTAGGCGACTGATCTGCTCAGGTTGCCTAAAAATTGTCGCATCTATCAGATTATATCTATTGAGTAAATCGAGAGGAGAGTACGTAAAAAAATTCAAAATAATTTTGAAACAGGAGAGTATGGAAAATATCAATTCGACTATACTAAAGAGGAGTGCATGTTCATTTATATACTAAATACAATGCAAAATCGTAAAATCCGTACTCTTTTTTAACCATTTTTAGTATTACAATTACTTACTCTGCTTTTTTGCTATAAAGTCGGATGAACATACTCTCCTCTCGATCTACTCAATAGATATTTGGTGATGTTATTAACATTTAATTCAACTTTTCAAATTGTCTTGAAACTGAAAATTGTTCAGATTTTGTGAAAAATAAAAAAAAAGCAAAAATTGTGATTCATTAAATACATGCATCTCTTTTGTTTCGTATTATAATGAAATATGCGAGCATTGCAATATAGCGTATTCAGGCGTATTGCTTGTAATAGTTTATTGTGAGTAAGGTTTGAAAAAAGGTTGAGGGAGCCCTGGGAATCTAGTATCAGAACCTATTTACCTAAACCATTCTGGCGATTCTCAAAATCAGGGCAATTTTTTCAATTCAAAATAAAACTTTAGGCTCAGCACATTTGAATTTCTTATCCGAAAAAGCAAATTTCGGGTTTTTCTGAAATAAATATAACGAAATTATTATTCTACTAAAAAGAAACAAAAACTTGATATTACAGAAGATCAAATATTTTGAATTTAAATTCGTTTTTTTGAATTTTTTTTTTCATATTATAGATCGTCTTCCAAAGAGTTTTCTGCGTAGACAGATAAAAATTAGTTTATAAATTCTTTAGATAATGATTTTGAGGAAACTATAATCGTACAAGCATACTGACAATATAATAGAATAATTGTGCTCAATTTTTGGGTTCGCCGTTCCATTCAACAAAATTACAACATTTTACCGAATGCTTGTATTCACTTTGTAAAGTTCCTTACACAGAAAAAACAAAGCTTCTCTAAACATTATTTATAAGTTAATTTCGATTTACATTTATAAAATATTTTAACGAAGAATCTAGTTTCCTAACTGTTTTAATACAAATTACACAAATTACATCGACAATATTAGTATTTCTTCATATATGTATGAACTTAAACCCTCGTTAATCGTTTAGAATAAAATGCGAAGCTTTATGTGATCAAATGCAAAATATGAAAATATTGCAGTGAACTAAATTTTATTCTTGTTTGATTTCAAATATAAATTATTAAAAAAATTATACATTAATACAAAAATATAATATATATTTTTTAATCATATAAACAAGTTGTCATGTAATATGCACATACGATTTAAGATTACATATTGGTACGGAAATAATGCATAAACAAGTTAAATCACATATCTTCAAACTATGAAGCAATATGTGCAAGTAAGATTTTTTTTATAAAAATAATTTGTAATTCATTGTTTATATCTTGGTTAAATGGACATCATATTATTTTTATGAGAATAAGAAAAAAACAGACAAAAAATGTTGAACATTAATATGTGAATTGATAGTCTACTAAACAAAACGTTAAAAGTAACATCGTAGTCAGACACAAACAAAACTGCTGCTTTCGCGAACCATTGTAACAGACAAAAACAAGTGATACAGAGTTCAACTCCTACCACATAATTAACTGTATCCCCCTCTACGATCATTAAGAAAAATAACTTGCGATTTCTAAGTTTATACTTTTAGTGTGCGCTGATCTGTATAAGAAGATGGTCATAGCCGTTAGTGTGTGAAATTTAAATGATCATTTGCATGTCACTGTCACCGTAAATGTTTCCTTATTTGCTTATATATGCGTAAATTGATTTTATATCAAAAGTAATTTGCCTTATTTGTGAATGTGCCTTCTTATTTCTTTTTTTTTTCAAATGTGGTTTTTCATTTCATGTACGATATTGTGTTATAAAGTTTTATTCGTGAAAAGTTGATTAAATTGATTTATGATCAATTTTTTTGTGCATTCAGTACGACCGGTTTTGAAACAAACAACAACAATTTGATTTGAATGAATTTTGTTTAATGAATACGAAAATACGAATTTTTAATCATAACAAAATATGAAAAGTAAAACACTTTGAAAATATCATTTTTAGAATATAAACGAAACAAACGACGATAAAAAATCATTTAGATACTTTATCTGAATACAGCGTTTTGGTGACAATAAGGAAGGGAGCTCCATTGAAAGGTGTTGTTAGAGAGAGAAGAAAAAAACTGCTCATTTTACATTTGAAATGTTAAGACTAAATTTGTATATGTTTATTTACATACGTCTGCGAAACAAGAAAAAGTGTCCAATTTCCAGTTAGCGAAAGGAAAGAGACTATGCGTTTATTACTTTTTTTTATGTATATTTTGCGTTGGTTTTCAACATTTTAATGTGATAGTGTGTTAACTACTAATTTCATTGATATTTCATCGAAATGCTTATGATAAAATGAAAATTTGTCCAAGGATGAATATTTATGAAAGCACATAATAAATTTATCAAATGGAGAAGAAACTAATGGTGAATTTCCAAATATATTTCACATGCATATTACTTTTTATCTGAGGCTTATACATTTTTTTTCTTTTGTATCAACTATAATTTCCATTTTTTACTAGAATCATTCCAAACTCTTATAAATATGACTTTACCAATATTTTCAATATGAAACGATAAAATTTCAATGTAAATTTTGAAGGTTAATTCATGAACATTTTCAAGTGAATTATTTATTTACCATTAAAGTAGGAGCAATGAATAATCTCATAAGAAAAAATCCATTCATCATAGAAATTTTAAAATATTAGAAGAAAAAAAATTATAAAATTTATTTTTATATTAATTTATTTATCGATTTTCGTTTTGTTATACATATTGCAAATCAAAAATAAGAGTAAATAAATAAACGGATCAGAAGTGGTAAAAATGAAAAGAAAAGCTATGGTAAAAGAAATATGTGTGAAACTAGCCAGTAAAAATACATAGTACGACTACTAAGAAGAGGTGTTATTACAACAAAAACTGAAATAATTTTATTTCGGTCGGGTACAAAAAAGAGAAAATAATATTTACATATAACATAAAAGTTATACATAACTGTAACAAAGAATGAAATATACAAATTTAAGAAAAACCACGCGTGTTTATAATCAATATGTTACAAATATACATATAAACAGTCTAGATTAACGTAAATTGTGTTTGTGGTGTATTTTTCCTGCATTCCACACAAATGCTACGCTGCTATTCTTCCTAAACGTTGCATTCAACATTTATCAAAAGCTATTTCACCAACACGAAATTCAAAATTTAAAGTTGATTCATACTGTAAAATACATGAGCCAAATCCAGAAATGGCAGACAAAATAACGAAAAGACACGAAGTTATACATAAAATATGCGCGAAATACGAATAAAAATGTAGTAAAATAAAAAAGTAATCGTTGAGTAAAAGGTAAACCTGAAATATCGCGTGTGTACCATTGACGAAACAACCCATACACACGCTTGATCACATACATACTCATTACACAAGCTTTTTATGCTTATTGAATAACTGCATTTTTTTCATTCAAAATTATTTATTCATTCCGTAGTTATAGTTATTATTGGTGTGACCACAAAAGCACATACAATTGCATACTCTGCGTTGGAAGTTGGACATATTGAATCGTGGGTGCAGGCTCTATTTGATGAATTTTCATTGTCGATTCAACTACAAACGAGAAAAAAAAAACATTATAATTCTTTTTAACAGCTGGCATAAGTTGTTATGTAATGGAGATTCATAAGCCAGCAATTTACTAATAATATTTAATCGTAAAAAAAAACTTTATGTGGACAATGTATGATTTTTTTATGTTTAAAACAAAAATAGAATATGTTTCGATAATTCGTAATTGACCTTTTTAAAAAAAAATATAAATACTAATGTCAAAAAATTTAAATGTTCGAAAATCATTCATTAGATTAAAATATATTTACAATGTCTATCACAGAGACTATAAGAAAAACTAAAGCAAGTGGAAAGTTCTCTAAACATAATACTTTCAAATTTTTTTTTCTGCATATTTATTTATTTCAATAAGTTTGAGTCGAATTGATTCAATTCACAATTTTCGCCATTGAAACTTTTTTGCACCTTATTGCTTCATCAAAAAAGAGAACAATGGACTCGTTTGTTACTGCTGTGTACTTCAAAGCAATTAGTCTTGCTCAAAGACCATGCGATATACGATTTCTGTATATTTTTTATTGTTATTTTCTTGGTTGGTAGTTGGTTGGTTTGTTTGTTTTTTTTATTTGATTCTATTTTTCATCGAATGATTTTTGTTTTCCAAACTGACCCAACATAAATGAAGAGACCTAATAACTAATCATAAATATATTTGCCACATTGCTTATCAGAATTAATTGACTTTTTCGATTTTTGACTTGCTGTACATATTTGTAAAGACCAATTTTAAAACTGATAAACAGAAAGAAGATCTAAGAAAAAAAAATTAATGCTATATGCATCGCGTTTTTTTCCTCTTTTACGATCATTCAATTCACTGACTTATTTAGTTCATGTTTACTTTAATCGCTCAACAGAAATACAATTATTGAGGAGATACATACAAAAAGAAACATTTCTGTGTCTTTTTCTTATATACATCGTGCCTATAACAAACTATGAAATAAAGAGTCAGGAGAAAGTGATTTTTCTACATTGCATTGGTTTCTTAGTTATATATGTTCAATATACGTTGGACGAGAGTAATACGTAAGTAAGAGTACGTTCATATTAATAAAAGAGTGTTAGTCTGCCACGACTGTATTATTTATTGTGCAAGTTTGTATTTAAAATAACAATAATCATGGTTATTGTTATTGTTATCGTTAATATAATATTTGTTTGCTGAAAAGTCAGCTTTTTTGAAGTATTTTTATTACACAAAGTAATTATGGTGCCTACAATATATATATGGAAAAAATTATAATAGATTATAATGTAAAAAAAAAGTTGAAACAAAATGAAAAGTATAAACACAAATGTATGCAATAACAACTTGAAAAATGACATCAAGACATCGTCTTTGACAAAACTTTGAAATGGCACCAAGCAAACATAGCCTTTCATACCAAACCTTACCATTCCATACCATACCATACCATATCATACCATACCATACAATACAATACAATACAATACAATACAATATTATGCTACTTCATTGTCAAACCAACTATTTAGTGTTTAACAAACCGTAAAATATATATGCTTTCTTATAAAAAGAAGAAAAACACAATAAAATTAGTATCCAAAAAAAATAGCACAATTGACCCTTAAGCAATCTTGGTGTTCGATGCTTTTATAAATATCATATTCAGACGAAAAGATAACATGATCGTGATGATTAGCACCATAGTAATATATTCACAGATGCTTAATAACAAATGTTGTGAGTTATTAAGGCGACGCGAAATGTTTCAATCATTTGACTTCGGTGATTCGGTGCCCCTGTCCTTGTTAGGCAAAGTTTATTAGACTTATGTATGCATTTTTGCAATTTAATGTTCATTGATCAAAGTGTCGAATTCATTGAGTCAAGCAAAAGGTCTCGAAACAGTATTTATTATTTATGTTTTCATTTCAAAAGGAATACATCATTGCTGTTTATTCTATTGACAGAGTTGTAAATTTA
This sequence comes from Resseliella maxima, assembly GCA_029041755.1. Lineage (NCBI taxonomy): Eukaryota > Metazoa > Arthropoda > Insecta > Diptera > Cecidomyiidae > Resseliella > Resseliella maxima. Next base: position 88,146 of record JAQOWM010000122.1, read on the forward strand.
AGCTGGAAACCAGCTTTGAAAAAAATGCACATATATTTTTCTTGAATCGGTTTGGAGAAAATTGTGCATGAATATAAACAATTTTCATAATTTACTAAGAATTTTTACAGTAGAATTTCTCTCTCCATGGCGAGAACTATAAGTATATTCGCTCAATAGAATCGACTCATTGGCAAAATTCAATTTTTTTTATTTAAAGTCCAACTAAAATTAGTGCAGAAGTAAATATTAAAGAAATATTAAAGAAAAATCAACCAAATCAAGTGCAAAATTTCAAAGGCAATATCAGTATAATTTTCTCAATTATACTGAGCACCAAATTTAAAATTTTACACATAAAGATCGAATGTGAGCTGAAATGTAGCTCTCATATTTTGGTAAAACGTAAAATACAAAAAACTTGCGAATGATACAAAAGAGAGAAAATAAATTGAAGACTTTTTCGATTGTAGCGCTACTCAAGCGGCTGCCTTCAAAATTAAAATCTGTATGTGTTTACATGTAGTGCACGATATTAAAAAAAAAAAACAATTTAAAAAGCGAATTTTAATGAAATTGTATTTGAATTTGAAGTGTTTTATCATTTTCTATGCAACGAAAGTAATATATTCTGAATGCAACATATGCGATGCATATCTGATTGTAGATTCTAATATAAATTGGGAATTTTTTAATATAATAATTATATTCAACGTTTATACTTTCTGAAATATAGATATCACCGCAATAAACCGTTATTATAACTCGTGAAAAGTTACTGAACAATTATATCATGTACATAGCTATAAACAAAAGAAGGAAAAACCATACAGGTCAAATGTAGTTTGTTGTTGTCAGCTGTGAAGTGCGTTTTTAGTTACCAATGAAAATAATCAATATTTTATGTGTGTTTTTGTGATTGAACGAATTTTAAAGTGATCTTAACAATTCAAATTGTAAAATCCAGCAAACAAAGAATTATAAACTAAATGTGAGCCCTTAGGATACAAATCATTTACACGAGTTCACCAAAAAAAGCACCAAAAAACTTCAAGGCTGTTGATCATTTTGTTACCGAAGATAGACACAGTGCAAAAAGATAATATCGAACTTTCTGCGAATCGAGACATCCGTACGTGATTTTCAATCACATATTCCCAACTGAAGGTTAAAACTATTCTTCTTCTATTGAACTGGTAAGTTGATAAAAGTTTTTAACCTTTTTTTCATTGTATCACTCATAATCACACTATTTAAGACACTATTATTATTTACTCATATGGTCAGAATTTTCTCCACCAGAGTAAAGTATGAGTTAAATTATCAAAAATGATTTTCTCTCGCGTTTTATCATCATATACAAACTTGAAATATATCGCTCGATTTTAGTCGATCAAATGAAATAAAATAAATCAAAAACATTTGTACTTGAGATCTTTCTATGATACCAGTTCTACTCGCACAAAACTGTCTACACAGAACTTAAAAATTAGTTGTATGCATTATATAAGAATTTCTTATTAAAAAATATACACAATTATGACGAGTTTATTGATCGACAATGTTCAATAGAATCGACAACTTAGTTGTTAAAATATTTAAAATTTCCTTGACTTAGTAAATGTTCTTAAATTTTCTCAAAACTCCTATTCCAATTACATCGTTTTAGTAAATATCTCTAATTTTCATGTAATAAAAATTCAAGTTCAAATTGTTACTAGACTGTTAATTCGTTCAAAGATTTAAATAAAAAATAAAATTGCAATATGTATATAAAATGCCTTTTGCCTGGGGGCATTTGCGCATACAAAAATACAAAATATTTTTAAATATACACAGTTTATACGCGCTAAAACGTACAAATATTCATCTTCGAATATTCGAAGATTCGCTTATACGCATTATATTCAGATATTCGCACATCAATCCGCTAGATTCAAAGGATATTTATGGATGTAACATAGCACATTATACGCAAAATATATGCAAAATTTGACTATATTTTTGACATAATATCCCCTAGTCCCTTGCATACAAAATTCTTGACTCTGATATTCCATTTCAAATCTATAATTCTAAATAACTGCTGGATTTATTTAGAAATCAACTTAAGATAACTCAAACTTTTATCCTGACTCTCTCTCTCTCTCTCTCTCTCTCTCTCTCTCTCTCTCTCTCTCTCTCTCTCTCTCTCTCTCTCTCTCGTCGAAAAATCTCACCTTTAGTAATGTTCTAATTACAGTATAGTTTTACTCCAGTTACCCAATGTGGTGTTGAAAATTGTCGGCATATTATAGTGAGATTATAGATTCAAATACAGATGGAGCAAACTGTCATATATGCGTAGACGCTGATGTAAACAAATATGTCACAATGATAAAAACAAGAATAGAAAGCAACAATTGAAAGACTCCGAGGAAAAATGTTACACAGAAAAGTTCCGTGGAAAAATGTTCGGGAGCTAAATGCACACACAATAATTCTACTGTCAAATACACAACTGTCAGTTTGAAATGGCTGGTTTCCAACGAAAGTTGGACATTTCACAATATTTTCTGCACACCAATACATATATATGTATATATAAAATGCGCAGAAAAAGTTGTGAAATGTCCAACTTTCGTTGGAAACCAGCTATTTCAAACTGACAGTTGTGTATTTGACAGTAGAATTTATGTGTGTGTGGCAATGCCATTTAGCTCAGATTACCATTTAGCTAACTAAATGGCATTGCCACTGTGTGAGTATAAATTCATAAATTCCCGAGGGGGAGTAATTTTTTTGCTTCAAAAATCCTAGAAATTTAAAGTATTATTCTAATTTTACTTGAAAAATGGGCAAGTGAATCATGATCTGAAAAAAAAAACCGTAGTAGACATTTACATGACATCCATTTTCATACATAATTGCCATAAAACACACTTCATATTGAAATAGAAACCGATTGCGATGTGTCCGTAGGGTTTACTGCCATAGTAGGATATTTTCAATGAACAGAATCGAGAAAAATATCCCAGATGTATCCATCATGCGGAATAGACAGTACGCAGAAGATAAGTTTGCCTGGTTTTCCCGGTCTTGACCTCTTGAAGTTTTCCTATTTGGTCAAAAAGGAATCACCATGTGAATTTTCATGAAGATCAGACAAAGTTTACTAAGGCGCCTGAATGTACAGAATTTGATTTACCAGAACGCTGAATATTCAAAACTTGCGTAATTTCATATACCTTCCTATGCATGTTTATAGTTAAATATTGTCCGATCTTCATGAAAATTTACAAGATGTTTTCTTAGACCAAATAGCAAAACTTTAGAGGTCAAGACAGGGAAAATCAGGCAAATCTGTCTCTATCTTTGCATAGATATAATAATGAAATAATCGAAAAGCAACACACCGCATAAATTGCACTTCCAGTTATAGACTAAGAGCTAGTTAACTAAGGATGTGTTATTTCTACTTTATGGATGATTATTGGTTTGAAAGTTATTTTAAAAATTACTTTAACTATAGAAAATAAAATTGTTTAAGTTTCTCACTTATTAAGGTGAAATCTGATTAATTGAAAATTTAATAAAGACAATTGTATTTTTTAATTATGCTTTACGTTTGATTTAGTTCGACTAACATAAAAAAGTACGTAAATTTTTTACATTCCAAATATCTGCATGAAATTTTCAATACCGATCAAAATCTGATCGATTCAAAATTGGTAAAAAAAAACATTAATTTTTCTTTTTGCTTTATGCATGATATTTAAAATGTACTATTTTTTATGTCCAATAAAGTTGAATTTTAAATATCTGCATCGAAACATTCATAATTACTGATATCTGAATTCTTATTCTTTCATACAAAATACTATGAAATTTGAGGTTATGTTTTGTTTTCATAGTATTATTATTTAACTTGCTGTTTTGAATGAAATAAGCAATGTTGCTCACGTTTTTGACACTTGTTGTGTGGAATTCACCGTTATGCACCTTATTGATAGTGTTTCTGCAATTTCACAATAATTACTACGCAGTTGTCATACAAAATTCAGTCAATTAATAATGGGTCACGGAAAACGATTAACAGAGGCGGAAAAAGCCAAAATATCCACACTAAAAGATTATATGAAGATATCAAATCGTCAGATAGCAAAGGAAATTAACCGAAGTGAAAAAGTAGTGCGATATTTCCTAAAAAATCGCAACAATTATGGACAAAACTACGAAAAGGGCCGGCCATCAACTGTATCAACGGCACGGTTTCAAGTCTGCCCGGCAATTAACGGCTGAAAACAATTTACCAGTTGGGGTTCGACGTGCCCAACAAATTTTGAGCGGTTCCCAACGTCTAAAATACAAGAATGTGAAGCGCAAGCCAGCTGTTGACACCAGCCAATATTGAGGGTCGTAAGAAGTTTGCTCTGGATCACATTCATTGGACAAACCATTGGCGAAAATTTTTTTTTTTCTGATGAAAAAAAGTTTAGTTTGGATGGTCCAGATAGTTTTGCTCAATTTTGGCATGATTTACGTACCGAAGAAAAGATTTTCAGTAAGCGCCAATCTGGCGGTGGTTCTGTGATGGTATGGGGAGCCATTGGTTATTTGAAAAAGATACTGTTGTCATTCATTTCAACCAGAATGAACGCAATTCAGTATCAGGAGATGGTCGGCCCTCATTTCCCAGCATATGGCTATGAATGCGCAGGTTTAGGCTGGCAATTTCAACAAGACAATGCCCCAATTCACGTGGTCTGGTCAACTTTGGCCGAGTTTGAGCAGCGTGGAATCAATATTTTCGACAAATGGCCATCCAAATCACCAGATATGAACATCATTGAGAACGTCTGGTCGATTTTAGCTCGAGAAGTTTATAAAGAAGGTCGACAATTCAACACAAAACAAGAATTGACGGCGGCCATCGAGGCGGCTTGGCAAAACATCCTTATTTCGCGCACTGTACATCCTAGGGGGTAGATACTGTCCAAAGATTTATTTGGAATCACTCATATCATCGTAATTGCAATTCAATTTATGTCGTTGTTGATATACTTGCTTGCGGCACTCAGTGCACGACTCATTTGCTTTGGTATGAAAACGTTGTATGTATATAAATAGAATGCAAAAATGTACTGCGATTCATTGAGATTCACTCAGATTCACTACGATTTGAGAGATCCCTCATGTTTGGCTTATATTAAGTTTATTGTAAAAACGCTGCGATTTACTTACGTTCACAGAGATTTATTGGGATTCCCTTTTTTTTCACGTGTCTACCCCCTACTACCCCCTAGAGTATATCCGTCACTGCATGACAACTAAACAAAAATACTGTCTATTTGTATTCAAAATACGTGTTCTTATTGTTGTTGGTTTCTAGATTCTAGAATGGGAGTTGTGTTGCTAAAACTTAACCCTCTAGTCTAGAGCATGCATTTTTTACAGCGTTGCTAGTAAAGCTGATTTTTCTTTGAAAATGCCTATAAAAACTCAATTGAAAACGAGCGAAAATAATAAAAAGCTTTGTTCAAAATGTTATAATGTTCATATAAAATAATTAATTTCTCTAAAACTTTTGAGAATTGCAAATAATATGATTGAATTTGAAAAACTGCTGAAATTATAATTGTCAAATGGACATCAAATGAAAATATGACCTCTTCTGGATAAAATGCATAAGTAAAAAATTTTCTGATTTAGCTTTAATAATAGACATGATTGCTATGCCCAAATGTTTTTAAAACAATCAGCGTAAAAACAATTATAAAATAAATGTTATAGCTCAACTTTCAGGCCTATATGAGTGACATATATACATATATATATATATACGATTTTTGAATAGCGCACGTACGTCAACGTATTATAGCACTGGGCGCAAATAACAAAAAGACCTTCATTTATAATATTTATTTACAAAATATTGTGTGAGGAGTAATCGTAAGCCAAATTGTTTTGAGTAGATGAATGGTTCAATCAGAACAAACTGTATGACGGAAGTTACGTAAAATATTTACCTTTTCGGTGACATACTTTTTCAATTCAGTAAAATTAGTTGTTTTTATTTTATGCATGATAAGTAAATTAGGTCTGTAAAAAAGATAAGTAAATTTGTTTGATTACGCGATAGATGAAATAAATTTTTAACTTGAAATTTGCTGAAAATAAATGAAAACAATCCTTCAATATTATTGAATTATGTGTTTCTCTTTTGTTTCTCATTCACTCGTAAATAAGAGCAGGTATTCTAAAATGATGAAATAAGATGCTTACTGGGCAACAAATTGTTTTAATATAGTTGACGAAAAAGATTTGTTCATATATTTTTCCTTGAAATTGTACACTATTTAATAACATTGCTGCACTAAATAGACATTGTATTACCACAAGTCCCATAGTTATGAACGAGAAAGGTATTAGATGCATAAAAAAGTATTCACACATATACGGAACACTATAATGAAAATATATAATTTATTGTCTGAATTTTTCTGCATCGTTTCCGACCTACAAATGTAATACTTTCGATTTTTAATCAAAAATGCATGTAACTTTTGTTTTTATTTTTGTTAATTTAATTCCTCATACTGAAACTTAATCACACTTATATACACACACACACAAAATATATATATATATATATATATTTGTTTTAATGCGCAACCAGATTAATTTCCATGATTGTTTTATTTTTGCCTGCATAATGCTGTGATATTGTATTGTTTTTCCGCACTTTCCTGACTTTTGAATGAATATCGTTTTCTGCATCATTTTTGTGAATCATTCACATAAATTTTTAAAGAATGCCGAATGCAACGCACTACATATTTTCATATATTACTTCATATCATAACTGAACTGCTAGTATATATATTTTTTTATGTGTACGGATGTTTTGTGATTACATTGGAAACTAAATCTTCCCGCAGCATTCAGTAGCATATAAACGGAACAAAGAAGCTAATACCATTGTTGTATTCAATTGTATTATATTATATTGTATTGTTTTCTACACTGTACAATATACATTCAACAAGCCGACACAACTACTATTAAGGTTGTTGGCAACAGTTGTAGGGTGTTCATCATACTCGGAATGCAAAGAGAATACATCATTAGTTAAACGAGTGCAAAATTCTATGCTTATTGATCATATTCATATGACATTGTCATTCATTTTCATATTCATACATATATACCGAATAAGGACCGTTTATGAATATGAGTATAAAAAGCTTTCAAGAATGTTAAGGATATTTTCTTACCATGGATGCATGTGATGGAAGCATCTTCATCAAATGATGATATAGGTTTGAACCAATTGAGAAACATGATAATGACGCCCGCCACTATGTACTGACAAGCTGGCCCACTAAATCCAAGACTAGCGAAATAACGATCATTAAAATCTATCGTAAAAAACTAATTCCCAAAATTAAGTGTTTGATCTGAATTGGAATGGTTCTGACTTTATACTGGAATTCCTTCATTGCGTCGTGGTCTCACCGTGCTGCATGTATCGGCAAACCAAAAAGTTTACAATGACCTTTGAAAGAAAATAAAAAAAAAACACACAAATTAAGATTATTTAAAAAGACACGATTTTCGATTTTCAAAAATTATCGAATCAGAAAACACTCGCAATTGAAAAAACGATCACTTACCTTTGTACAGCTGATATGTCACGATGTCATACTGTTTTGAGTACAATCGTCCTGGTTTATTTCCGGTTAGAGGCTGTAATTGCGTTTCCTCTGCTCTGCCATTTCCTGCCAAGTTCGCTTAATCGTACGTTTCATTTGCAAGAAAAAAACAAAAACAAAATCAAAAAAAACTTAAATAAACAATCAAAAGTCACCTCTTCACCGGGGAATATGTTGCGTCGTACGATGACATTCCAGGTCCGTATCCCTGCATCAATCCCATGCTCGTAGAAAAATTAGACTGCAAAATATCTGCGGAGCACCTCTTTAGCATTTACTTCGACAGCTGGTGTTTTTGGCATTTCATACAAAACCAAGCAGGATACACCATCTGTTACGATTGCATTTCCGTATGTCTTCTTATTCTTGACAAGGCTGTTTATTTTGACCATGTTGAAGAATAAACTCCAACTACCGATTTTGTTCCAAAGAAATTCGTTCTGTTCGATAATATGAATATTTCTTGGACTTTCCCATTTTTAAGCAATTTGCCCATTTTTCGAAGTATTTTTTCGATACCGCATAGAATAATAATAATTATATTGTTGTATAATGTCGTGGTATCAATGTGGATGTGGCGACGCTTAAATGAATACATCGCAATCACCTTGAAGTTGTACATATTTGGGTGCCCTGGTAGTGTTGGCTACGTCACATTCCGAGGAGCTTTCTTCAAGAAAGACCAACTACGTCGCAAGTTGGCATGCGACTGATTTAAATAGTGGATGTCTCTCAGAATATTGACCCACATTCGAATTGATCAAAACCAATTATTTTCAACGAATTATGGGATATTACAGTCATCGGTTGCTCCAACGTTACGAAGTTCATCCAATAACACACACAAGCAAATCTGTGTATAATTTTTCAATGTATTATTCCAATACGGAAAAAATACGGAACACTCCAGAATGGAGTAAATATGTATTGGTTAACTCCGATTTGGTATAAACGTCACATAGGAAACTGGGCTTTCGAACGATTGTCTAAATTTTTTGCGCTAAAATTTCAGTTTTCACCAATACATATTTACTCCATTATGGAGTGTTCCGTATTTGTTCCGTATTGGAATAATACATTGACAAATTATACACAGATTTGCTTGTGTGCACTCCTAACCTTTGTTGAGCGCCGATGTCTCCGCTAGTTGTATCTCTACGATCATATGAATATTTCAAAGCATTTTTGATGTCATCAGTGGCAGAACTGGATTCGGGACATTTTGTCGTAAAATCATGTCATAATTCATAACCTCGTATTATAAAAAATTTATTCAAGCGACGTTCGCAAGTTTCCATTAGTTTTAAAGTTGGTGATGTATTGCTTAATCAATTCTTTAAATGCATTAGAAAAACGAGTGTTTGTTGGCCAATGAAAAAGATTCCTCAACAAATTTGTTACCATCTGTTTGAATCCAATCTGATCTACATAGTGGAAATCATTCTAGTTCTCAACCATTGTTTGTTGTTTTGAGTACACCTTTGAATTCTCCTCATTCACTTTCCTTTTCCACACCATTTTTATCACAAAAAAAAATCAAATAAATAATTAGCACAATTGGGGAAAAATAGACACAGCATATTAGTTAGTAAAAAAAAAAAATCAACATAAATCGAACAATGAAAATTAAACACAATTTGAAATTGTTAAGAAACCAACTAAACTAACTCATTGAAAAATAGCTTATAGTGAATACACCATCCGATATGCCACCCGGAAAAATAGTTCAATTCCAATAACAAATCCAATAAAATGTAATGAATATACCAATGACGCAAATTAACATATAATTTTAATTGTGAAACTAATTCACACATAAGTTCATCGCCATCTACAATCGCAATCAAACGTTCGTGTAATATCATACGGGTTTGCATCTTCACTAAGAAAGTTGGAGTCCATTATCTATTTATGTTATATGGTTTTCACATTTACGTTTGTAGATGGCCTTAAATTTTGTCAATCACCATAATTTGCCTCATTGAATATACTTTGAATCAAAAGAAAATTTGATTCAATTTAATCTGAGCGAATGACTTGACCAAAATCTCATCTCCAAATTACAGTGATTAGTGAACTTCTGATGATTTGAGGCGAATTTAACACGTGTCCCGCTCATTTTGAGACTACATTCAGGCGTTTATTGCGATTCATAAACAAACATCAAAATGTCAACCAATGCACATAGCAAATTTAACGGTACTCCTACTCTACTGTCCAACACAATTCGCACAAAAATTTCCATTCACGATGGCATATAAAATGGATTTACGAAAAAGTGTCACAAACCATTTTGGCGAACTAAGTACGAATGAAATTCTTCGAGTGTTCAAAGACAAGCCAATCTCACGTGCAACCATTTCCCGTGTTATCAAGGATTATCGTGACGGTAAACTTCCGGAAAATAAAAAGAAAAATGGCCATCAACCGAAGTTGAGTGCTACAGCAATGAAAAGTCTGCTTTCAAGTGCCAAAAACAAGATTAAACAGTCAACACGACGATTATCACGAAAATTTGGTGTTTCAAAATCAACTGTTCATCGCATTTTGAAGAAAAACAACATATTTTATCAAAAACGTAAGCGAGCACCGAAATATACAGCCAGACAACTCAGAATGTTGCCGTGCACTTCGCGACAAACACTTTGCAAATGGAAAATGAATGATTTTGGATGATGAATCTTACTTCACTTTTTCGCATCATGAATTGAGTGGAAACGATGGATATTACACGGATGACATTAGGACAACACCAGACAATGTTAAATATGCCGACAAATCAAAATTCGAGCCAAAGGTGTTGGTATGGTGTGCGATTTCATCAAAGAGTATTTCAGCACCAATCATTCGTCAAAACAAAGCAAAAGCGATCAATGCTGATATTTATATCGACCAATGCTTGCCAAAGTTGAAGCAATTCATTAAAAAACATCACTTTCAAGATGAAATCATGTTTTGGCCGGACCTTGCAAGCAGTCATTATGCGAGAAAAACATTGGATTGGCTCACATCGCAAAATGTACCATTTGTACCGAAAAAAGACAATCCACCAAACATCCCACAGGCACGTCCTATCGAAGATTTCTGGTCGATTCTCAAACGTAAAGTGTACGAGAAGGGCTGGGAAGCTCAAAACGAGCAACAGTTGATTGGATGAATCAAGCGAAAGTTGAAGGAAGTGGACGTATCGGTCTGCCAGAACATGATTTTGAAGGTTCGACACATACTGCGTAAAATCGAAGATAATGGTCCGTTAAGTGTTCTGTAAATATGTTTTTCGATAGTTTATGAATAAAACAAACTACCATAGAGAGAAATATTCAATTTGTTTGTTTGGTGTTTAAATGGCGTACGCTTGAATGTAGTCTCAAAATGAGCGAGACATATGTTAATCGAAAACTAACAGTAACAAATCAACATCGAATCGAACATTTGGGACATTTTGAAATACAGAAAATCAAATCTACTGTAATATAATTTGTATTCCTTTAAAATGAATTCATTGTATGTATCAATGTCATAAACAAATGGTTGCTGTTATAGAAATTCTAAGGCAATCAAAAATTTATTTGAAAAATATATTTGAAATAATCAGATCACAATCTAAACAACGCGTTCATCAGAACATTGAATGTATATTTGTCACAAATGAGAATCATTTTATTTCATTGTTCTATTCTTTATATTATTATTTTTATTGAAATTGAAACCATTTCGTTGTTTAAACATTTGAACACTGGGAATTTTCATCTTCGTTCACTGTGAGTGTTTTTTTTATCAAATTAATAACAACGTATTGCTTCATAATGAAAATAATCACACTGATTTGAAACACTTTCTTGGTGAAAAAATTCAATTATAAATTCATTATAAATGTTGCAATAAATTCGAATCAAATTTGATTTGTAAATTTATTGTAAAAGAAAATCTACTGTAAATACAGAAAACAGTTAAAACAACGAACGTTTGTATTTACATTTGACTTTCTGATATATGCTTCAGATCTGTCAACATTCATAAACAATACAATGTGAACCATTCTTAAGGTTCGTTTCTATTTATACGAGGAGCAATAATAAAATTCATTTATCTCTTCGGGAAATATGAATATCAATTGCAACGATTTGTAAATATTATCAATTGACACAGAATTTTTTTCTCTTCAATTATTTGAGAAACACCTTACCGTACACACATAAGCAATTCGATTACGATTCTTTTGAAAAACCACCATTCAGTACCTGCCGAAATTAAATTGGAAAAATATAGGCGAAACAAAAGAGAAAAAGAAACACACTTTTAATCCAAAATATCTGAGCACTCTTGTACATTTTTTGATATGAATGCGTTTCATTATACATATTATGTATATATATATATATATATATATATATATATATATTCGTAGTTTGTTTACTTTACACTTCAATGACATTCAATTTTTTCACTATATTTTCAATTGTTTATGTAAAAATTATTTGTTGAAGGTTTCTCATATATAAATTTACAATGAGATAATAGTACATCTTATTCAACACAATTTCATTTTATGCTGAAATAATTTTAGTAAAATTATTATTGAAATAAATGTCATTCTTTTTTTTTTTTTTACAAAAACCAATTACTCAATAGTTACATTTATTAAAATCAGTTTCAAAACTTTATAAATATTCACAGAAAACTATTATGAAATTTAAACAGCGTGGTGTTAGTGTTAGTATTGAAATATAATAGATTTCCTATAATTTTATGATTTCGAATCATATGCACGACTTGTATAAACTATTAAGATAGAAAAAAATTCAATCTTCAACAAACCAACATATTATACTTTATAACGTTTATTAGAAATACTTTTTCCTAGACTATTTCAATGTAAACATCTTCCTATAGACATCGTAGCATTTCTTTATTTTCAGGAAATGATTATAAATTCAATTATATTTCATTAAATTTTCAAATAAATAAAAAACATCTGTAAATTTGTTTTAAAATTATTCTTTCTGTATTCTTTTTTGTATTTTGTTTCATAGATTTCACGAACAAATAAAAGCAATCAGCAAAATGATGGGTCGATATTTTTTTATAATGGCATGGACATTATTGTCTACCTGTTTAGTGGCACAAGATGTAAGTATTAATAATTTCTATTTATCTTTTGTGTTACAATTTTTCTGCATTTTGAAAATAGCTTTTGAATAGTGTCACTGTCATTTATCACAGCAACCCATATCATATAAATTTCACTATTACACCAATTTCAACTCATAAGAAACACGGAAAGATTTGTATGCAAAGAAATTTGCGTTCAATCTAAACATGAGTGCGGTATTTTGTGAATGTGCGGTTAAATAGATTTAAGTACGGTAATATTTTCAAAAAATGCGGTAAATCCGAAATTTGAAAAATATTTCACACAATATCAGTATTATTTTGACAAATGTCAGTTTTATGTATCACATTTTGATTATTATACATACGGAATGTATTGTAAATCTTTGTGTTAAACGAAAAATAGTTGAAAAAATATATATAATTTAAATGTTTTTACTTTCAAATGGTAACTTTTTTGAGGTGATAACTTCATTTTGTCCCCTCTTGGTGCATATAAAGTAGTTAGATATTCTTAAATTAAAGAACAATTATCAGAGTGGGAGTTGAAACCAGTTTATGGTAACTGGTATTTTTTCAATTATATAAAGGGATATTCGATATTATTATTATTACTTTTGCCACAATTTTGGGGAAAGAGGTCCCAACAATATTCTACAAATTTAATTTTTCTCTGAAACGCTTCGATATTGTTCAAATTATACCATCATTAAACTGAAAACTGCTACCTGTCTCAAAATAACTTAAAGAGACAAATGAATGTTATTATATGGATATTGTATTAGAAAATGTTTCAGCAGTACTTTAAAAGTATTTTTTTTCTAAGATATTACACATATTTATATTTATTTGCATAATTTCAATCAATTATTTCACAATAATTCTTGTATGTCGTAAAACCGTGGTGCTAGCGTACAAGCTGTCGAAAATTCATTCTATAATTTTGAATAAAAAACGAACGAAACCAAGTAGTGCGCAATCAGTAACAGAAATGTTGACACGAAATCAACGAAATGTAATATTAACCTTGAAACAACATTGAGGTACGCTGTTAATCGGATGTGTCATTGACACTTAGGATATTCTACATATTTCCCATAAGACTTATGACTATCTAAACGCTCAGCTAAATCGACAGGTTCCAAATACTCCGAAATATTGCAAAACTGATTTTACTTGATTTCAATCTTTCATTTCTTTTGTCTTTCATTCTGAATATTTATAAGTATATGTGTATATTTGTATATTTGTATATGTATATATGAGTATACATAGTTCAAGACTACTTTTAATTTTTGAATTAGATTCTTCAGTGATATGAAAATAATAACAAAATATTTAAACCGAATAAATTCTCTGATTCTGAGAAAAAAAAAATTTCATCAGTGATTTGAATATTGAATATTGAAAATGATGCTGATACTTTCTCTATTTTTCTTTCCAATTATCAATACCTGAAGTGCCACATCAACGCGATTGTTTTTAAAAACAAATGTCTGGTACTGTTTGTCTCAATTATGTTACATTGTCAAGAAGATATGTTCACTCGACAGCAAACAATTATATTGATAGATCTTTTGGACATACTGTTTGAACATTCCCTGCGAAAAATATGGATTACGTTTTCATGAACATAGAAACACGATCTTCTGCTTTGAAAGATTCGGCTCGTTTTGCATTGCTTAAAATGTGTTCGTACTTATGTAAAACTTAATGATTTCCACCTGTTATTGAGAATGTTATCAATTATCAAATAAGTTATATTTAAATTGAGTGAGAATTAATAGTGAAAAGTGTCTAATCACACTGTAATTGAAGAACTCAATACTTTAGTAAAATTATTCGAGTTATATTTTTTCACTTTTTTCTTTTGCAACTAGATTCATAAACGGATGACATCGGAGCAGTTGAGATCCATATTTCATGTAGAAAGCCAAGACTTAGTGCCAAATTATGAAGTAATACATTTAATACATCACGGTTTATCCGAACACAGAATATCAAGACGAAGCATTTCCGTGACACCGTCACTCATATCACGGTCAAATAATAATCAATTTGAAGATATAAACTCAAAGCAGAAATTGATTAGTCATCATGTAAAAAAAGATTTAAGTAAAAGTGCGTATTATAGTGAATTGAAAAAACACACAATATTACCAGTGTTATCAAAATGGTCTGTATCAAAATTTACAAACTCGCCAAACAGTGAATTGAATCAAAACAGTAGTTATAATAATAGTGATAGTAATAATATTAGTAGCCAATCAATATTAGCAAAAAAAATTGGAAGTGATAGTACATTTCATATGCAAAATGAAAGTTTGAACAAGCTACTTTCGGCAATGCCCTCTGAACGAGTACAAGGTGACAAATATGACGTTGGTGATATTTTCGAAGGACCAAAGCAAAATGAGTTTGTACATTTTGATATAGCTAATTTAAAAGAGCATAATGTTTCAGTTAGTATTTTCGGTCAATTACTTAATTTGACACTACGACCAACCACAAAACTATTCAAAAATGGGACACAATCTTTGCGAATGTTTACGGTAAATGCGGCTCCTAATGCAACACATGGACTTTCCTATGAGCCAGTTGAAGAGGTAAGTTGTCAATTTTCGAATTTTTTGATTCAAAATATATAATAATTATCATAAAAATATTTTGAAAATTCGCCAAAACATAGAATTCTCCATAAATGACCCGATAAAATCTATAGGAAAAAATCATAGCGGAATCAATTTTATTCAAAGAATCGAAAATTCGAAAACTTGAAAATAAAAAAAAAACTTCTCAATTTCATTATGAAATTTTTGATTTATATATTTTATGCCCAAATGAAAGTAATGCCTCAATGGTCAGTTGAATTAAAAAATGATTGAAAATGCTCGAACCATAGAATATAAGCTGTGAAATGTGAATATTAAATGGGAAATAACTTTTTAATCTTTGATTTTATTATTTTGGCTTTTTTAGGGTATTTATATGTTTGAGCTTAAATATATACATAAAATACTTGTTTGTAAAATGAGACATGTGAAAAATTGCATAAATGAAATTTGAAATCAAATTTGCATTGAAATAAAAATGGTAAATGTCACACACTCATACATAACATTTCAGAATCACTTTCTATGTATTTTGAATAATATACATAAACCGTGATTGATGTATACTACAAATCAATAGTTTAGCAGAATTTCCTATACATATTTTGGAAAATATGATCATTTTCGTCAAAACTAAAATGACACTTTCCATTTTTCCAAACTAATGTTCGTTTTATCCTTTTCTTTGTTCTACATTATAAGATATTTTGAAGAAATACAGTGCAACTAATTTTCACGCTCATGTGATGACAATATCCAATATATTTTTGTTGAATGCATTTACAGATTATAAGGAAGAGATAAAATAACTTACTTTCTACATATATAATGAAAATAAATTATGCAAATTTATCTCAAACTTTTGATGAGCAGTGTAGCTAGTTTGTATCAATAACGTCTTTGAATTCATTCGTTAAATTGTATAGAATAAATATACAAATAAAATACCTATACCTATACCTACACTCATTTAGGTAGTGGTAGATGTAGACGTAGACGTAGACAAAAACTTCAAAATGACGTCATTTTTTGTAGTTTAACAGTGACCATGTATATTTGAAAAAGCGATGTGAAATACATTCAACACATTATCTGAATGTGTAAACTGTTGTTACTACTATTCAACTGCCACTGTCTCAAGTTATAAATCGAAACGAGATAATGCCGATAATGAAAAGTGTTTCGAAACTATTTACAAACCGCATTACATGTTGATTAAAGAAATAATTATGAGCACTCAGCTTGATATATCTCTCGTGTATTAAAGATGGTAATTATTTCTAAAAGAATTTCGTTTTCTATTACTGAAAAAGTGAAATCACTGAAAACTATCCACAGAATGAATTGGTTATATATTTGTACGATTATATTAATTTAATCACACATAATGTTAACATTGGCTTCGATACAATACATACTAATATTAATTCATGTTTCTTTGTATGCACCTTGCAAAAATAAACCAATCTGATGTAATATATTATAAACATTTGTTTAGTTCTCTTTGTTTTTTTTTTCATATAAACATTTGAATGAAACAGGTCAAGCTGATTTAATTAAAAAATAAATGAAAAATTTATTTCCAACCTGGTTTGCAAGCATATTGTTTGATTCTAGTTTGTTGCTCAATGTGTATTTTCTTTAAATTATTTTTAAGTAATATTTCCAAGGCACCGATTACAATCGTGGACGATTTTTTCGGCATGGAACAAATTGCATAAGATTTTAATCTGCATCTTTTAAATATAGCTTTTATCATAATGTGGTGGGCTATCTTCTCTTGATTAAAAATCTGGTTTCCCTTTGTTGCTAGCACGTTTATTTCTTTAGTGATCAGCTAAAATCAGAATTATCTGATATTTTCTAGCATTTAAGGTCTGCGAATTTGAATACAGTATGAATATTAAAATAAATTGCAAATTTATCTTAAGAAATAAGAAGAACATAGCGTTACAATTTTTTATTGTTTTCAAAGAGCAAATGTATCCGCATAAATAACAATTTATTGTGAAGGCAGCGCCTCTTAAGGAGAATTTCAATTTCAATACAAAGTTGGCTATTAAAACAAATACAAAATGTATCCTATCAATTAAGATTGTGAAGCGTTTCGACATGACTTTTGACACCATTTACCGACAGTTTCTTGAATAATAATAAGCGAATACATTATTTTCAGAGGGATACAACTCGTGCGAGTGCAGAGTTCGCTTATACAAATCTAGGCGTTTTTACGCGTAAGTTTCATGCAAGTTTTGCGAGTTTCTGCGATTATAATACGAGTTTGTACTAGTTTAGAAGCAATTCTCAAATGATGTAAGTTTGACTACTGAGGTGGCAATAGTCTGTTCACAAATATAAAGAAAATTTTCGGAAAATCAACAAATTTCTATGCAAAAATGGAAAACGAAAATATTTTTCATAAGCTGGAAATTTTATTAAAATAACCGATTAGTAATTTTGTCAATAAATATATTATTTTGTGCCCGGATTTGAATTTAAATTCTGAATTGTTTTTGTTATCTGATGCATAGTATTCTGTGTTTTCTAAACTAATGTTTGTTTTGGTTTATAAATAATTCAATTTCTTTAATGAGTTCATAGAATCCCCACAATCGAATGCTAATTCAGTTAAAAAATTAATTTAAAAGACCCACACTAGGGTATGTGCAAAAAAATGTCGATTTTTTCGGTGAAAAGAAAATTTTATTTCATAACTAAATGAATGAGTACATTAACCAATATATTCCCCATCCTTAGCTATTACTTCGCGCCATCTTTTTGGAAGTTGATGGATTCCGCGTTTAAAGAATTCCTCATCTTTTGAAGCTATCCAGTCAGCGACCCATTTTTGTATTTCTTCAAAGTTTTTAAAGCGTACATCGGCCAGGTCAATTTGCATCGATCGAAACAAATAGTAGTTCGAAGGGGCAAGGTCTGGAGAGTACGCGGGTTGATCAAGCTGATCCCAGGCGAAGTGTTCTTTCTTTTTTTTAACGATCTTTGCACGATGTGGCTTGGCATTATCATCGTGAAAAAAAACTTTGTCTTGTTTAGCGACGGTTGCTCCTTACTGTACAATTTGTTGTTGTAATTTGATAGTTCAAATTCCCACCGCTTATAAAAACAATACAATTCTAATGCAATTCTTAGTGGCGCCACATATGAGTAATTTGTCTCAGGCGCAATGCTCGTTGTTTAGTCGCTATTCGTGGATGTTTCACCTTCATTGCTTGCTCCATTTTGATCAATTGATGTTCGTAGCACTTACCATCAACCGTTTGGCCAGGTTTCAGCAGCTCATAATACACGACACCTTCCTGATCCCACCAAATGCACAGCATAACCTTCTGGCAATGAATTTCTCGTTTTGACTGCGAAGGTACTGGTTGGCCTGGATCAACATACGCTGCTTTACGCTTGGGATTGTCGTAACAGATCCATTTTTCATCGCCAGTAACAATTTGACTCAAAAAACTACGTTTTTTGTGCTCAGCAAGGTGTTTTTTGCATGTTTCGATTCTTGCTCTGAGTTGATTTTCGTTCAATTGATGTGGCACCCATTTTCTCAGCTTTCGAATTTTTCCCATTGCATGCAAATGTCTAGAAATAGTTGCTTGATCAACATTCAACTCCATTGCAAGTTCTTTTTGCGTTTAACAAGGATTGTTCATCCAATAATGCTTGCAAATTCGCATCTTCAATTTTTTTTGGAAGATCTGGCCGTTCTTTGTCTTCCAAGTCAAAGTCACCACTTTTGAATCTCGCAAACCATCGTTCACAAGTTTTTTGAGTTGAAGCATGTTCACCGTAAGCTTCTACTAACAAACGATAACTTTCAGCAGCGGTTTTCTTCAAATGAAAGAAGGTTATTGAACTTCCCCGCAAAACCACTTTTTCAGGCACGAATTTTGACATTTTTGAAGCAAAAAAAATCTTTGTTGTTTACACTTCAGCAAAATGACATATACTGAAATTTATAGCGTAATGACAGACAAAAAAAAAGAAAATGGCATCAGTGTGCTCCAATGTAAAAATCGCTAGTTACGCCATCTGTTATCTCAATCGACATTTTTCTTTGGACACACCCTATATAACAATTGACAAGTGGTTGAGGTATTTGCGAATAGGTAAAATCCCCTAGATTCAAGTACTATTGTACAGATCTTATATAGAGCATATTTATTGTGACCAACCACACCGAGCAATTCGGAATCATTCCAGTTTCTAAGTCAAGTCCCGTTTTTTGCCATTCCATTTTGAATTATACCGATTTTCTCTTCATAACAGAAAAAAAGTAGTCTTTTCAAAATGGTCTTTATACACACACGTAAAAATGTGTGCGATTATTGGTGTAAGCGATTGTGTTTCTTGATTCTATACCGAAGTTCTGTTACCACTACATAGAATTTTTTTTCATGAAAAAAAAATTTGGTTGTGTTGGTACGATATACGACAGTAGCAAAATTTTTTTCCGCTAAAACAAATCTGTCACTCTCAAATTTCAAACCAACACAACCAAATTTTTTTTTCATGGAAAAAAATTCTATGTAGTGGTAACAGAACTTCGGTATAGAATCAAGAAACAGAATCACTTACACCAAAAATCACACACATTTTTACGTGTGTGTATGGTTCATAAATTAACGGAATATCTTAATTTTTGAATTTCGTGCCAAAACTGATTATTTTTCCAATATTAATATTCCCGGATGGAATGGTCCCATAGGGCTGAATATTTACTATGGTGTTCAACATCTGACCAATGATTTGATTCAATTTGGTCTAACGGTTTGGGAGTTATAGCATCAGACATTTCCCCCCCACCATTTCCCGCCAAATTTTAGAGACCAAAATGTCGTTATTCCGTGGGCATCCAAATATGACCAAACACATTTTCTATAATATCGGGCCACTGGCCAAATTCATTGATAATTTTACAAAACCAAAATATGTATACGCCTGGTCAGGAGTCACCTAAAAAGGTGAAAAAAGTGTTGAATTTTCAGACAAAACCAGCACTTCTCCTCACACTTCGTGAGGGCGGAAAATTGATGTGCATCGAAATACGAAGCTCTGTGTATTTTGTATAGATGTAAGTAATAAGATATGGCATCCTATTATCCTATTATTTTATTACAATTGAAAAGTAATAAAATATTACAACCTATTATTTTATTACTGGGTAATAGGAAAAGTAATAACTATTACTTTTTTTGAGAATGTAATAGGATTGAAAAAATACTGAAGTTATAGCAAAAGTAAAAGCTGCTATTCTATAACTTTTCAAAAAAAAAAAAAAATTAACACAAACTTCCCAAAGAAAACAGATAAAAGAATAAATTTCCCCGAACAACAACTAACAATTCTATGCGATTCAATTCGGATTCGATGAAATTAACAAATAGAAAATCCATGTTAAATTGATTTGGATTTTTGTAGACATTTTTTCACACATTTAATCTAATGAAAATTCAAAACCAAAAGAACTTTGAATTATTAAGTCTATTATACTCATCGACATTTATGTATAATAAAAATTTATTTGTAAAAACGTGAAAATTTCAAATAAATTGTTGAATACATACATTAAACGTTTGTTTATTATTTGATCGTATCGATTTTGTTGGTCACATTTTTTTCTGAAATTCTGTTAGTAAACAAAAATTGTTGTTCGAAGAAATTTATTTTTTCATCTGTTTTCTTTAGAAAATGTGTGTTAAATTTTTTTCGGAAAAGTAATAGAATAATAGCTATTACTTTTGCTTTATCGTACTACACACTGTGTAGTACACAGTAATAAAATAATAACTTCGGTATTTTTTTCAATCCTATAGCCGATAAAAATCGTTGTCCACGCAATTTATCCTTGACACTTGGAAACAAAAAGAAATCATTGGATGCCAAATCAGGACTGTACGGCGGATGAGACATCAATTCGATGTTTTCAGTGGTCAAATATTCATTTGTTTGACCAGATGTATGAGAGCTCGCATTGTTATGATGAAGAATGATTCGACAGCGCTTATTTGATTTTCTTATTTCACTGAACACTTCTGGCAAACAAGTGTTCGTGTACCATTCAGAATTTGTTTGGTAGCGTGATATATTTATGAAATGAAATACGGTGTTTCTATTGTCTTGCAATATTTATGTGTTTTATTGATCTTTTCTCTCTGAATTCTAACTCTCAACTGACTTATATTCTAAGACGGCAGCGTCTCTGCTGCCGTTGATGTTGTCGTGTATGTTCGATACTGTGACAGAGTATATATTGGTGTGATTGTGTGAGTGTGTATGTTTGGTGTGTATTGCTTCTAACAGAATTAACCATTCTATGTTGCTCAAGTGTCACTGTTGCCACATGACCAGTTTTTCCGAAAAAACAATCCACCATTTGCTTAGC
Source organism: Resseliella maxima (assembly GCA_029041755.1). Lineage (NCBI taxonomy): Eukaryota > Metazoa > Arthropoda > Insecta > Diptera > Cecidomyiidae > Resseliella > Resseliella maxima. The sequence continues at coordinate 109,946 of JAQOWM010000122.1, forward strand.
TGTGCTTCGTGCGCGAACAACTTTTGTTTGATTTGGTTCACTTTGAAATCTATCTTATATACGCTGGTGGAACTAATGCCCATAAGGTTGCCTCAATCTCACGGTATGTCACATGACGATCTTACATAATCAGTTCTCGCACAGCATCGATGCTTTCAGGCACAACAGCTGATTTTGGTCGACCTTCACGAAATTCGTCGGTGAGTGAACAGCGACTGAAATTAAATTCTCTATACCAGCGGAACACAGTCGTATTGGATGGTGCTTCAACACCAAAAGTGGAATTTAGTTGATTGATACACTCTTGTTGTGATAATCCACGTCGAAAGTCATAATAAATCATGACACGAAAATTTTCGCGTGTCAATTCCAATGACATGAAGCCTAGGGGGAAGACACTCATTAGTATATTAGGGAATAATAGAAAAAAGTAGAACTTATTAGGAACTCTGAATACACACGTTATATGAAAATAATAGAATTAGTAGAAAAATAGTAGACGATCGTAGAAAACCGTGTCTTCCCCCTAGCATGAAGCGTGTATATGTAATCAATGTATTAATTTTCAGACAATTCATCTGAAATAAGCAATAGCGCCTCTATGGCAATTGTCATTGAAAGAAATGTATGTGTGAAAGAAATGTATTCGTGTGCGTGGTACACATAGCTATCCCGTGTGAAAAATTTGTGATTATATAGTCAGTCGACTATTTTGGGACTTTATATGATTAAGTTAACTTAAGATGACTATAGTCAACTAAATTTTCACTTAACTTAATATTATTAGCTAACTGAAGTTAACTGAAATCAACAACTTTAGTTGACTATAGTCAACTTGAATAAGTTAAATTGATTTAGTTGATATCAGTCAACTTAAGTTATATTTACTTTTGTAATCGACTTAATTATTTTTGTCCCAAAATAGTCGACTGATTTATAATTTGAAAAAATGTTTACTTTTCGTACAAAATCTTGAAGTCAGTCAGTCAGTCATTTTTTTTTTACACGGGATTGCTGTCACATGAACATGTAGTTCTATGTAAAATCCAAAGAGACGCTATTGCTTATTGGCAAACGCCAGTCTCAAAATTTTTCAAAGTGTTAGGTGCTTTTGCTTGCTCACAAACAAAACAACACTTTCATATCGATCAACAAAACAAATTTTTACATTTTTATCTGTTTTTTTAAATTCTTTATTGTTAGTTTGAGTTCGAGAGAAAAAAAAACAGAATTATTCACAATGTCAAGTGCATCGGCCTCCAGTTGTTACGTCGAATTAATAATCAAAGAAAGTGACAACAGTGACAACAATGTAAAAATGATTGTTTTAGACCATTTGATTGCCATCGAAATGAAAACGATGAAAACACTAACAATTTATTACAAACAAATTCACCAGAAAAGTAAAACGAAAAAAATATCCAAAATTCTGATTCGGAATTGTAGAACCAAGTCGACAAAAATGACAAGAACGACAAAAACTGTTCATTTTTTGTTTTTTTCCTTTTGTTTTTTGGTTTTCTTTGATTTTTTTCCCATCTTTGTGTCAATCAACAACAATTGATCCGCTACTACTGCCGAGTTTTTTTACATTCCTATCATTGACAGCAGTAGTAGCGGAGCAATGACTAAAGAGGTCGTTAGTGATCAATTTCTAAGTTCAATCTGACATAAAGAGCTATTGATTCATCTTATTGGTCAATTCCATTTTTTTCACCGAGATAAATTGTTCACGTCACTGTAAACAACAAAAATGATGCTTTTATGTCAAAACGTTCTGAAGATGGTTACCATCAAAAATGTCAAACTTTACCATAGAGACGTCAGATTTCATCGGGCAACACTCAGTGTTGCCACAGCCGAAACTTAAATAGTTACCTATTGAGTGTATGCAATAATCTCCGAATTTTTTTTGTTCAAAAGATACATTTATCTCAATAATAAAGTGAGTACATTAACCAATATATTCTCCATCGTGAGCTATGACTTCGCGCCATCTTTCAGGAAGTTTGTGGATTCCGCGTCGAAAGAATTCCTTATCTTTTGAAGCCTTCCAATCCACTACCCATTTTTGTATTTCTTCAAAGTTTTTAAAACGTACATCGGCAAATATACAGCATAACCTTCTGGCAATGAATGTCTCGTTTTGATTGCGAAGGTCCTGGTTGGCCTGGATCAACATACGCTGCTTTACTTTTGGGATTGTAGTAATAGATCCATTTTTCATCGCCAGTAACAATTTAACTCAAAAAACTACGTTTTTTGTGCTCAGTAAGGTGTTTTTTGCATGTTTCGATTCGTGCTTTGAGTTGATTTTCATTCAATTGATGTGGAACCCATTTTTCAAGTTTTCGGATCTTTCCCATTGCATGCAAACATCTAGAAATGGTCGCTTGGTCTACATGCAATTCCATTGCAAGTTCTTCTTGCGTTTGACATGGATTTGCAACGAGTAATGCTTGCAATTGTGCGTCTTCAAATTTTTTTGGCTGACCTGGACGTTCTTTGTTGCTGATGTCAAAATCACCACATTTGAAGCGATGAAATCACTCGTAACACTGTGTTCTTGATAGAGCATATTCGCTATAAGTTCAAGCACAAGCAAACGATGACTTTCTGTAAACGTTTTCTTAGAAAAACAGTGGCTAAACAAAATTTCCCGCAAATGCTGTTTTATCCTCCAATTTTCAAAATGTTCCATCGTTGAAGAAAAAAATGATGCGCACAAACAATAGAAACTTTTTTGACTGATTTTGACAGCATTTGAATAGGCCTTCAAAATGACGTACCTTCCATTGATCTACTACAGCTCACATGCATGTGGTGACATATGTTGTAAAAGTTCGGAAATTATTGCATAAACCCAATACGTATTACTTTTTTTACATCTATTGGGTGTATGCAAGAATTTCAAAGAATGACAACCAGATGACGTAACTTATACTGTGACGCATCTGGCCATACTGTAACCACCTTCGTATTGAAGTGTCATCAATTTGCTTAACTATTCAGTATGTGTCATTTTGTCGAAGTGAAAACAACATGTTTTTTTGTTCCTACAAAACGAAATTTGCGAGAATCATTAGTTTTTTGTTTTCATTTGAAGAAAAGTGCAGCAGAAAGTCATCGAATGTTGTGTGAGGCTTACGGGGAACATGCTCCATCGAGTTCAACTTGTGAATACTGGTTTCGACGATTTAAAAGTGGTGATTTTCACACTGAAGACGAGGAACGGCCAGGTGGACCAAAAAAGTTGGAAGAAGCCGAATTGCAAGCATTACTCGATGAAGATCCATGTCAAACTCAACAAGAACTTGCAATGGCGTTAAAAGTTGACCAGGCAACCATTTCTAGACATTTACATGCAATGGGAAAGATCCGAAAACTGGGAAAATGGGTGCCACATCAATTGAACGAAAATCAACTCAGAGCACGAATTGAAACATGCAAAAAACATCTTGCTGAGCACAAAAAACATAGTTCTTTGTATCGAATTGTTACTGGCGATGAAAAATGGGTCTATTACGATAACCCCAAACGTGAGGCAGCGTATGTAGACCCAGGCCAACCAGGACCTTCACAGTCAAAGCGTGATATTCATTGCCAGAAGGTTATGCTGTGTATTTGGTGGGATGAGGAAGGTATCGTTTATTGAGCTACTAAAACCTGGTGAAACGGTTACAACTGAACGCTACCTGAAAACTTCATTTTGCTTCCATTCAATGCAAAATTATTTAAAATTGTTAGGGTATTTTCAGCAAAAATGCGATATCCTATACGTCTTTTTATTTTGGTTTATTTTGCTCGTTTTCCGCGCTTCACATATGCTGTTTTTTGCTTGGGGTTATCGTGTGTTAAAGTGGATCCATTTTCATCACCAGTGACTATTCGATGCAAAAAACCCTTCCGTTTTTGCCGTTGGAGTAGCTGTTCACAAGTGAAAAATCGTCTTTAAACGTCCCTTAGTTTGAATTCATATGGGACCCATTTTCCATGCTTTTGAATGTATCCGGCTGCTTATAAAGGTTTGGAAATGGCTTGGTGTGTGACTCCCAATAATTTTGCAAGTTCTTCTTGCGTTTGACATGGGTCTTCATCCAGTAATGCTTCCAATTCATCTTCAAATTTTTTCGACGGACCTGGACGTTGTTTGTCTTTCACGTCAAAATCACCACTTTTAAAGCGTCGAAACCAATCTCTGTAAGTGGTTTCAGAAAGTGCATGCTCCCCATAAACTTCCACGAGAATGTGATGGCTTTCAGCAGCAGTTTTCTTCCATTGTTGGACATTTCATTTGTGACTAGCGACATCTGTCAACATAAACAGCGAGTTTCCAGTTGCAAAGCCAATAATATATATTGTTCTCTGAAAAGATGGCGTATATGCATATTAACACATTTATACAATTGGTTTGTTCTGTACTTTTTGTCTGTACACCCAGAGGAATTTGACAGTCAATATTCCAACATTTGATTTCAAATGTCATATTTCCAACGAACGTTGTAATATTTACAACCATGGTTGGAATTCTATCATCACAGATTTGTTTGCACTAATACCAACGCAGTTGCGCATTTGGTTGTAAATATTACAACATTCGTTGGAAATATTACATTTGAAATCAAATGTTGGAATATTGACTGTCAAATTCGTCCAAGTGTACTCTTCTGAAAATCATCGAAATTTAGCATTCTGCCATAGCCTATTTAATCTAATAATTTATTTGAATTATTTTTCAGATTTTTTCAACACTATTAATTTTATTTTCTATAGTACAAAATGAACCAAGTGAAAATTATATCAATGTGTTAATATGATTATGTACGCCATTTCTTAAATGGTCAATAGATATTTAATAATTGTATAATAGGCGTATAAATATATATTCAATGTATTTTGAGCATCAAAAGAGCGTCGAGTATATTGAAAAATTTTCATGGGATCACATTCACTGTAATCGACAAAAAATCATATCAAAATGGATGAGATTTTTAATGTTCTCACAATATTATCTTTTCAATATTTTCCATTTTGTTTACTATTTTGGAAAATAAATATAATTATTCTCAGAAAAAAATGGCATTAAAAGTCTCACACGACAAAGATAACTAAATTTGAGTCAGTTACTCAATTGATTACAAGCTCATATTGCTATAATTGTAATTTCTATAATTTCTATTGCAGGATGATAGTGAGCATATAGGTGAAGCATTCCAAGATGAACGAAATATGGCAGCGATTTTAATGCGTCGTCAACTGGAAAGTGGAGACCTCCTCATGGTAATGGATCTGCCCTTGTTTCTTTTATTTATTATTAAAAAATCTCCCAACTAGAATTTGATACATAATACACCAACATCTTTAACATATTAGGGAAATTTACAAGCTTTATTACTATAGGTTCTTAAACCCAAATAAATTTAATTAATTTTGGGAAAAAACTCTACTAATATTATTCAAAGCTATCGATTGTATAGCTAAGCCTTCCAAATATATTCACTGATACAATTCGTAAGTTTAAATTTTTAATTTAAGAGGAAACATTCATTTCACATGCTTGTGAGAAAAATAAAAAAAAATTATAGACTATATTGCAATTTGATGTCGGACGCTTTTAAAAGAACAACACAAATTCATGCCGTGTTTCATTTCAAAACTAAAGGCTTGTTACCATTCACTTGTATTATCTTTGTACACTGTACAGTCTACTCAGTAACAAGCAAAGGTGGCAACAGACATGGTCAGAAATTTTTTTATATACCCACTTGTTCGAGCTCGCATTTTGGACGGTTGGATGGACAAATCGAACAGTCCGAGCAAAAATTGTCATTTTTCACTCAAACACTGTTTCCTGTGCGGACAAAATATTTTAAAAAAAAAAAAAAAAAAAAAAAAAAAAAAAAAAAAAAAAAAAAATACTAAAAACTTGTCCGTACACTTTTTTTTTAGATAATCAAATGACCAAAGGTGTAGGAACACATTTTTATTACAAAATTTTTTTCGGGTAAGAAGTAGTATCCGAGGAAAGGATGGAAATTATTATTTAACTGTCCAATTTGTCCGAGCTCTACGTCCGGTCTGTGAAATCTCAGTTTGGACGAACATAAAACTTTTCGTAAAGAACGGTCGTCATTTAAACTGTGATTTTATACTAATGTGCTACTAAATAAATGTATTACGGCTATTCACCACTCATGAGATTTATATGGCTACTTTGGTGGTATAAAGTCGACGATCGTTCTTTCATACGTGTCAAATGCTAAATCCAGTAGCATGAACTGGATCCAGCGGTTGGCCAGCAGTGTTGGTAAAGCATATACCGCGATACCGCGTGCAGCAATACGCACGTACTAAAAGTTGCTTATGAATTTATATGTGATGAACTTGTAAGTACTGTAATGGTTTGCGATGTTTGGGGGGGTTGTGTGGGCTTGCGTTGGGGGGTTCCTTTGGGTTTTTGGGGGGCCCGGGGTTTGGGGGATGCGGAGGGTGGGGGGGTGCGGGGGGGGGGATAGGGGGGGGGGGGGGGGGGGGGGTTCTCTTGTGCGTGTCTTGTGGGGGGGCGGGGTGGGTTTGGGTGGCTGGTTTGGGGGGGTTTGGGGATGTTGATTAGGGTCGGATGGCTGGGGATGAAGATGCAGGCAGTCTCCATTAAAAAACCTTCGGATCTGATTATTATTTCCCGGTTTTTTGTACACAGTAGTAATGAATATAAACACAAAAGCGTATAGACTTCTGCGACTTTTTTTTGCTGCATGCAATACTGACGCATCCATCACCAGCACCGCTGGCAAGCCACTGAATCCAGTTCATGCTACTGGATTTAGCATTTGAACACGTATTGTAAATTTGCCACCCCTGGTAATAACACGGTAAAAAAATTCAGAAAAATTCAAGGCAATTCAAATCAATGGAAAATGTTTCTTCGCTACATTATTGGTATTCCTGATGGATTTACTTGACCTTTATTCAAGTTAAAATTTATCAGCTATATGTGCATGCACATTTTTTTACACCTGTCCATATGGTACCGTTGACCCTCCATTCAGAAAAACGAACTTTTGAAAAAAATGTTCAAAACCGTGCCGATAACGATATCAACCAAAATGGTTTTGAGATCTCTGTGGTCCGCCCTACCCCTCTGTGGCAATGGAATATATGTCCGTGATTTTTTTTTAAATTTTGTAGACTAGTGTTATGGTTGAGTAGTGGATTGCCCCTTGGTTTTTATGTTAAAATATTGTTCTAAGACCATTTTATTCTTAAATTTCCGTCGATTATTAGCTCATGAAACCAATTTGCAAATATTTTCTCTCATTTATGAATTTTTTCATCACTGTGCAAAAAAAATTAGAAAAACCAAATAACTTCCGGTTTGAAATGTAGAACATGATATTTCTCTAGGGGTATAGTTTTTTCTTCATACAACTACTTCATATTTGGAAGTTTTCATGGTATAAATTTAATGCTATAAAATCTACTTGTATGTCATTTTATTGCTACTGTTTGGCCCCGTGTGGAAATCGAGTGACTGACTATTTTGGGACCCCAGCCGGAGACTATAATTGACTTTTACCAGTACAAAAAGTAGTTGTAAATCAACAGTGTATGCAGTTAAATGTAATCGTATTCAGTTGGTTATTTTGAAACCGTCGGATAACTGTGATTGGTTTTCATGAAAAATCAACTTAGGCAGCCAGTCAGTCTTTATTTCCCCACGAGGTAGAATATTATCTTGGCATGGCATGGCATAGAATACATTATATATGATTTACGTGAATAGCTGACGTTTTATGAGAGAAAAATATGGGTCGTGTCTCTTGATTTTATCATGTTCATTCACCACATGTGCAATGGATTCATTGAATTTAAAAGCAAATAATTTGACGTTATTAAACAAATTTCCATAGAATCAGCATTAACCAAATGCGCCAAAGCTACATTGTCCAAAACGTGATTGAAATAATATAGGTGTTTCTTGTCATTTATTTTGAGTGAACTTTAGATAATTGCCTTTAATTTTTCCCACATTCCCAAAAAGTGCCCATTTTTCAATTTAATCTTTCAAGTTAGAGAGTATTGCAAGTTTTATTTTTAATGAAGAAAATATATAAACTGTTGAGCTTTTAAGCTAAAGAAAATTATTAAGCGACTTTATTAATATAATAAATAAATTACAAAAAAAATACTATCACAGGAAGGAAGTATTGGTCATGATGTGATTATTAAACCAGTTCCATATGGGTTGATAAAAGATAAAAATTCACAAGGCAGAGCACATCACATAATCTACAAAAGGAAAATAGATATAACAGATCAGTTCAGTGATTTCGGTAAGTTTATTTATTTTTTACGATCTAAAAATACAAATAGGAAGCAGCTCTGTCAAAATGTCATTATAAACTAAAAGTTAATAATAAAAATAATTTTATAAAATCAATCGTCACTATGGATTTAAAATCCTGGCTTAAATTTACTTTACAGAAGTTTTTAGTTTTCGACGTTTTTTTAAATTTTTTGGTTGCATTTGTTAGCTTAGGGTCCCCATATGTCATTTCAGTGGTGCGATTTGATTTTTTTTTTTTTTTTTAATTTCAACATTTGTTATCTCACTTTTCTGGAGCATAAATTATGCATGTTTACATATTTTTATCACGAAACAATTATTTTTTTTCATTTTCGAAAAATGAAATTTAAAAATATTTGTTTTAATTTTTAAGAAATATTTAATAAAATATTTCCTTTTGTCGAATTTACACTCGTCGAGTTCGACAACTATGCCTGGACCACCAACTTGGCCTTCTTTTGGTAATGTACCAAATTCTCGAAACTTATTTTAATTGTCCTTCCTGTTGTTACCATAAAGATGTTAGCCTCAAATTATTTCTTTTCATGTTTGTATTGAATTTGAAATAATTTGTTACGCATGCGAATGTAATTGAGCGAAATCTATAAATAACTCAGTCAAACAAGTGCAGCAAAATGTCAAAGTGTTTACTACGCGCTTTTTACGTGCCATTATCGCAAGTCTTTGAATTTCCAAATGGTTCTGGAACCGAGCAGATTTTCATTTTATTTCAAATAATGAATTATCAAATATCATCAAATTTTATTACACTTTAGTTTAAGATTAAACTGAAAAATTTGTTCAGGTTATACTGCGCATATTTGAACGCTTCTATCAGAATTCAAGTTGACATTTGTGTTTTGAGCACGTAGTGTGTTGTGTCACCACCAGTATCAAAACTAAGGGATGCACTTGTTTGAGCTCAGTGAAGTTGACACGCATTCTGTTTTGGTTTTGTTTTTTGTTTTTTAATATAAATCAACATTGAACGGTAAACTTGATGCGCAGTAAACAAGGCGAGGTGCATAGCTGTCGTTTACATCGTTTACAAACGAGTATGTGGTGAGAATAGTTCACAAATCACTCAAAACAGAGAAAATTTCCAATTTTTTTTTTTTAGTGTGAATAAAAACAATTCGAATCGCACCACTGAAATGATATGTGGAGACCCTAAACTAACTATATCAGTCAAAAAAAAAAATTCGCTAATTAAAAACTACTGTAAAGTAAAGTTGTGCCAAAATCCTTAAGGTTTTATCCAATGAGGCAAATTATGGTGATAGACAAAATTTAATGCCCTCTACAAACGTAAATGTGAAGACCACATAACATCAATAGATACTGTTTTCCAACTTTCTTAGTGAAGAAACACACCGATATGATATTTCATGTACATTTGAGTGCGATTGTAGATGGCGTTGAACTTGTGAGTGATTTAGTTTCACAATTGAAATTATATGTTAATTTGCCTCATTGTTTTATCTCTTAATTATGTTATCGGCTTTTTCTCAATCATGCAGACATGAAAAAGTTTGCTTCCAAACAGAAAATAAGAAGAACAAACTACACACAAATGAATAAATCAGTAGAAATGACGTGTCAAATGTAATTTTAGTAATAAATTTACCTGTTTTGACGCTTATGTGGCTTATTGAATTCAAAATGGTCTAGTCAACTTTTTTCAACAAGTTTACTACCAACTGACATGACCATTTTAAATGCAAAAAGCCACATAATCGTTAAAATAGGTAAATTTGAATTACTTGAGGTAGAAGTTATTATGAATAAATATTTGTGATGAATTTAGGTGTAAATTTATTTAATTTGGGATTTTTTTTTTTTTCACTTTTTCTTAAGAAAAAAAAACAAAAAAAAAAAAAAATAAAAAAAATAAAAAATAAAAATTTCTTGAGGTACATTTAATATTAATATTATAACTGACATCATATCTACTGTTTTATTTTTTTGTGTGTACATAATGATATTTATTAACACAATCAGCTTTTCGACGATTCTTTTCCTCTTCGATTTTTGGAATCAAAACAGAATGTAAAAGTGTTTAATTGAAAAATACTACGAATTTAGATATATTTATTTGTTCCCAGCCAATGGAATGATGTAATTATTTGCAAGATTGAATAAAATTTTGGTTACAGCTTTTATGGAACCAGATCGCATGCAAAAACGATATCGCAAAAAACGATCGCCTATTAAAACATTTTCTGAGGAAATTTTGAAGCGTTCGAAGCGTGCAATACCGCACATCATTTATCCTGAAATTTTAGTAATTGTTGATTATGATGGCTATCGACTACATGGCGGAGATAACATACAAGTAAGCATCGTTCCAATTATTTATAAAGATTGTCCTATGTATGTAAATACGGCAGATATTATTATCACATATTTTAATAATTTCAGATTAAAAGATACTTTGTATCATTTTGGAACGGAGTGGATTTACGGTATCGCTTGCTTAAAGGTCCTAGGATCCGTATTAGCATTGCTGGTATTATAATTTCTCGAGTAAGTAAATAATTTTTTTCGAAAGAAAATATATTTTTCAGCCAACCCAAAAACTTTGAGAATTGATATTCTTATAAATTTAGACATTTAATATATACATATATATTAGACTGTTGTTATTCGGTAGTTCTCATTTTGGGATAACTGAGTTATCACCATTATTTTACATGCAATAAAATTGCATTTCACTCTAAAAATATGCTTCAAATTGAAGCCCTCAACTGACCTATTTTTCATTTGAAAATGTATGGAATTCTCTGGTATGATATCGTGAGTAAAGATATCAACGAATACGATTCATTTATATGTGTATTACAATGTATAAGTAAACAAAATTTTGTTCCTAATATTTAATATTTCATCATTCTTATTCATAGTGTTATCATTAACTCAAATCAGCATTTCATTCGAGGTTTGAATCATAATTTTTAGGATATTTATTTAAAAATAATAATTTTTCCTGAATTCTCAACACGTCGATAATATTTTGGAACTAGCATATTAACTAGATTGCAAATAATTCAGTATTAGAATTTAATTACTTCATCCAAAGACTGCCAACGGAAATGATTGAATATTGTAATTTCAAATCATTAATTCATATTACAAAAACTGTTTTCGTGCATCTGAGAATTGATCATAAATTACTGTTCCCTGCGGAAATAATTTTCACCTCGAAAATATGTTCAAATAGGAAAAAATTTGGAATGTTCTTGATTTTGCAAACACGAAAAACAATTATGTTGCATGTTATTGACTATGTGTTTTGATTTGAAGGAAAAACTAATTCAAATTATTGGAATTCACGGTCGCCGGTATATGAACAATTCAAAGTAATTACTTTGTTTGTTTTATTTCATTCTTTACAATTCACTATTGTTAAAATTGGATATGATTATTTAGGTAAATATTTCAATTAAATGTTTATTAATCATTTTCAGTGAATCGTCGACTATTTTAATAAATTCAATAAACGAAAATAATTACTATTCAAAATTTTCGATCCAAAAATATAAAAAAAAGTCTTCATCTTGATGTTAAACAAAGCAACACAAAATTAATGTCACTAAGAATCAGAGAATATTTTTTTGATGGCTGCCCAGCAGCTATTTCAGCGCAATGCTCTGTATATAAGCGTGCACATGAAGAGAATAGTGAGTCGAAAAATTACATCTTAAAAATGTGAACATACTGCATGATATTCATTTGCGCATGTTATGTAATATATGTATAATGTTCTGAAAACTTTATTCCACAATTACCTTGAACACAGTGATATGATCACACAAAAAGAATTTCAATAATTTCAAAAATTTAAAATAAATATCTAGCAAATTATTTAAACGTTATAAATGCTAAAAGCTACACACAGATCAAGAAGATGGTAAATAATTTGAAAAAATGTGTTTATCCATTTATGAGCGACGTGGGTTATCATAAAATGAATTGGTCGCATCAAATTAATTCAAGTTGTTAAGATATTTAAAGCAATTTTCAGAATTAATCAATTATGATTGTTGTTTCACTTTGAAGGGTCGCGATGCAACTCCATATTTGGAACGTAATCGAGTTGGTCGTGATGCTATTGATTCTGCTGCTGCTCTGACTGACATGGGAAAATACCTATTTCGAGAACGTCGACTACCTGTATATGATATTGCTGTTGCAATAACAAAGTAAGTTTCAGAAAATTCATTGTATATATCAACATTCTAGTGTAGCTGAACTACAACGGAAATCTATGATTTTGAAACTTTTTCCAATATATATTTTAAACAATTTTTTTGAACAGAATTAGGAAATTTGTTCGGTTGTCTGTGCATTTTTATATAGCATTCATGTTATTGATGACAGCGTTATCTGTAATTATTTTAAATTTAGGTTTTATATAAACCAAAGTATTATTGAAGTTATATGTTGCATAGATACGACACTGAGCTTCATATTTTGTGTAGTATTTTTGTAGATTATATTTGTACAAAACGCCATTTTATTGCGACGTTGCACCGAAGCTGTGCATAGATGTAGTTTTGTTAATAGTGACATTTTCGCAGCATAAATCGGCTACTTATCCGACGCCGGAAATTTATGTGTATGTGCGCATTTAGACTTCTATTTGTTAGCACAAAGGCATCAGAGCAAGTCCGTTGAAATCATCCCAGTCAACCAAAGTGTATGAGGGAGTGAGAACAAATGCACACCTATGTTTCATTTATTCAAATGAGTTGATTTCATCGCACTTACGCTGGATGTTGTTGTACTCTTTACTCTTTACTCATTATTATTTACTCCTTCAGAAAGGTTTGGAGTAAAAGGCGTAAATCATAGCGTGAACATAGCGTAATAAACGCCACTAATTTCTTGTGGAGATTGATCAATCTTTACTCAATTGTTTCATATTTTCATTTTTTTTTTTTTTTTTTTTTTAACTGAATTAATTATATTGACATATAAGGAAAAATTGAAAAACAGTCTGAGAAAACGCGAAAAACAGACTAAAAAATTGAAAAACAGGCTAAAAAAACGAAAATCAGCCTAAAAAAACCAAATTCAGGCCAATGAAAATATGAAATTATCATTATACGTTGTAAATCTAAAAAAACTACGTCTCTACGTTTCTCAGAGCAACTTTTAGTACATGAGTTGCCTTCCAAATATTTATTTTTCTTTATACTATTGGGTGTATGCAAAAGAAATGTCGACTTAGATAACAGATGGCGTAACTAGCGTTGTGTGCATCGGAGCACACCGCGGCCATTTTCTTTTTTTTTGTCTGTCATTACGCTATAAATTTCAGTATATGTCATTTTGCTGAAGTGTAAACAACAAAGATTTTTTTTGCTTCAAAAATGTCGAAATTCGTGCCTGAAAAAGTGGTTTTGCGGGGAAGTTCAATAACCTTCTTTCATTTGAATAAAACCGCTGCTGAAAGTTATCGTTTGTTAGTAGAAACTTACGGTGAACATGCTTCAACTCAAAAAACTCGTGAACGATGGTTTGCGAGCTTCAAAAGTGGTGATTTTGACTTGGAAGAGAAAGAACGGCCAGGTCTTCCAAAAATTTGCAAGCATTATTGGATGAACAATCCTTGTTAAACGCAAAAAGAACTTGCAATGGAGTTGAAGGTTGATCAAGCAACTATTTCTAGACATTTGCATGCAATGGGAAAAATTCGAAAGCTGGGAAAATGGGTGCCACATCAATTGAACGAAAATCAACTCAGAGCAAGAATCGAAACATGCAAAAAACACCTTGCTGAGCACAAAAAACGTAGTTTTTTGAGTCAAATTGTTACTGGCGATGAAAAATGGATCTATTACGACAATCCCAAGCGTAAAGCAGCGTATGTTGATCCAGGCCAACCAGTACCTTCGCAGTCAAAACGAGAAATTCATTGCCAGAAGGTTATGCTGTGCATTTGGTGGGATCAGGAAGGTGTCGTGTATTATGAGCTGCTGAAACCTGGCCAAACGGTTGATGGTAAGTGCTACGAACATCAATTGATCAAAATGGAGCAAGCAATGAAGGTGAAACATCCACGAATAGCGACTAAACAAGACAAAGTTTTTTTTCACGATGATAATGCCAAGCCACATCGTGCAAAGATCGTTAAAAAAAAGAAAGAACACTTCGCCTGGGATCAGCTTGATCAACCCGCGTACTCTCCAGACCTTGCCCCTTCGAACTACTATTTGTTTCGATCGATGCAAATTGACCTGGCCGATGTACGCTTTAAAAACTTTGAAGAAATACAAAAATGGGTCGCTGACTGGATAGCTTCAAAAGATAAGGAATTCTTTAAACGCGGAATCCACAAACTTCTTAAAAGATGGCGTGAAGTCATAGCTAACGATGGAGAATACATTGGTTGAAGTGCTCATTCATTTAGTTATGAAATAAAAAAAAATTTTTCACCGAAAAAATCGACATTTTCTTTGCATACACCCAATAATTTATTAGCCAAGGGGGATTCAACTCTCACGAACGCTTATATTTCTTGTGAATTTTTCATCAATTTTGCGAATGCACTTATCCAAATTTGTACAGTATTATCGAATATTTAGGAATGAATCAATGGAGCAAATGCATTCGCAAATGTGCGATTTATCAAAAATTTGTAAGAAACCTACGTATTCGTGAGAGTCAAATCCCTCTAGGTTCAAACCTATTGAATAAATCGAATAGAGAGTATGTTAATTTTAATCGACTATTTAGCTCGTGAGAATTACAATAAATTTCGTAAGGATCACAAAGGATTACAAAGTTTGAGACTGTTTATTTTAATTTTTTTATTAGTTTCGAGTAATCCAAATTTGAAAACCAATCGATTTTCACATGCTCTCAGGAATGATTTTTGAAACATACAGAAACGCCATCTTACATGAATAGGCGTACTAAAATGTAAATCAAATGTACGCCAAATCTTATTTTTCTTCCTAAAATTTCACAACGCCATTTGGTTTACATTGTAACTAGTCTTTAAGTGAGAATTGGTGAATAAACTGTGAGACGCATTGTGAGTTGAACTCATGAAAAGCACAGGGCATAAAAACAGTAGAGAATGGGGAATACGGAGAAAAAGAATAAGCAAACCAATACTAAACACCGCGTGATATACTCTTGATAAACAATTGACAATGAAATGTTAAAATCATGGTGTATTCATCTTTATTTTGTACACCAAATGTCGCATGCAAGCCAAATAACGTGACAAAATCAGTCGGTGCAATCGTATTTTTTGAGGAGATATTTTTCCGAATGAAAACCGTACAGAAAACCATAGAAAAAGGTTGTCTCATCTTCATGAAACTTCACATGGCGATTCCATGATTTTAGACCAAATGGAAAAACTTTAAGGGCCAAGACCGGGACAATCCAGGCAAACTTTTCTTTCGTGTGCATATCGTTGGTATTACTTTAGTCTTGTATGGGCCAAACAAATAGTAATATCATTTCTGAAAAGTAATACTTCAGAGGGATTTGCTCCTAAGCTAATTGTTTCTTCAGAAAAATCCTCACGCAAAAGTAATACCCAAATTGAAAAAAAAATATCTTGTCTTTTTTAATTACAAAATTTATTAGATATGTTTGCAAATATTGTGATTTTTCATATAATCGATAACATATATGTGCAAGGGGCGGTGGTTATTTGGGTTTAATCCCCCATTCCCTCTGAAATTTCCTGTGAGAACCATGTGTCTTATTAATATGCTATTGCCCCTTGCCAGCTCGCAATACGTTCCTCAGTTAGCTAGATACGCAGCATTTTGATATATATTTCGATGCTTTGATAATGATTGCTGTCTACCCAACGTCTGTCTGGCAACGCTAATATTACAAGAATAAACACATGGTTTACGCATAACATTACACGCATCCGTCACAATACTAGCGTATGTAGATTGCTATGAACTCAACATTTTTTCCTAGCTTTTGATTTTCTGAAGATAACATAAAAAAAGATACAGAAAAAACATAAAGGTTCATATAAATTATCAACATATAGCTAATTTTCCGGTCAATTACATATTAGGCTAAATCTCATGATTGTTCCTACCTTGATGTTTTTTCTTTGCTACAGCCACTGAAGATGAAAAGTATTGAATGTTTATAAAATAAAAAATTTCAAATAATAGAAAATATATGCAAACCCATAAGTATTCTATAAGATAAACGGTGTTCTATAAGACAAACGGTGTTCAAACGGTGACTCTAGGGGGATTTAACTACTCGAAAACCGGCAAAAACCATGCAGAACTTGTAAGAAATCTACACAAAATGATTGAACTCGCATTTTAATTTTTAACTCCATTTAAATAATATGTACAAACTCGTACGAGTTCGAGTTCAACTTTGCATGCAAATAGGCGCGAGAGTCAGTTGTCAGTTATCAGTCTATCATTCGCTCAAAATCAAACTAAATATACCAACAACGAACTCGCAAAAACTCGCAAGAAATTGGACGCACACGTGAGACATGTTTCCCCCTAGCGGTGACTTCCTTCTCGATCTACGCTCACATCCTTAAACATAAAAAATATTCATGATCTGATATTATTTATTATATAATATATTGATTGCATTTTGACAAAGCGATGCAGCTCATCAAAATTACGCGTCTGTCAGAATTAAGTAAACAGTGGTTAGTTTTAAGTACGAATCAACTACGCGTATTCAAGATATGATTTTTTGAATTTGATACTTGACTATTTTTGTGTTTAAAACTTTAATTAAAAGTGATAACACATATTTCATATCTCACAAATTTATTCATATCACATAATTACACAGTTGCAAAACAATTTGAGATTTTGGATACAAGTGATTTATTTTTTAAATTCTCAACCAAAATTTAGAAATCTAAAATATATTTTATTTTCATAAATAAAAACTAAACATAAAAAAAGATTTAAAAATATTGTTCAGTTCTATGTAGCAGCTAAAATAGATAGATAAACAATACAATTTTGATTCTCACATTCTCTCATTGGCGATTTAGTGAATATAACAAATACAAGCTTACAAAAATACTGCGGAAGATCATAATAACTCGACATTTGTTTATGGTAACAACGAAATATTTGGTGAAACATCAATGGTAATGATGCCTTACTTCCTGTGTTGATTCAGATATAAGAACGTATACCTCATGAAATGTTCGAAAATCGGCACTCTGAGAATCCTAAACATACTACATATGTTTTATTTGTTTTTAAAAAGTTAGAATGAACCGTATGAAAATATCATGATAATTTTCCATACAGGTATGATATGTGTCGCAGAAGAAAAGGTGGCAGATGTACCAAAGGAACAGCGGGTAACCTTATAAATTTCCAAGCCAAAAAAATTCAAATTTATTTTTAATCCACAATTAACAATTAACACATTTTATTTTGAGTAATTACGGGATATGTTTTGTGGGTTTTAATAGTTTATTTAGTTTATTTTAACAGAAATTGAATTTTATGCATTTTTTAACTCAAATTTTATCAATAGTTTAAGCTTTCTTAATTTTACAAAGAAACTAATACGAAACATAAAACCATTTATTATTATTAAATAGATATTCAAAGATTCCAAGAACATAAGAATTATATGTATTGATGTCAGTGTGAGTAGTAGAGTTACTCATGTAAATATACAATTTGTGGATATATGTATACACTTTAATAGTGTATTACGTCCCATTCTTTAGAAAAGATATCCAAAATCAACTAATAAATTGAGTCATGATTAAAAAACACTTTTTGAAAATAGAACAAAACTAAATATGGGTTAGCAAACAATTTTAAAAGAACAAAATAATTTTAGGACAACAAAAATGATTAGTAGAGATAGACAACAAAGTAGAGAAAAATATGAAATGATGTCTTTGATTGTGAATGCAAGGCGGCTGTTGAGTTCAGTTCAGTTGGTTTACAGTCGTCTACAGTACATAAAATATTTTCATAATAATATCAAGTATTTTTGACGTTTTTAAACGTAATTCAGTACTGCGTAACCCCATGACTAAATGTCTTTTGCCAAATTTCTCAGATTTTTTTTAAATAGTTTGAATTATTTGTTTTCATTTGTGTTTGCCCAATACAACGATTTTTTGTAATCAATAAGGAACAAAACACTAAATTACTTCCTTTAAAAACGTGATTATTAAAACATGGTTCAGTGTGTATTAAATACACAAAGTTCGTGGTAAATGGTGGTATATGTCGAAATTGTACTCCTCCTTTGGTTTGTCTGCTAAATCCCCCAAGGATAATTTATACAAATTTCTATTAATAAAATATTTGCTTACTCTTGTCATAAATATAATTTATCACCAATAGTGTCTTATCGTCCCATTAATTCGCAATATTTTCACAATAATAGAGTCTTTAATGTTCTTCATGATCACTGACTGATTGAACAATCAAAATATACTAGACTTTTTGAAAAGTTTGAAGAAAACCTATGAGAGGATATAACAAAGACAGGAGTTATAAGCCATACCAATTATTAGTTCTGGGCGAAATTTCATATTTGGTGGTTTAAACGTCCGAGGAATGCAAATCTGACAATCAAAGTGACAGGCACAGCGACGCCCTCACTATAAATTGTTTGGAACTATTGGTATATAAATGGAAAATTGCTGTTTTTTTTGAAAGATGTGCTAGTAAAAAAAAAAATAACCAAAAATTTAAAAAAAAATTTTTTTAAAAAAAAAAAATTAAAAAAAAAAAAAATATTTATAAAAAAAAAAAAATTTTTTTTTTTAAAAAAAAAAAAAATAAAAAAAAAAAAAGGGGTTTTATTTAAAAAAAAAAAATAAATGGGGTTTTAAAAAAAAAAAAAAAAAAAAAAAAAAAAAAAAAAAAAAAAAGAGAAAAAAAAAAAAAAAAAAGAAAAAAAGAAAAAAAAGAAAAAAAAAAGAAAAAAACAAAAAAAAAAAAAAAAAAGGAAAAAAAAAAAAAAAAAAAAAGGAAAAAAAAAAAAAAAAAGAGAAAGAGAATTAAAAAAAAAAAAAAAAAAAAGGGGGGAAAAAAAAAAAAAGAAAAAAAAGAGGAAAAAAAAAAAAACAAAAAAAAAAAGAAGGGGGAAGGAAAAAAAAAAAAAAAAAAAAAAAAAGATGGGGGGGGGGGGGGAAATAAAGAAAAAAATGGGGAGGAAAAAAAAAAAAAAAAAAAAAAAAAAAAAAAAAAAAAAAAACGCACCAACCAATTCGAAACGCCCCTCTTGAAAAAAAAGTGTCAATTCTCCCCCAAAAAAGAGGAAACTCCCAACAAAAAAAAAAAGAGAAAAAAAAAAAAAAAAAAAAAAAAATTTATATAAAAATAATAATATATATATATATTTATATTTTTTAATAAAAAAAAAAAAAAAAAAAATTTATATAAATATTTTCAACGTGTGGTGTTCAAGCGGCTCAAAATCAAGCCTATTCATCAAAACACGTTTGTATTCCATTTCAGATTATAGTGTGTGCGCCACATTCAACGTACTTTGATATTAATACATTGTTAGTACAGAATGCAATCCCCGGAAGGGTTTAAAGGATGGCTTTTCAAAGAATAGGGATGTGATGTTTGTTATATCGTCTCATAGGTTTTCTACAATGTTTTAAAACCTTGGTTCACAATTCTGGTACACAAAAGTGAAGAGCAAAAAAAGGATAATACTATTATTATTGAATCTGATTCATTTTATTCTCAAAAGTATCCAACGTGAAATAAACGTTCTATATTCTATTTTATATACTTGAATTAACTTCGAGTTCTTTCTAAATTTTGTACAATAAAAATAACAAATTTCGGTACAGATATTCTGAATTGTATTTCAGTGCAGTTGCGAATTTCTTGTCTTCACTTTGGTACATGGTATACTGAATCAAATTTCGGTATAATTGGTCAATAAGTGATTAATAAGACTTTCCATGAAAGCAATTCATACACAAAAATCATTTGTAATTTTTTTATGTGACAAACAGTAGGCATATGAAAACTTCATGTGCAGTATAAAAATGAAATATAATGAGTTGAAAGGGAAAAAACTATAGTAAAAATGTATATTTAAAGTCGGCAGTCAAGTTCAATAGTCCATATCGAACTGTATATTACTTCTCAG
This sequence comes from Resseliella maxima, assembly GCA_029041755.1. Classification (NCBI taxonomy): domain Eukaryota; kingdom Metazoa; phylum Arthropoda; class Insecta; order Diptera; family Cecidomyiidae; genus Resseliella; species Resseliella maxima. Next base: position 130,419 of record JAQOWM010000122.1, read on the forward strand.
TTTAAACATATATTAGTTAAATTCGTTCTATGCAATTGAATATTTGGTCGAATGTTACTTCGAAATGATAGAAATAGAATTAGTTTTTCTAGTATTTAAAAATGAAAAGATATTATAAATTATCTTTTCTAAAATGTTCATAAAATAGGGAAAAATATTTTGAAGAAATGTAAAGTGTTTTAAATTTTTTTTTTATTCGAAGAGCCACAGTGGTTAGATAAAACAAATAACATTGGAATAAAATACAATGTTTTTAATGATTATCATCGATGGAATTTTGCAGAGTTTCTATAAATGTCTACATTGTTATTTGGTTCTCGTTATTTCCCGCAAGATTGAATTTATCATTTATTTAACTATTCAACCAAATTTTACAGACTCGATATGTGCCGCAGGAATTACCCAACTGATGTATGTAATCGTGGTACAGCAGGTAAATGTGATTTTGTTGCTAGCACAATAATAATCACAGCGATTGTGCAATCGGTTTTATCCCCAAAAATCTGTTACAAACTTGAAAGTTTTTCCGTTTTTTCCACTTTCCTTGAAATATTTCTCTATATTGAGATATGTCTCTATAGAATATTCACTATACATCCACAAAATTGATGAATTAGCTGCATTTTTTATTTCCGACATATTTTGTGATCATTTTAATTATGGAAATATTTGTTGTTTATGATTTGAAAATTATTTATAGCTGTTCTGTTTTCACAATTTAATAAATCTTGCTCCCATTTATTAACAAATGTAGCAATTATCAAAAAAGTTAATCATAATGATTATAATGACAAAGTGAAGAAAAAAGAAATACCTAGTTACTGTTCATCATTTGGAATATCTACGCAAATTGAATAAAAGTTAAAATAAAAATTGCAAAGCTTAGAAATGTTTTTCAATAGATCAACCAAAATAAAAAACGTATGTCAACCATAGAACGGACAAGCTTTCAAGTTTCAGAAACTATTTTCACTCTATTATTCTCCTCCTGTCACATATTTTCTTTATTTTACACCTATGCAAGTGTATAGATCAATGGCAATCTGCACATTATGCAAGAATTACTTATGGCAACTGCTTTTGCTCACTATGCTATAAGAATCGTTTTATTATTATAAGCACACGTTTATAAACAGATGCATTTGCAAATTGCAATATGAATGAAACACTTTTTCCTACCAAATCTATTTCTGTTATCATTGATAAGTGATTTCTATACAGTTCTTTTACGTGTTTGCAGGTTCTTTTTTGTGTTTTATGTACACTTCTCTGTGGTTTTCTATTCAATTGAGACAATTCTTTATCTATTTTGAATTTTCTTCTTTTTCTGTTCCTTGTTATTATTACCTCTTTTTCTTCTTTTTCTTCTTAATTTTTTCCCGTATGTATGAACAGTCAACCAATATTATGAACTTTCTCTGCATCTTTCATACAATAACGCTTTTATTATTGGCATTGGCAAACATTTAGCTGTAAATCGGTTTGTACAAATTATTTTCGATTATAAATTTCGTATCATTTGTGAAAAAAATGAATTTGAGCATTCCAAATGTTTTGTGAGAGTGGTCGGGCAAGTCCATATAAAATTGAACGATAATGCAAATCAATCACACAAATTATTTTTGAATGATACTTGCGTAAACATAAAATTCGGGATATTGAACACAAACGGTTTTTACCGTTTTTAGTTTTGAAGCAAAGATTTCTTTCCTATGAAAAAAAAAACTGCTTGTATTCAAAATCCCTTACTTTATTTTTATTAACTTTATTCAGAATAATCTTGCTGGCTTTGAAATGTTTTCATTGGATAATATCAACTTGCCCATTAAACATATCTACAAAAAGGATACAAATCTTCATATGAACTCATTATAGTTTCATGCAACGGAATGTGGAACTATGTATATTGTAATAAAAACCTACCTAAGAAAATGTCCTGTGATTCAGCATCATAATCTGAGTGCTTCCGCGCACGGAAATCGTTACAAAACGACTGAAAAATATTGAATTTTTGATAATATTTTTAGATAATTTTAGCTATGTTTGCCAATACGAAAATAATAATCGAAAAATGAATGAAAAAAAAACTAAATTTTGTTCATTTTGTACATAGTTAATCATTCTACCATTCCTGCAAAGATATATTAATTGGTTCCGATTTAGTATACTGGATTTATATTCGTAATTTGTTAAATAAACCAAAAACCTATTGAAATTGGACACAACACTTTTTCTACACATTTGTCCTTTTCTAATTGTCAGAAACAAGAATAAAATATACTGGTTTGTGGTGTGTCACATCAATTTCAATTACATTTGCTGTTATTTTAAACCATATAAAATACATGCTCTCTTTATTTCTTCGAACTCTATTTTTATTTCCTGTCACATCCTGGTATTCTCTTGTATTTTTTCACATTGAACAATAATTCTAATAATCTTTTTGTTATAAATACATCATTTTTCTGGATTTGCTACGTTGATTCTTTTTGCATTTTTAGAAAGTCTATACTGTGTTGAAAATCAAACTTTTCCAATCTTTCTGAAATATTGTTCATGGAAGTTCGGTAAGTTGGTTTACAACATGCATAATCTCATGTTGCTGAATAGTAAAACTCTAGTTTCAGCATAGAATTTTCAATCAAATTTATTAATTACAGTAAATGTACTTACCTTTTACAATCTACCGGTGTTGGGTAAGCTTTATTAGGTAATTGTAGAAGACTAACTCAATTGGATTATGGTGTATAATGTATTCTAAGTAATTTTCTTGATAATTATTTAAGTATCGATAACATTAATAATATAATAATAATAATTTGAATAGAATGAAGAAATTTTCTAAAATTTGAAAATGTTCAGATTTCATGGTTTTTAATAAAATTCCACTTTTTGTTAATCTTTTTTTTCCATTTTCTGTTACTTTTTTCCATTACACATGTTCTTCAAACTATTGACAATAACCAATGTTTTCTTCTTTCTAAACAAATCATTCTTAATAGCGCACGAAACTTAAAAGTGCTTTAGACTAGTGGCGAAATTATTTAAATTATTTTAATCATCTCTCATTTCATGAAAAATAGGATTTGCTTATGTTGGGGGAGCATGTGTTGTGAACAAACGGCTGGAAAAAGTAAATAGTGTTGCAATTATTGAAGATACCGGAGGATTCAGTGGAATCATTGTAGCTGCTCATGAAGTTGGGCACTTGTAAGTAACAATAATTTAAAAGTATTTGCAATTATTAAATTCTATGTAAAAAAAAAAAACTATTAGACTTGGAGCCGTTCATGATGGATCACCCCCGCCGAGTTATTTAGGGGGGCCGGGAGCTGAAAAATGTCGTTGGGAGGATGGATTCATTATGTCAGATCTACGGCATACCGAAAGAGGATTTCGTTGGTCACCATGTACAATTCAAAGTTTTCATCATTTTCTAAAGTGTGTAATAAATACTTTGTAATAAGTGACGGATTTTTTCAACAATGATTATTTATTTTATAGTGGTGATACTGCAAGTTGCCTACACAATGCGCCTCACGAGGATGATGCACTTGGCCGTTCTCTGCCTGGTACACTACTGTCATTAGATGCACAATGTCGTCGCGATCGTGGAACATCAGCATGTTTCAAGGATGAACGTGTATGTGCACAATTATTCTGCTTTGATGCTGCTAGTGGTTACTGTGTAGCATATCGTCCTGCTGCAGAAGGTTCATCATGTGGAGATGGATTGGTGAGAAAAGTTCAAAATAAAATTATTTATTTAGTTAAAAAAAAATTGTTAAAAAATGCTTCCTTCCATTCAAACTGTTATATGTATATTAACTGTTATCAATAATCGATTCAGATAGTTCTGAGTTTTGAATTGCTATAGATCTTCAAAGAACAAAATGTATGTGTTTGATTGTAACAATCTGATTGAAATTAGCACATGAAACCTATTTTCAAGTTTAATCATTTTACACCTTTTACATACAGTGCGCGAACTAATTTTAGCCGAGCTCACAGTTTTTATAAAAGAAAATCACATTATTGTAAAAAAATCGCGATTAATATTTAGTCCATTTGCATTTGGCATCATGTAATGCGATGATTCGATGTGGTAAACAGTAATACAGTGATTTGATTTTGGCCTGTGGGATGTTTTGCCAAGCCACCTCTATGGCCGCCTCCTAGGGGGATACGACTGTAAAAAATGATTTGTTTTTACGAGTTCTTGTGAGTCTGTAGTAGAAAACTTGCAAATTTGCACAAGTCCTGCGAGTGTTTTATAAATGTATTCCACATTAGTACTTATAAATTTCGAATCCACAAGTTGACATTTTATGTTTGACATTCCATTCCGTTCCATTCTATTTGATGTTTCATCTTCTATTTTGTATTATTAAATGAGATTGTGGTTGGATTTGTTGTTTATGTGATAAATAAAATGTATTGTGTGTGTTAATGATAGTTTTTAATTTAATTGTGACTAAAACTCTAAAAGTTTGCACATTCCACACAATTTAATTGTGTTGCTTTTTTTTCTATTTAAATTTTGAAAAATTTGATTTAGAGAACATAAAAGAAACGAAAATTCGAAAATTTTATAATTGTAAATTTAAAATTGAAAAATCTGCTTGGTGTGAATATTGGTTTAAAAGAGAACAATATATTGGTTAATAAATAAGGTTATGAATGATATTCGCGGTTGAAGCTGTTTATGGTTTTTAGAATTTAGGAGATTCGAACGGGTAGGTATAAAATAAGAAGAAAACAGGGGTTGCGAGTTTTGCGAGTTTTGCGAGTGCGGTGCGAATTTGCGAATTTTGCGAGTTTGTGAGAGTCATTTTCCCCTAGGCCGCCTCTATGCCCGCCGTCAATTCTTGTTTTGTGTTGAACTGTCGACCTTCCTTGTATACTTCTCGAGCTAAAATTAACCAGACATTCTCAATAATGTTCATATCTGGTGATTTAGACGGCCATTTGTCGAAAATGTTGATTTCACGCTGCTCAAAATCGGCCAAAGTTGATCCTGGCCACATGAACTGGGGCGTTGTGTTCTTGGAATTGTCAGCCTAAACCGGCGCATTCGTAACCATATGCTGGAAAATGAGGGCCAACCATCTCCTGGTATTGTATTGCATTTATTCTGGTGTATACAAATGACAGCGGCATCTTTTTCAAGTACCCAATGGCGGCTCACACCATCACAAAACCACCGCCAGATTGGCGCTTGCTAAAAATCTTTTCTTCGGTGCGTAAATCATACCAATAACAAGCAAATCCATCTGGGCCATCCAAATTGAACTTTTTTTCATCCGAAAAAATTATTTTACGCCATTCTTGAGTCCAGTGGATATGGTCCAATGCGAATTTCTTCCGACCCTCAATATTGACCGTTGTTAAAAACAGCTTACGCCGTCATTTCTTAGTATTTTAGATGATTTGATCCACTTAAAATCTTTTGAACACGTCGAACACCTGCAGAAAAATTGTTTTCAGCTTTTAATTGCTTAGCAGACTTAGAACTGTTCGCCGCACTTCGAATTAAAAGCCGTTTTTGCGCCATTGATACGCTTGATGGCCAACCGGTGTGCCGGTTTTTACCATAATTTTCACGATTTTTGAGGAAATTTCGCACAACTTAATCACTTCCGATCACTTCCTTGGCAATCTGAACATTTGACAACGATGCATAATCTTTTAATGTGGAAATTTTGGCTTTTTCCCCTTCGGTTAATCGCTTGCCGTGGCCCATTGTTATTCGATTGAATTTTGGTTGACATTAAATGGATGCATAAAGGTAAATCACGTTAACACAGATCGAAAAATACAAACAAAACTGGGATTTATAAAAGATGTTAGATATAATGATTGGGAATTTGAAAGAATCCCAAAAAAAAAATAAAATACTAGACAAAACTGTCAACTGTGCATGGAACAGTGAGCTCGGCTAAAATAAGTTCGCACTTTTTGGGTGCAAAAAATCGAAAAAATAAAAAAAAAAAAATCAAAAAAACCAAATAATTTCGATCAAAACGTTTCGTGATGTATTTGTTAAGAGTTGATAATAAAAGGGACAAAAAATCAGAAATAAATCTTTCAATTTACTTGATTTTTTTCAAAAAATGTAAACTCGGCTAAAATTAGTTCGCGCACTGTATATTATACAAGATATTCCAATTTTTTTTATTCTAAATCTGTAATCTAAGACAAATTTTGGGCCAAAATCAGAGCAATGGCACCAAAAAAGTGATTTCTAAAAATTTACATTTACCACATTTATTTTACACTAAAGTTTGTAATAAATCACTATGATGCTTATTATTTTTGAAGCGAATCGTCAAGGGAGTGTTACCTTTTAATTTATTTAACTGGTTCACATATATGGATACCTCAGCATATTCAATAATATTGTCCTAATAGGGAAAATTACCGTATCATCAGCGAACCTAAATTTTGCTTTATTTATTTCCTAAATTCATTGTTCAATTACACTTCCCTGTAAAAGTTTGGAAGCACCTAGTAATTTTTATACAAATTGACGTTGTTCAGTACACTAGGTTGAAAATGGTAAAACTTTGAGACCAATTTAAGGTACCCATGAAAAATTTTTAATATACTAAGATGCTCTTTAGACCATACATTCGGTTTTGCTATTTTTTAGGCAACCTGAGCAGCTCAGTTGGCTAGCGTCAGTTGCCTAACGGTCGCACAAAAAACATCACAGCACATAAGTATCCTTGCGTTCACAACGCTCGCATTCACAATGCAGTGAGAAACGTTCTTTGTGCGACCGTTAGGCAACTCACGCTAGCCAACTGAGCTGCTCAGGTTGCCTAAAAAATAGCAAAACCGAATGTATGCTTTAGACACCCAAAAAACAGGGAATATGTTCATACGTTAGGTGACCAATTGTACCGAAATTCCCGGTAGTGTACTAAAATTTGATGTAATATATCTGACGTTGTCTATCAAGAACACGTTGAATTAATCAACGCTCTTCGTGAGCTTGCTTGTATTTCTCAGCATGATAAATCAGACATTGAATCGCACATAAAATCAAATCGTAACAAGAAATCCCTGAATGCAGCTTCTTCCAGTCAACAAGTTCCGATTTTTTTTTTTCAAAGATTCGACACGAACCAAACTTGATTTAAAAATTGCTGCATGCGAAGGATTTTAGACTTAGTATCATGTGATTAATTCCACTTACAGTTTTCGTTCAACTGATTGTGCAACAAAAATTATTCGTATTTGTTTTCAAATGGTCAAATTTAGTTGTGCTTGCACTATAAATGTGAATCCATTGCTACGTGGTGTGCTTGCTAGGGGGAAATGACTCGCAGCGAATTCCAATTTATTTGCAAAAATATGATCAAAAATTTAAAGATTCGCGTATTATACTTGAAAATGAATAAAAGATTCGCAAGGATTCGCATTTGATTATGTGTTAAAAAGATGCGCATAGATACGCTCGCAATTGCAAATCTCTTTGTCAACTTCACATGTAAATGAAGATTCGTAAGACTCGTAAGATTCGTGAAAATGCTTCGATTTCTCTAAAATTTTGAAAAGATTTGCAAGAGTCATTTCCCCCTAGTGTGCTTGCACCATATGTTTTGGAAGAACTGAAAAACAAATGTCTGACTGACATATCAAAATGTTCTCATTTGTTGTTCGTTATTTTTTGAGAAAAGAAGGCATCAAAGTAAGAATAATTGAATTGATATCGGAGGATGGTGAAACTTCTGATATAATCGTTAATCGATATTGAAATCAGCAATCGAAAAATTCAATTTAAATCAAAAACTGGCCTCATTTTTGCTGGAATGCACCATGTAATTTCGGCAAACGCGAACGTATCGGTACAAAACATACGTTTTACAAATTGTATAAATTATATCCAGGATTAAAAGGAGTTGGATGTGCCGCACATATTGTTCAAAAAAACATTGAAAGCAGCTTGTGACAATATGTCATTTGATTTCGAACTAATTGTTGTGAAAATATATTCACATTAGAAGTTCTGATCAATGCTCGGTCTAGTGTTTCAAACATTTTACACAACATAACATTCCATGCATTCACTTGTTCAAAATCGTCTTATACATTCTAGCTCTTAGAGACACATTAGGTCCTGTTGAACGATATATGGTCCGTTGAAGAAACTCGATGGATATTCAAACTTTGAGAGATATTTTTTATGTCAGATACAATATCAAAATGACTTGCTTGTAATTTTCTGAATTTATTAGAACTCAACCAAAATTACTGGAAAAAATTGCATCAACTGGCAATTTCAAGAATCGTAAGAATGATGAATAAAATGAATCTGATTCAGTAAGTGATTATATTTTCAAGCAAAAATTACAATTTTTTTTTAAATAATATGTTTTCCTAATTTGTACCGATTTGCTTTCTTCAAGACTATTAATTATTTTTTCTATAGTACAAAATTAACCAAGTGAAAATCATATAAATGTGTCAATATGAGTATGTACGCCATTTCTTAAATGGGCAATAGATATTCAATAAGTGTTGGATAGGGGTATGAACATATTCAATGTATTTTGAGCGTCAAAAGTATGTCTGAGTCATTAGTAAAAATGACTTATTTTATTTGCAACCAAAATATCAGGAAATTTTGAGTCTTGCATAATCAAAACTACCGAATATTTCTGACTGAATTTGTACTACGTATTTTGTTCTTTAATAGACACTAAAACAACACACCAAAATTAATTCATTTCAATCATTAAAAATGATAATTTTAAGAGCCCTGAACAACTGTATCATTTGATTATTAGGCTATGATATTAACCCTATTTTTTCACTCATTTTCTGTTTAATATTTCGTTTTTGTAATTTATAGCATTGTCTTGATGGTCGATGTGTAGCTGAACATGAAAATATTATTCCGGAATACTCGCAGCACACCCCAAGTTATGCTAATCCAAATGTATATCAACAACAAAATCTCAAGTAAGTTAGATATTAGATTTTAAATACTTCACTTCTCTTAATTTCTGAAATTTTTTTGACTTGCAAACAAATGCTTTAAAACATTTCATGTGTGGAAATAAAAAAAAATATGCTAAGGGGATTAAAAAATATACATACGACTAAGATTTTATGATAGTTAGAGAAAATTAGTCAGCTTACAGTTTTATATATATATAACTATGTTTAAAAATGAGGTGATATTTGAATTTAAATTTTGCGTGATTATCAATTTGGATCAAAAGCAGCCTTTTTAGCAACATGGTTATCTGAGATTATGCATAGATATTAGATAGCAATTCTTTCAAAACACTACATGGAAATTATTCCTGAACTCATAGTGCTCATTTATTTTGTACCGCTAGTTGAAATAAAATGGAAAGCACTTGAAGCTTTATATGGAATTTCATTACGTTTCAGCATGATTTTTTCTCAAATTACCGAATATTGAATATTGACTATTGAAAAAAATATGGACACATACAAATGACAAAAGTCGTTTTGTAAGGTTTCTTCATTGAAGCGAAGGAAAAAAATAAAAAAAAATCACAAAATGATTTTTGTTGTTTAACCATGCTGACTCAGCTGTAGACTATTGGTTAACACACCAGGCTTGCAAGCATGGGGACGTGGGTTCGATTCGACTGGTATTCAAAATCTTTTCCATTCATTGAATGCACTCATTGATAGAAGAATTGAATAGATAGTCGATATTTGAACCACACGGAGTGTCTCGGATAAGCACTTTAAAAATTGTTGGTCCAGTGTTGTGCATAACGAAGCAATTGATTAACGCACATCACTTTAATTAATCGCCTTAGCGCTTGGATTGTCGTTCATACTTCAATCCGCAAAAAGGTGTAGCCAATTATGGGTCGAACGTTCGATTGTGGTGCAGTTGTGCCCTGCAAGCCTCTCACATACGCTTTCGAATATAATGTTCACTGACTGATTAAAGACTAAAAACACACTGAAAAATTCGGTATACCATTTGGTCTATAAACTATGATTAATGTAATGTAATGTAACCATGTGTGTGGGAATATCAGTCTTCGATGATTTTGTCTGCTATGTATGATTGTGAATTTAAAACATATCTTGCGCTGCTACGTAATATAAAACACACACTTCTTATACACGTATTCATACGGGGTGTAAACCTAGGGGGATTTAACTACTCGAAAACCGGCAAAAAACATGCAGAACTTGTAAGAAATCTACACAAAATGATTGAACTCGCATTTTAATTTTGAACTCCATTTAAATAATATGTACAAACTCGTACGAGTTCGAGTTCAACTTTGCATGCAAATAGGCGCGAGTGTCAGTTGTTAGTTATCAGTCTATCATTCGCTCAAAATCAAACTAAATATACCAACAACGAACTCGCAAAAACTCGCAAGAAATTGGACGCACTCGTGAGACATGTTTCCCCCTAGGTGTAAACATATGTAGCTCTGTGATTCCCGCTTTGTCATTTGCGTCCAATTACAAAATTTTTCTATTGACAAAGTTTGATTGTGAAATTTCCAATACAACAATATTGTATAAATCAAGATGGATACGTTTAATATTATTCATTTTGTGAGAAGAAAAAAGAAGAATGTTTTAGAGGCTATTATTTTTATGCATTACCCTCTAAATATTTGAAGGCTTGATCTTCATAGTTCATATGTGGATTTATAAAGCTATAAAAAGAAGTTTGGAATTATTTAATAAGTTCTAACACCGAAATCGTTACAGCAGTCCAAAATCATCAAAAAAAGGTATTCAGATACATTTTTTCAATAGATTCAATGCCGTTCATTATTCTAACATCGTACACATCGAAAATCATGCATTTCATTTGAAATGAGTAGTGAGCCCACGTAGCAATAACAAGAAGCGCTTATTCAATGCATTGGGCTTTGAACACTATAATAACGGATGGCGCCGCCTCTAGCTGGCAAAACTGATTCAAATACACAATTTTTTACATTGTACTATTGTATTTTCCTCGTTTTTTTTTTTTGTAATGCATACGCATACTTTGGTTGAATTTCTAGGGATTAGATTTCCATTTCCATATATTAATTTGTTTCTAACTTATCTTTAAAATCAAAAAAATACATGAGTTTTGCAATTTTCAATGTGAAGAATTCTATACGTAGCCAGGATTCAAACAGGATCATTTTTTGAAAATTCATTTTTTAAAAATGACCCAAATTCTGATGAATATATTGTAAGACAGCTACAACAGTACACAAATCTGTGCATCTGTCTGTGTGTAAGAGTGACTGTGTGAGTGCGACTGCGACTGCATGTCTACGAGATCATATATCGCTCTCGTATACACTTATACAGTTGCTCTTACACACAGATGCGTGCACTGTTTTATATGAATATTGCTATTTAGAAATTTCAAATTGGAGGTATTTTTATATCACATGCATTAGCGCCAAATAATATCTTACGCTTAATGAGGCAAATGAAAAATACTAAACGGAAATCTAATCCCTTAATCTTTGATTTATTTTATTTCCCCTACGATCTGGGGGCAATCATGTCCAACAAATCTTGCAAATCATGCGAGTCTTTGAGATTCGTACGAATCTTCTACGAATCTCAGTTTGATGTTTGTGCTATTTACAATGTAATATTGCATAGGCTTTTACAGTGTGTTGTGTACGCAAAAATATAAAATGGTATAACATATTAATTTAAACCGTGAATTTTATTTCAATATTTGTTGTGTGTTTGTGATTTTTAGGCAAATTTAATTTCGGAAATACTAGAAAAGATTCCTACAGAAGTTTTTCCACCTGATTTAAAGCAAATTTTGAAAGAATGTTGTTCCACATTGCTGACATTGAAAATTATGTAAATAGCAAAAGAGAAATATTAAAATATGATTCATATAAATATGTAGTGTGATTCGAATCTCTACGAGTCTTTGCATGTAATTTATATAGGCGCATGTACGAATCTCTGTTACGCGTAACGAATCTCCTTTATTTATAGTATGAAAAAGATTCGAATCACAGAGATTCGTGCGAATCATTCAAGATTTTTATGGACATGAAAGCCCCTAGCCTACGCTACACATTCTGAATTATACTTAACACAAAATTTATATTATTTTATCGTTTATCGTTTATTTACATTTTTCCATTCATTGGAGAAACCAATATCATTCAAATTATCCCTATTATCGTTATTTTTAATTTAGTACTGAAACATATAGCCCTTATGCTGAGCCCAAGGATCCATTGTTCACTACCACTACCACTACCACAACGTCAACCCCTCCAATAGACCCCAGCTCCTTCTACAGACTTAACACAAATCAACAACAACCGTTTTTATTTCCAAGTACTGAAGATCCCTTCAGACATTTTAAACAATTCTTTACAAGCACCACCACTGTCAATCCCATCAATTCAAAATCGCAAAATCAATTTAAGCTCAATCATTTCACTAATAAGCAAAAATTTAGTAGTAGTACTATTTCTCCTATACCGTCTACAGAAGTTCATTCAACCATAAATCCTTTCTACTTTGGGTTCAATTTACAAAAAACCATAACAACAAAACCACATCCTAATTTCCCATCAAACACAAATCAAAATTCGAACGATTTTAAGGGATTTGAACATAATATTTTGCAAACTACTTCTTCTACTTTACACCCGTTGCACTATTTTTTGACGACACAAACACCATCAGTACCATTCTTACCATTAACGATGACAACAACTCAAAACAACGTGTCAAACGAGCTAACCTCTGCCGTGGTCAACACAAAGTCACCGGAATCTAATCAACATCCAACTCCTTATCGGAATCCAGTATTTGATATTTATCTGAAACGTGTTGCATCGACCACTAAAAATCCATATAACTTTGGACAATATTTCAAAACCACAACAACTACTCCAACTCCATTAAATCCACTGAATCTGTTTAGTACAAGTAGTAATTCTGTGACATTTAATGATACATCTCAAAAAGGAAAAACACAACGTGTGCTAAACTAGAAAATTTTTTTAAGTACAATTATATACCAAGTAGAAAATTATATTAAAATATGAACAATATTTATTCAATATGACAGTTTTTAAGCCATCAATATTAGACTTGTTCATTGATATGTTTTAAACTTTGAACATAGTCATCGAAAAAAGTTTCTACGTCGAATGGTTGTGTTGCTTTTGAACGATTTTCGGTTGATTTTTTTTTTTAATGAAACGGAAATGCAATCAGAGCAAAATTCTTCAAGAGCCCGTATCTGGTACTAATGAAATTAAATAAGTACTCAAAGTATTATCACCGGTAAGATTAGTAATTAAAAATCTTAATTATTGGTCCATAAAATACTTTTCTACAATTTTCTCTTTCGCTTCTTTTATTTTTCAACTCATTATTCTTATTCTATGGCTTTCGAATAAATTAGCAGACCTGATTGTGTAGAATCCAGGGCTTAAAGTAGGGAATTACGATTTTCAAGTGTAAATAGATTGCCTGGTGAGTGGGGATTATTCTTTGATGAAAATTCCACTTTTATTGTTATTACTCCAAATAAACTTATTGACATTTTGAAAAATTTTTGGGAATTGAAGCTGTTAAAGCAATCTCTTGAATCCTGAACTAGTAGTTCGACAATTCACTATAAAAGTGGAATTTTTATGCAAGAATCATCCAGACTCACCAGGCAATTGTTTACACTTCAAAATCATGTTTCCTTGTTCAAGTTTTGGTAGAATCATTAAAAATCTATACTATGTTCAAATTTCATGTCATGATATCAAGACGAATTTCATACACAACGTGCGCAGACGTAGTTTTTTTGAGAACTACGACCCTACTTCGCGGCCAGATAGCAGTTATATAAAATCAATATAAACTAGTTGCCACATTAAAAAATCTATTTTTCGTAATAACATTGAAATAATGTTAAAAATGAAAAAAAAAAACCGATTTACATTAAAATATCGAAAATTGGTAATCCCTTCAATACCCAAAACATCAAAAACATTAGTGAAACGTTAACCATTAAACATCAAGATCAATTATGGGCACAAACTTGTGGACATTTATGTATACGAAAATACGAAATATTCGTAAATATCGCAGTTTATACGCGCTAAAGTGAAATATTCATTGATACGCAATGGTAAATGCATAAAACGTACAAATATTCATAGACTATGCAACGAAATCATTCGCGCTCTGGCTACGCTATGCAAAATACACTACTATGTGCCCTAATGTATTTGTACTGTGTTGCATAGCCTATAAATATTTAGTATGTCCATATGGACGCCATTCGAATATTCGTAGATGGGCTTATACGTATTCATACGCATTATATTCAGTCATTCGGAAATATACGCTAGTCGTAACCCATAGTGAACTGAGTAGCCATACCCTGAAAACCTGAGTGAGGTTATATCACCACACAAATAGCTGACATTTGAAAGCAACACTAATGTGGTGTAAATTTAACGCAAAAGAATATATTTAAATTTTTGTGAGCGAGCCATAATGTCAACATAACCACAAAAATGGTTCAAAATTAAAATATGTGGTGAATCATATTATTTATTTGCGTTAAATTTGCACCACATTTGAACAGTTGAGAGTGAAAATGTTATTATTCAGTGTATTCAACATACAAAAAACAACAAAAAATACATTGAATGATAACATTTTTACTCGGAACTTTTCTAGATAACATTTTCACTCTCAACTGTTCATTTGTGGTGCTTTCAAATGTCAGATATTTGTGTGGTGATATAATCTCACTCAGGTTTTCAGAGCAGGATTGTTTGCTTATTTCATTTGCATAATCATGCGCGTGGACGTATTTTATTTTATCCCGGCAAAAACGTTGTTGCGCTTGTGTATGTGAACTCGTTTGATCTAGTATCTATATATTTATACTTATATACTATATATATATATATTATATACATTTTGTTGCGAGTGCGTAGTATTCAGAGATTGTAATACGGATATTCCTATACAGATATATATTTCTAAAAATATAGAAATATATTATATTTTTGACGCAGCGTGTGAATGTGTGCGTTAGCGGTATTTCAACGCACACTAATGTACGAATCGAATGAAAAAAAAACAAGAGCAATGAATTTTTACCCTAAATAACCAAATATATGCACAATCACTGCAACCGGCTTTGTGAACGAGTTAAGAATGATGCGCATTTGTTTGTGTTGTAAATTCTGCACACAGTCGGTTTGTGTGTGCATATATTTGGTGTAAAATACTTACTAACGCACACATTGACACGCTGCGTCAGAAATATAATATATTTCTATATTTATAGAAATATATATCTGTATAGGAATGTACATATTACAATCTCTGGTGGTACACAGATGACAAAAGTGGAGAAATTTTGTCTTAGTATTGGTTAATATGACAATACAACCAATTTTGAGATAAATTTTATCCCAAAAACAGCAAACTTCATTGTATATAATATGAAGTAACTAAAAACTTGATGTAATACAATTTAATTTAATGTAATATTTGTAATACATAGTAATTTTCAAATAATTTTAAGAAAATAAAAAAAGTTTCAAACATTTTTTAAGAGATAAATTTATATTTAATTTGAAATTACTTGGAATAGAGTTGTAAATTTGGAAATTTAATTACATTTTGAAGGAAAAAAACTAATAAAATGGGATAAAAATGAGGGAGATGTAATTATTGGAAGAAAAAAAAAAAGGGTTAAAATAAAATACACGAATCAGTTTTAGAATAGAATTAATGACAAAAACCAAAATTTTTATAAAAAAAAGAAAAAAACTTCCCAAATTAAAAAAAAAATTTATTTTTTAAAAAAAATAAATTCCCAAATTAATGGAATTTGAAATTTTAAAAAATAAAAAAATTAATATTAAAATTTTCCAATAATAAATATAAATTTATTTCTTAAAAAATGTTTGAAACTCTCTTTATTTTCTTAAAATTATTTGAAAATTACTTTGTATTACAAATATTACATTAAATTAAATTGTATTACATCAAGTTTTTAGTTACTTCATATTATATACAATGAAGTTTGCTGTTTTTGGGATAAAATTTATCTCAAAATCGGTTGTATTGTCATATTAACCAATACTAAGACAAAATTTCTCCAATTTTGTCGTCTGTGTATGTTTAGCTCATAGGTGTCAACGAACACAATTTGTTCGAAGTTTTTGTTCGTTCCTTCGAAAAAAATGTGTATTTTTGTCCGTTCGTTCGAAAAATATGAAATATTTTATTTTGTCCTTTCGTTCGTACGAAAAATACAAAATGTTCGAAGTGTTCATTCGAATGTGCGAAAACTTGTTCGAACTTTCGAACCAATACAAAATGTTCGAGTGTTTGCTTACAAAAGTCCATACCGAAAAAAAATTTCAATCGAATTTTCTCGCTTATTTGATAGGAAAAATGGAAAAATAAACAAAATGTTATAGGGAGTTTGTTGTAGGGAGTTACAACATCTCACTGTATTAATGGCCTAAAGTACCAATCTGGACACGGACAAAATAAAATAATTTATATTTTTCGAACAAACGAACGGACTAAAATAAATATTCTATTTTTTTTTTTTTTGAACGAATGAACGAACGTTCGTTGACAACTATGGTTTAGCTATGAAGTGCCGCAATTATTCTCAATAAATCTTACCAAATATAACACTTTATTCATTAATTTTCATCATCAAAAGGCCTATTTAAAATAGAAAACAATTATTTACTGACTTTTTTCTATGTCGAAATAAATTGAGTGAAAAACTAGCAGCTCATTTCACATTATAGTTTAGGTGTGTGAAAAGAAAACGTATTAAAACTGTTATGAGGTATAAGGAAGGAAGCTTTTGCACATTCAAACACTTTTTTAACTTTGCATGCTTTTGTCTTTCTAGTGTGTGATCCTGCACATGCGCACATTATTTTTCCGATCATTTTTACTTAAAAAAAATAGTATTTGCCTTTTAGCTCACTTATGTTAATCAATTTCATTTTATTTATTTGCAGCGGTCGAATTTAAATCACCAGAATGAATGAAAAAAAGTTTGGCGGCAGCACTAAATAAAAATAATCTACATAAAAATAAATAAGAAACCATTTGCCATAAAAATGTAAATACATGAAGCTTTTCTCATATTGTTGAAGATACCAATGAGGTGACAGTATTCAACATTCATCTACTATAGCAGTTTTGGCTCATGATTCATTACTGTTACCGTCATGGTTTGGAATTAATTTAAACGCAAAATATGGCACATAGAATATTCACGATGCATAAATGAAATGAAGAAAAATATCTTTCGAGAAGAAGTGATTACCATTTAGATTATCTGACAGACATAACATAATGTTCATATAATCTGTTTAGATTACTAATATAACTTATAAGATAATATAATCTTAATTAGATAGACTATCATTTAAAAATAAAATAGTGTTCTGGCTTTTTTACTTGAACTTCAAAGGGAGTAAATATAAAAAAAGTACATTTTTTTTTTGCAATAGCTACCAGAAAATATAATGTTATATTATTTGCTTCTTTCCAAAACACTGTAATTTTTCCAAATGTTGGATTTTATGGAAATGAGTAAGTAGAATAAATTTACTACACAATCAAAAACATTATATACGAAGCTTTTGAATTGATTCATAATATAAATAGCTTTGCAGTGCCACATCACAAATTAAACGGGCGAACATGTATTTTACTGCTCTTTCATGTTTCCCTCGCTTTTTCCTATTCCTATAGTACAAGTGCTTATTCCACTTTCCTTATTTTTAGTGCTAAATGAATCCATAAGAGGCAATGTGGAGTGAAGGGAAATCGCATATGTACTGCCCGCTAGCATCTATATGTCAACTTTACATTGTGCATATTAAATTCGAAGGAGAGGTAAGCGAATGAGGGGAAACGATTGATTTTGTATAGAAGGAAACATAAAAATGCTAGAAAGCAGCACAGTTGCCTTCTATTTACTATGAATGCCATCAAAAACTATTATTGATATAGTGGTTGTGTTAGAGTGGTATATACATTTCTCAATACAAAATGAATATGAAACTTAAGGGGAATTTCTCATTCAAATATTCACAAATATTCAATATTTAAAATTCACGTCAAATTCACAATATTCACAACTTTTTGAAAGTGACAAATTCCCTTTGATGAAACTCACATTAAATCTATAAGATGAATCAATAGCTCTTTATGTCAGACTGAATTTGAAAATTAATCACTAACGACCTCTTTCGTCATTGCTTCGCTACTACTGCTGTCAATGTAAAAAACTCGGCAGTAGTAGCGGATCAATTGTTGTTGATTATAATATTTGGCATTGTTTTATATTTTGCATTAATTATTTTAATATAATTTTATAATAAAATAATAAAAAAAAAATGTTTGTTCGTGAAAATAAAACAAGATCCACAAAGTGACGATAAATCAAACAAACAAAAAAAGAAGAAAAAATCTAAGGATAATAGTAGATCGTTAACGAAAGCACCTAACACTTTGAAAAATTTTGACTTACTGACGTTTGCCAATAAACAATAGCGTCTCTTTGGATATTTACATAGAACTACATGTTCGTGTGACAGCAATAGCTATGTGTACCACGCACACGAATACATTTCTTTCACACATACATTTCTTTCAATGACAATTGCCATAGAGGCGCTACTGCTTATTTCAGATGAATTGCCTGAAAATTAATACATTGATTACATATACACGCTTCATGTCATTGCATTAAATCGTTTGCGCCTAGGGGGATTTAACTCTCACGAATGCGTACATTTTTACGAATTTTTCAAAATTTTTGCGAATGCGCTTATGTACATTTGCACAGTATTATCGATTGTTTACGAATTTATTATTGGATCAAATGCATTCGTAAACATTCGTTAATACCATGCAAATGTCCATAAGCGCATTCGCAGAATCCATAAAAATGTACGCATTCGTGAGAGTTGAATCCCCCTAGGTTTGCGCAACAACTGCATTTTGTCTTGAATATTGTGACATCAGTTGCATTATCTTCTAATGTATTCCACATACGAAAATATAGAAATGAATCACATACAGTACACACACGTAAAAATGTGTGTGATTTTTGGTGTAAGTGATTCTGTTTCTTGATTCTATACCGAAGTTCTGTTACAACTACATAGAATTTTTTTCCATGAAAAAAAAATTTGGTTGTGTTGGTTTGAAATTTGAGAGTGACAGATTTGTTTTAGCGGAAAAAAATTTTGCTACTGTCGTATATCGTACCAACACAACCAAATTTTTTTTTCATGAAAAAAAATTCTATGTAGTGGTAACAGAACTTCGGTATAGAATCAAGAAACACAATCGCTTACACCAATAATCGCACACATTTTTACGTGTGTGTAAGTTACTAAATTGTTGTAGAATTATTTTGTGTGTATGACAGTTATGGTTGTAAGTTCCTTATGGGCCATAGGCTATAGCAGCTTCTCTTTGCATGTTCGCTAAGCTCTGAGAAAGCTGCCATTTTTATGTGTAAAATATCAAATTTACATTTTATTAATGTTTGACACATCATAAACAAATCAGTGGTTTGAACAATATTGACCATTATAAATGTTTCGTATGCTAGTTCATATGCATGCAAAAATGCCAGCATTCACAGTTAAGTATTCATGCAAACAGGGAGCTCACAGCCTGAAAATAATATTTATGTATTACAAAATTCGATAAATAGCGTGGAAAATATTTTGTTGTATGGATTTCTTTTAAATTGTTTATGACAATTCAAACACATATTAGCATATGAAAAAAATGGCAAATAAAATGAATTATCTAAAATAAACTATGCAAGAATCACACAATTTATCGTACACATATAGATGTTCAGGTTCACCCACAGCTACACTCAAGTCTAGGGGATAGACATAAGACTTGTGATTCATAAAGATTTTCAACTTGATTTATTAAGATTCAATGCATAATTTGCAAGATGGATGAATTAAGAAACTGAATTTAAAATGTGTATAACTGTGTGAGTGTAACGCATGGAAACGAAACCAGTGAATCACGCTAGGGGGATTCAACTACTTGAAAATGTGCAAAAGCTTGCATGAAATCATTGCACACAGCACCGAACGTGCAGTATTCGTGCACAAGCAGAGGCGTAACTAGCGACATACTTACCTGAGGGTGCTCAAACTTCACACAGTGATAGCTTTACCCAAAAAAGACATACTTGGAAATTTAAAAAGTGGGTATTTTTGGAACTTTTTGAAGTTATGAGGCAAAAACGTCAAAAATCGCAAGAATTTAAATGTTGTCCTATTTCGATGAAAATTTATACATAGATATCATAAGATCGAAAAATGCTGCATATTCCGCGAACTTAGTACATACATATAGTGTGTTTGTGTATTGGTTTCTTTAGCCTTTCGCCCGATTCTCTTACATACGTGAACGTATGCGTTCAGCTATTCTCAGCTCACAATGCGTCACTCAGTTCACTGGATACGCAGCATATTTCGATAGTATGATAGATATTGTAGAATATGAAAATAGGAGAATTTTAATGAAAAAAACTAGTCCAAAAACTGCTCCCAACTGGTCCAAAAACGGTTTTCTAACAACTCGAACCAGTTGAGAACAGTTTTTTTTCTTAAACATATATTCTGAATTCAGTTCCTGAATATACCCTTGTAAAATGGTTGAGTGACTTTTGTATTTTGTATGAAATCTAATCGTTTTTAATCACTTATATCCAAACCGTTTTATTTGGGACATTTTGACTGGTTTTGTGATTGAAAACACAACCGACTTTGGATGATTATACAGTGCGTTTCATTCGACAAAGTTAATCAAATTTTAAATAAAACACAATAATTTATAATATTTTTCTCTTGATAGTTTTTTATTGGTTCTTCAGCTTGGGCGGAGACATATTAGTAAATACTTTATCCATTCGCTTTGTTTCTCTATTACACGGACACAACGTGAAAGCATACTTTGGCTCAAATTTTTAAGCATATTCTTTGGAAAAACTGTTCCACTGGTGAGTTAAGAATGAACTGAGCTGCTTCAAATTACTGAAACATTTGCCTTTGAGTCTCCCCTTGATGACTGACCAGTCGTTTTCGATCGGATTGCAATCTGGTGATTGTGGCGGCCATTCCATTTGATCGATGCCATTTTCCGATTTTCAAGCGTTACAGAGACGATTCTTGTGTTTTGGATCGTTGTCCTCTAACAGCAGCCACTTTGAATTGTCGTTGCCATAGAACTTCTTGGCGGTGGGTAACAGTGTCGATTTGTACAGAGCGCACATCCTCTCTGCGTTTAGTATGCCTGTGAACACCGTCAATTTGCCAAAACCGGCTTCACAGAAGGCTCCATAAACATGGACTTTCTGGGGGTGTTTAACAGTACGAACGACCACTCTACTTTTGGCTGTAGACCAGGCATGAGTTGTGATATTCACCAGCCAAAATGAGGATTCATCTGTATATACTACCTCAGTCGTTAAATTTTCAGTTGCCCAACGCAATCGTTTTTCGATGTGAATTTTTGACAAAAGTGGTTTTTTGATTGTGGGACTATAACGAACCGCTGCGGCATGCAATCTTCTCTGGACAGTCGACCTTGAAACCTCAATTCCAAGTTTCGATAGCCGTTCGACGTTTTGAGAAAGCGACATACCTGGATTTTTACCGAACAACTTGACTATGCGCTGATCCTCTTTGGACATGGATGCTCGGTTTGGCTGCACATTGGGCTGATCATTTACATTTTTTTCACATTTATATCGTTTAGTCCACTTCTGAACGAATGAAACTGACTTTTTAATTTGTCTAGCGGTCGCAGAAACTGATAATTTTGGTCCGCGAGAATGCAAATGCAAGAAAACCGCTTCAAAACGTTTTGTAAAGTGTTCCGAATTCATGTTTTTACTTCAATACAAACAATGCAAATGAATGACATCTCCGCCCAAGCTTAGGACCATATCTGGCCACACCAAAAATCATTTTTTGATATTTGAATATTTTCGCGGTTTTTGATTAAATTTGTCGAATGAAACGCACTGTATTTAGCTAAAAATTGTTAAAAGTAAGGTAATCGGTTGAAATCGACTGAGACTTCACTCATTTTGTTGCAAATTAACCGACTGATTGATCAATCATAAAATTTTCAAAAATTTCAATTTTCGGGTATTCTTGCATCTGAATTCATCCATCTCGCAAAGAATGATGCAAAGTGATTTGAAAAGATTTTAGAAATAGCCACAATAACATGCCTTCACACAGGCGGCGATTGTGTGAGGGTTATTAACACATTCCCAAATAACAATATGATTTGCGTTTTTGTATAGTGTAAATTTGACAATGTATTAACTTTCGCACAATCACCGTTTCAGTGATTCAAGTCTTTTGCGGGGCGTCTATCCTAGTATACAGGTCCTAATGGTTTCGTTCAATCCTATAATATTTTATTTCGATTGCATTTCAAAAGTTTGAATTCGGATTTGCATAAAACATAGAGATTAATTAGGAGAGCTCACTTCAGTGATCGACACTTGTCGCACAAATGATTCGTGTGCAATTGTATCATAATGCAGTCTTCACAGTGAATGCAGAATGTAAGCATGGTTGAATGCAATGAAAAATGAACTACAGGTCTAGGCGATGGATTTTTATCTTGAACGTTGCCATCTATTAGTCAGTGGCGCAGTAATTAAATTTTCCACATATGTTTGTTGTGGACTGTGGCAATCTATTCTGCAACAAGAAAAGTTGACTATACGCCACCTAGGTGAATAATTTATCTCTAATATCATATAAATACATCGTACTACCTGGTTACTAGATGTATTTATTGTATTTGTTGTTTCGCTCGCATTTATAAATGTATGCCGATTGTGCATACGGGTAATACCAAGCAGCATAAATAAATGTGTCATCATTTTTCAATGTTTATATTACTTTTATTTCAAACTAGTGTTTCGTATGTGTGGCAGCGTCTTTTGCTTATATAATGACTAATTCTAATACACGATGAAGAACCGACCGATGTTTATATTCCTTTTTATCAGTTGTTATGCAGGCAGAAACATTGCGATTTCAAATGTTCAAAAACATTATAATTTTTTCATTGTTTGTTTCAATTGTTTATGGTCGATACAAACGATGAAAACAGATACAATTCTCTCAATCAATTTTAAATTTTTATAAAACTCTTTTCAAATCAAAATAAACGAGCGCTCGAACGCCTTTGGCGGTCTTGCGTTCTTCACGCACTCGCGCTCGGTTACATTGAACCCATTCGCCCTCGTGTAGAAAAGTCCCTGTCTTGTTTACAATTAAAATTTGAAGTAGAGAATGCATAGGAGACGCAAAGCTGCGAAACCGATACATTGCTACTGATGGTGCCATCTAGGTTTTCCATACATTTCGTTTGCACAGTGTACCGAACCAAAACCAAACGTGTGTATTTTGTTGTTGTAATTTGTTATGAAGTGTATCTATTTTACAGCTATGAGGAGACGTCTATGTTGTTTTCGTCCATTATTATTCGTGGTTGGAGAAACAAAGAAATATAACTTGGCCTTTGGTGTTATGTGCAATATAGTTTTTGGATTTTGACATAAGTTAGAAAATTATATTCTCAAAAATACCCGATGGAAACAAGAGGTTTAATTTACATACAAATTGATCTAAGTTTCTATTGTCTACATTTGGTGGTTCAAACACTTCTAGAAGAGAAAGCTAGTATTGATATATTAGTTAAATTATATTTTGCACCAAAACGTTTAATATTAACCCTAAACTTGCTAATACTATCGCCTCCAAACATCTACACAGAGGGAAATATATGTTTAAAATGTGGAGTAAATTTGGAATCATTCCGTATTGGACTAAATATGCATGTGTTTATTCCTAATAAGTATCAATGCTTTACTCATACAAATAGCTTGACATTTACACCAAATAAGAACAAACTAATACATATTTATTCCAATACGGAATGATTCAAAATTTATTTTTCCCCAGTTTGGAATAAACATTTGACGTATTCTACACATATTTCCCACTGTGTACGAACAACAATTGTTTGTTCGTTCGTAGAAATAAAAAATAAAATATTTGTTCGTTCGTAGATATATACATTTTTATGATTTTGACTTGGAAAATTGGAATTTGTCTAAAATTCTCAGAATTGGCGCCCTCTCAACGGATGGAATTTGAACGATGGCAAGCAGAGATGTTGATGCCGTCGCTGCTGTTTAATACTGTGTGAACAACGAATATGCGAGAGAGAGAGAATGTGACGGCATCAACGTCACTGCTTGCCATACATTTTATATGAACAACAGCCTGTGTACACACAGACTCTTACATACCGTTTGCCTTTGTTCATATAAAATGTATTGCATGTTGTGGAGATTTATTTGGAATTTTATTCAGATGGCGTAAGCCACTGAAATTTGTCATTGTTATATTAGTATAATCAGACTTTGTATTGTTCTATATGCTGCTTCTTTTAAAAGGTGATTCTTACGAAAAGAAATTTTTCCTTAACGTTTCCATTCAATCCGACTATTGGTAAAAGTGGAAAGAAGCAAAACAAGAAGTAGAAAAATGTAGAAAATATATTGTATTCATTAATTAGTACCACAATGGTAGTTTTAATTAGATTTTAAAATTTACAAAGTAGCAAATTACTTCGAAGTATAGTGTCAATATTCTATATTAGAGTACAAAACCAGACATTGAATTTCGATAGATATTTAGCCCAACTGAGCGGTAAATATCAGATATTTATCGAAGCATTTTGTGTATGCATTCCCCTCTAAAACGAAGTCTATGTGGAAATGAACGATTATATTATGTATAGTTTCCTCTCAAATATTCATCCGCTTTTTCAGCGCAAGAATGAACGCATACACAGCGAATGAATATATAAGGGGAAACTATAAGGAACGCAGCTGTACTTTTCACTGAAGAATGAATGCATGGCCTGCTGCGTTAAATATCTGATGAATTAAATATCTTTATTTATAGCTCAGTTCGGCTAAATATATATCGAAATTCAATGTCTGAATAAAAATACATGTTCGTACATGACACAGCATGTACTCAATAGTTTTTAGAAATTATTACCATTTTTCTTAAATGAATGCAATAACAAAATGTGACAATGTTAAAATTTTACAGTAGAGTCTCGGGCATGTCAATCATAACATCACATGTGTGATTAAATTTTTATTTTCTCTTAAGTTTTTCAAAATGCGTGATTGTTGTTGCTGGATTTTTCTTCAATATTAGACATTATCTGCGGTGATCACTTGCAGTGCACACTGAATATTCGCGTTTGCAAACAATTTTCAATTGCATGAACACAACAAATCAAATCACCGAATGATTATATGATTTTTAATGTGATACCCAAGAAGGCACCACAGACCAAGATTGAGACAATTTACAAAAGTATTTAATATTAAAAATCTGAAAAAAAAACACATTTGTATTATTTTCGAATTGAAAAAATTTAAAATATTCATAAACATAATCAATTTGGATTGTGTTGAATATACAAATTACAACGAAGACTGAACATATGAATACCCGTGTGAAAATAAAGTTGGACTGACGTAGGGGGATACAAATCGTGCGAGTACAGAGTTGGCTCATTTAAATCTACGTGTTTTTACAAATTCACCCAGTTTCATGCAAGTTTTGCGAGTCAAAAAAGTTTTCAAAATTCAAACATCAATTGAACGACCGAACAAATCAACACAGTTTACGAATCGGCCGTTAGATGGCGTTCACTGTCAATTTTTGCACTTCTATGGATCAAACACATGTCATAAAACCTGCTCGATTAAAATAACCGATTACAACAGACGAGCATTGTCAAAATAAATACCAGTCCAGTTCATGTACTGAATAATTATTTGCTGATGAATTTATTTGCTAAATTGATTTGCTAAATCGTTGCGTGACGCTTGCGTATTGTTTTATACTTGCGTTACAACTGTTTTTTGTGTGTATTTCTTTCGACCAACAATATTCGTCCAAGAGAATTGCACACAAAAAACTGTCAACTGAATCATATTCTCAATTTAAATAGTGAACTCATTAAAAAAATTATTTGTAAACCAAAAAAGACATTAGTTTAGAAAAAACACACTGTAAACCATTCCGTACTATAGACGCTGACATTTCGGATTAAACGGCAATTTAGTACCATATTACTAAAACAAAGTTCAAAAGTACTAGAATATTTGCATACTGAAACATTTTAACGAAAATTTCAAATTTGAAAAATATCGTTAAAATATTTTAGTATGCAAATATTCTAGTACTTTTGAACTTTGTAATATGGTACTAATCTGCCGTTTAATCCGAAATGTCAGCGTCTATAGTACGGAATGGTTTACAGTGTGTTTTTTCTAAACTAATGTCTTTTTTGGTTTACAATTAATTTTTTTAATGAGTTCACTATTTAAATTGAGAATATGATTCTATAGAATCATAGAATCCTCACAATCGAATTCGAATTTTATTTTCGAATTTTATACTCGTGTAAATTTCGCAATGAAGGTGTTTAATGACATGACACTGATTTGAATATAAACTAACTGAAATGATAACGCATATACATTTGCTCCCATACTCGAACGCTAACGAGTTCACATAAGTTCCTTCATGTTATTCTTATGCGAAACTTATGCTGTGCACGAATATTACGCGTTCGATGCAAGATTTTGGTCATTTTCAAGTAGTTGAATCCCCCTAGTGACTGACTGACTAGCTGGCTAAGTTGTTTTTGTATGAAAACCAACCAAATTTAGCTAACGGTCCCAAAATAACCAACTGAAAACGATTATAGTTAACTGTACACACAGACGGGTGATGCGCAGTTTTACTGCACAATTTTGCAGAGAAGAGTTTTCTGCACAAAACAATACAAAATGTGCGGAAAACTGGCACAAATTTGTTCCATTTCTCAAAATTTTTTTGTACCATATTAATTGCAAATACTGTATATTTTTCAGTGATTATCAGAATCAGATTCATTTTTTCCAAAATTAAAAAATTAATTTTTTTCCAAAAAATAAGTAAATTAAAATAAATAATTTTCAGTCTGCTATTTAATAGGCGGTATTCGATAGGATAATTATGCGCACTAATTTTTGTATGAAATTCTATATGGGAAGTTCTGGAATTCAGGCTAAATCCTGAGAATCCATGGATCAGCCTAGGCATATGACACTTTTATAAATAGGTCTCGAAATTTTGTTCGCCACAGGGCAAAATCCATTTATTTTTCCCATTTTCCAATCGGAAAAGCGTGAAAAATCGATCGAAAGATTTTTTCTCCTTTGAAATGCAGATTTAATTTGATAAGTCAAAAATAATTTTTTCTCATTGAATTTAAATGTGCAAATAGCGCCTATCGATCTATTAAATAGCAGACTGAAAATTATTTATTTTAATTTACTTATTTTTCGGACAAAATTAATTTTTTAATTTTGGAAAAAATTAATCTGATTCTGATAACCACTGAAAAATATACAGTATTTGCCATTTATATGGTACAAACAAATTTTGAGAAATGGCACAAATTTGTGCCAGTTTTCTGCACATTTGTGCCAGTTTTCTGTATTGTTTTGTGCAGAAAATGTTTCTCTGCAAAATTGTGCAGTAAAACTGCGCATCACCCGTCTGTGTGTACACATAGTTGATTATGGTTGAGTTTAGTTGACTATAGTTGATTTATTTACAACTTTCTGTACTGGAAAATGTCAGTCATAGTCAGTGGCTCGCCGGTGTCAGAACCACTGGAAATGAGCATGAAACATTCCTTGTAACGGTGGTATGCTTTACCTATCTCTTTCTATCACTATGTATGTAAAGTAACTCCTGAATTACAATTGTAACGGATCTATTAATTTTAGTGAAAATTCTAAATAAAATTATTTAATGAAATTTTTAAATACCTAGTGGAGCTATTTCTTAAAATAAAGAAAATGTAAATAAAAAAAATTATGTTCCATGAACGCATTAATATCTTAATTTTTTCCATTTTTCATTATAATCAATAATTATTTTTAATTTCTTCCAACCTTAGAAACCACGTTATTATTTTTTGTTCGTAAAATTGTTTGGAGATGTCTTTGTCTTTTTTTCTATTTTAACAATGACGCAAATTAACATATAATTGCAATTGTGAGTCTAATTCACACACAAGTTCAACGCCATCTACGATCGCAATCAAATGTACGTTTAATATTGTACGGGTTTGCGTCTTCACTAAGAAGGTTTGAGTCCAGTATCTATTGATGTTTTATGGTCTTACATTTATGTTTTGTAGATGGCGTTAAATTTTATCGAATACCATAATTTGCCTCATTGATTTTAATTATACATAATTATGAACTAGTTTATTTTTATGGATTTTTTGTCTGACATTTGTTTTGTTGGTTTCAATTTTTTGGCGATTACAGTTATTGAAATTCCACTAATACTGTTTGTATTAAAATCAAAACTTATTTCACTTTTCACGATTTCAGATTTCAGTTTGATACAATTACTAACCACTAATTATTTATTAACGATATTACTATATTTTTCGCTAGATAGAATACCTATACTTTTATTCATTTATTCATTTATTTATTTATTTATTGAATGTATGTCAATATGTGTTCACTAGCAAGCTAGTAAACATGCTGGTCAAAGACCCAATGCGACATAAATTCCGCCCATGGTACGACTTTAGCAAAGAGAGTACAGTCAGGGGTGGGGTGATTTTAAAAAGAAGCTTCAATAACAAGATTGGGTCCGGAAAACCATGGTAAAACCGGCCTGCCTTAAATTAAATTACGTTAACAATGATAAATAGAAAAAAAAAAAATAACAAAAAATAAAAATAAAGTGTAAAGAAGAATCCTTTCTCAGAAGAGAGAAAAATAACTTAAAAACAATTGGAAAAGAAATTGCACGACATGCTATGCCACCGAGTGAACGAAGAATATATTTTTTATATTATTGCACGCGCCGTAGATAATTTTTTTACCCGTTTTTAAATAAAGATAACGAATCATTGTTTCTAATTTCAACTGGTAAACTGTACCTAAAATTAATTGTCGAGTAACTGAATGCGCGTGTGTTAAATGCGGTACACGGATTAAAATTAATGCGAAGGTTGTCTGGATAACGCGACGTTTCGAATAAACATGTGATTCAGATATTTAGGAGCCTTTTTTGACTACTGTTTGAATATTACAGTGCGTTTCATTCGATAAAATATATGGAAATTAATTTCAAATATTCAAATTTCGCAAAAAGATATTTTGTGTTACCAGATGGGATCCTCAGCTCTTACTCGTTATACATTTGACAGATGAAATTAATACAAAAAATGGTTACATTTATTCTCAACAAATATTTAATGTATCTGATTGAACCACAAGTGGTTCTGGTTTGTAAAGCAACATTAGGGCTATTCAGTGAAATCAAAGGTGGAATTGTAAGTTGAATCATATTGGCTTGAAATAATTATTTTTAATCTCGTTTCTGTATTTTCAACATTTCAGAATGGTTTGTACGATCCGAAAAACAGAAAAGGTGTGTTGTTCAATGCGATTTATAATAATCGCCGAAAGCACAAACAAACTGCTGAAATTAGCTTGTATGAAGAATCTGTAATTGAATTAAGTGACTAAGATAAAAAGAAAGCGAATAATTTTTTGAAAACATGTATTTTGCCACGAGATAAGGTCATTTTAGAAGCCAAACTAGTTGAACTAAAGTCCTATCGGAATGAGCTGATCGTGCAATCGTTTACTGAATATAAGGCAATTTTGAATTTTTATTTCGTTTGTCCGGATTAGAGCTGCCCACTAAACCGAACTGTTCATGTTCGTTCGAGTTCGTTCGAATTTTAACCGAACATGAACGAACATGAACACAAAAAATGTTTCCAAACGTGTTCAATTAATTGAACCGAATTGAACTGTTCAATACAAAAATTGGTTCAGTTCGAATTGAACTGTTCAATATTATTTATTTGAAAATTATCAATATTATTTATTAAAAATCGGGTAAAGAAAAGAATGTCGAAAGTTGAAACGCAAAATGAGAGAGAGAGAGAGAGAGAGAGAGAGAGAGAGAGAAGGAGCAAAGGGGAGAGAGGAGATTGAATGCTAAAGTGAGACCGAATGCTCTGTTGAATGAAAGTGTGATTGTTCACTGTAGTAATGGAGCCACAAATCTCATTCATCTCTTTTGACTGTCTCACAAGGAAAATTATTTGAAAATCTCGGAAAGCCGATTATTTTTCAATATGCAAACTGCATACCTTTGCGACAGTTGTTCTGGTTTTGGTAAATGTTTGAATTAGGAATTGTAAATAGAATTAAATTAAGGAAGAATTTAGATGAAAAAATCGATTTAAATGAGAAACAATTGACACTGAATGAACTGACTCGCAGCGAATCCCAATTTATTTGCAAAAATATGATCAACAATTTAAAGATTCGCGTATTATACTTGACAATAAATAAAAGATTCGCAAGGATTCGCATTTGATTATGTGTTAAAAAGATGCGCATAGATACGCTCGCAATTGCAAATCTCTTTGTCAACTTCACATGTAAATGAAGATTCGTAAGACTCATAAGATTCGTGAAAATGCTTCGATTTCTCTAATATTTTGAAAAGATTTGCAAGAGTCATTTCTCCCTAGATGTCTAGTTGTTCAAAATTGTCAAATATGTATATTTTTAATGATGGCGTGCAATGTGGAGAGATACGGAATGTGAAACAGGTAGAAAGTGGAGTGTGCGCTATATCGACACTTTTGTAACAGAGAAACGCTCTCTCTTACTTGGACAGTTAAGACGCAATTTTCTTATCACACGGTTACATTGGGCAAGCGGCATTACAGTACTTAGAATTCTTGGAAATTGCATTTCAGTACTTAGAAAAATTGCGATTTACGTATCAATAAAATAAAGCGATTGTAATATTTAAATCAAAGGTGATTTTAACTCATTGTGAGTAGCACTGCAATTATTCGTTTAATAAGCAATTCGCTATCCGTAAAATTGTGATTTTTTTGTGTTACTCGAGCAAAATCGCTATACATTGATAAATTGCACGTTATCTTTCAAAGAGAGAATTCATCGTCGGGATTGTCGGATGAAAAGGAGATTCTTAAGAAAACGTTAGCTATCATTAGGGCCCGGATAGTTATGCT
This sequence comes from Resseliella maxima, assembly GCA_029041755.1. Lineage (NCBI taxonomy): Eukaryota > Metazoa > Arthropoda > Insecta > Diptera > Cecidomyiidae > Resseliella > Resseliella maxima. The sequence goes on from JAQOWM010000122.1 coordinate 161,685, forward strand.
CTATAAAAGACCAAAATATGCATGCAAATATGCACGAAAAAACTATGAAATATGCACGAAAACATGCAATTAAAAATGCCAAAATATGCACAAATCTCCTACAAAAAAGCCAAAATATGCAAAGAACAACCTTTTTTTTCTTTTTGGCCAGTTTACATTTTTATTTCAGTTGAATTAACATTTACAGCAGATCATTGTTGCAAGCCAAAATAAGATATTGTTTGAAATGTTCAAATTTGAATGTTCATCGATTATCGGTCAATACGGACTTATACGTTGAAAACGTACGCTCTACATCCACCGACGTGACAACAGCAAATTTAAATAGCGCAATTTCGGATGGTGACAATGCTGCTATGTATTCATTTAAAACGCCATATCGTAAATCACCATTTATAATATCATTAATCTCAAGCAAAAAGTAATAACCAACATTGCGAAGTAACACTTCTTCGAACTTGTGCAAAAAGCGTTCATTCTCCATCGTGCCCAAGACAGAATGAACTTCTTCATATATATTTATAGATGTTTTAAGTTCAAGAGATTTTGATTCCCATTTTTTTATTTTTTCTGTGATGAAAATTAAGTTAGCTTTGATGAAGGCTAAATCTTTTCGAATATTAGGCAACGTAAACGTATTTTCCGCTTCTCGAATACATTCTGCATCTTCATCATTCAATTCGTCGACTAGCGATTTCACAGCGTCAAAATTGTCAGCATAATATTCGCACGCTTGTAGCCAAGTTCCCCATCTAATAATTACTGGTTCTGGTGGTATTATTTTGTTTAAAAAGCTACCGCCGGGCTGATGACTGTGAAAAGGAATCAAACAAATTTTTATGAATGAGAATGTTAAATAAAAATAATAAATAATACGTACTTTGACGAATATGGATTTCACTTTCGATATCAAAATATTCACTTCGGGGTACTCTGAACGTACGAATTCTGCCAATCGATGCAATCCATGAGCAAAGCATGTAATTCGCAACATTTTTGGAAACAGCACTTGTAGAGATTTCATTGCAGAAAGCATGTATGCTGCAGCATCAGAAATAACAAGCATAACATTTTCGTATTGGATTCCATTATAATCAAACAAATAAACAAAATTAATAAAATTTAAAATAACAATCCAAAATGTCGATATAAACACTAACCTTTGGGCCATAGAACTAACAATGATTCAGTAAAAAATGTGGCAATCGTGTTGGCATTGCATTTGTCCAATTCTTTGACATTCAGTAAGTACGATTTCCCGCGCTCATTTTCATCACCCAAAATACCGAAAACGCAATTTGCAACCGATCTTTTTTCAACGTCAGTCGTTTCATCCAAAGTAATCCAAATACGTTTTCCATCAGTCTTGGAACGCATCTTTTCGATTGTTTCTTCGTACAAATTGGGCACATAATTCCAACGCAATCAAGAATATGAAATCGGCACTGAATACATTTATCGCAGCACACCTATCGGAAAAAAAAAATAAAACTCTGTACAGTACAAAGCCATTTTCAGTTCTTGTCAACAAAATCATACCCAAATATAATGCTTATTCTACTTTCCACCAGATTTGTGACGATTTTTTTTGTCATTTGCTTATGTCTAAATACTTGTTATTGTTGTTGTTCATTTCATGGCCCTGAACGCAATGTACTTTCATCTGGGGCCGAATGTGAAGTATGTTTCTCAATAAACTTTACGACGCTCGGATGATTCAATTTGTTCAATGGTATGTTACATAGATTTAGTTTTACACAAATCCATATTGAATTCCGAGAGTTTTGGTCCAGGTTTCTGTTGATAATTTGATATCAACGATTGGCTTTTTTCACGTTCAGAATTCTCGTTTTTCCTTTTTTCGGCGTCCTTGTGCTTCACCGAATCAATATGCTGCTTGACCAAAAAAATTTTTGTTGCCGAAACCACACAATTGCAAAACTTACAGTACAAAACTGATTGATCTGATCGGAACACATTTGGAAATTCTATTTTCATACGCAAAATAAATTCACTGTGCGTTTCTTTTCGATTTTTCGGCATGTTGATCCAATTTTCAATCAACCATTTAGTTCCAATGCCATGCAATGATGAGAGTACAATGTAACTCGCTGCCTTTGCTATGAAACTAACACTAATACAAATACCACGCAGCACTTGTCGTAGTGTAAGCTGTTTCATATCAAATTGGTTGAACACAGTAACCATTATTCGCACCAAATCGATTTCGTAGAATTTTCTTCTTGTATACACAAATTTGTCACCGATGAAAAGTAAACAAACATTTATGAAACGGAATTTGAAAGATATATTCAGTGTAATTTGTATATATTCACTTTAGTCATTGATTTGTTCATAGCAGAATTATTTTTCCGACGAAAATATGCATAAATAAACTGAACATGCTCTATAAAATGAAATATGCTCTATAAGCCGAAATATGCCAAATATGCACGCAACATGCACGTGCATGACTATCCGGGCCCTGGCTATCATCGACAGGATCGTCGGCTTATCATAAAATTGGGAATTTATCAGAGTAACCTCGAGAAATGCATCTGTTTGTGAATCGGAGAAAGAATTAACGGAAATAAATAGTATTGTAAGTTTTGATTGTAATTCGTTTTGGCCAATTCGATTGAAATTAAGCAAAAGGAGAAGAGTAATTGAGAAATAAAAATTAAGTGAAGTTAGAAAGTTCAGATTATTATAATTTTGTCATAAGCATAGAGAAATAAAAATCGTGAACGCGTAAGTAATAAATCGGTAAAAAATTGGAAGAAAAAAGGACCCATAACACAGTTTCATACAACATTTCCTTGTAGCGATAATTAGGCAGTCAAATACGATGAATGATATTTTTCTTTTCCGACCTAGTAGTTCGCTGGAGCTTTCGGGTTCCGAGTAATTCCGCGGCGCCATCCCAAAGTCGCGAGGATGATTATTTCGAAACATTGAAGCTTTGAAGCTATTTCACAATAATGTCATTGTATGTTGTCATTTTGTCTATTGTTCTGTATTTGATATGAGAAGAACAGCATAAATGAAATGTGTAAATTGTATGCCAAGTAGAGTCGTTGATCAACAATATATACGCACTCAAATATCTGTTGTGCTAGCTGTATTTCATGCGGAATGAACAACATTACAAAAGTGATATATAATACGCATATATTGGTGATTATCGACTCTGTTTGCCACACAATTCACATGGACAAACAGAAGTGTTAATTACCAATACATACACACGGCATTTCTCTTGTGCTGTTCTCTCCATAAGAAAAATACAGAAAAACAGAAGAAATGACGACACACAATAACAATACTGTGAAATATTTTCAAAGTTTCTGAATAATGACCATCGCGACTTTAAGATGGTGCAGCGATAGTGTTCGACTTAATTTAAATGCATTACGCAAATGAAGTGTACGGTGAGATCGGTCTTTTCATTGCTACAGCGAATTATAACATTGCTTCAAGTGAAAATTATCGTTCATCATTCTTGCTGTTAAATATTTCATTGTATGAAACAGATAACGAACTAATGCATTTTTTTTATTTTTTCCCATTCAATTCAATTATAGATTCATAATTATTAAATATTTTTTCGTCCCAAAACCAAAATTTCTGTGCAAATTAAAAGCAAAACTACTAAACTTTGCAAAATATATCAAAATAAGATCAATATATTTTCATAAATTAACACATTTGTTTTTCAACAATGTTCAAACCTAATTTTTGTAATATTGAACACTTCAATTCGGTTCAGTTAATTGAACAGTTCAATTTGGTACAGTTAATTGAACAACATTCGAACGAACATGAACAGAGCTTGAACATCATGAAAAAACTGAACTTTAACTCGAACGAACATGGACACCCTTTTTTCTCTTCCGAACAACTTGAACCGAACCCGAATGAACATGAACATAAAAGTGAAACCAGTCTCGAACATGAACGCATGTTCGGTTCATGAGCAGCTCTAATACGGATTTGCTTTTATTCGACTTTGAAATAATGTTTGAACATATTGAAGCACAAAATTTGATTGTCAAATGGCTAAATGTGAAAGGAAAACCATTTGCTGAATACAACATTCGCATTGATGAAAAAAATTTCCTATCGTCAAAAAAAGTGATGATATTCATGATTTTTTCACTTATTTCAAATTGATTCCGACTGATAGAGCTTCTTTTGATGCTGCCATCATGTCTTTCATGGTTTCCAGTGATGTAAATTTGTTTATACTTAAGTTTGCTTTACATTCATTACAATTGGCTTTTTTCTGAACAGGATCCAAACACTTGACCCAGTTGAATTGATCGATAGAAAAAATATGAGCCCGTACCTCATCATCATCGCATCCATATGTTTGTCCGTTTTGCTGTCAGATGGCGCAACGAATATGACATTGCATGAACAGACGTTGAAATTGACAGTAGATTTTAACTCGCACTCTCCTTGTTTGTAAACGTCGTCGCCATATGACAGCTAAACGGACAAATATGTTTTGTCTCCGGGGTATGATCGCATCACAAGAAACAAATCAAATTAAATACTATATTGACTTGGAAAAGCGTGTCATTAGTGTAAGTATAAATAAGGCCGAATATAAATTTGTTGAAGTGGTTGAGTTTTACATAAAGTTGCTTAAACTTTTTCGATTAGAGTACCATTCAAAAGTTAAAAACTTAATGTTTTTTATAGAATATTTTGTGTATGGAATTGACAAAGCAAAGGCGTTCTTGGCTCAAAAATACAATGACATTGGATTTTCAATTTTCAAAGTCAATGACAACCAGGGACTTTTTTTGAAATTTGGCGCCCTGAGGCAAAATTTTCGCAGCGCCCATAATATTTGATTTTCGTACAAGTTAAATAATTTTTTCATAATATTTTATTTTCGTAGGTTAAATAATTTTTATTTATTTAAATAATATACATTAGTAATGAAATATTTAACGATAAAGAACAAACATTACATTGTACCAAATTTTCTTGCTTTATCATTAGCAAATTCTGTAATTACATCATCATAATTAATATTTTTGGCCAAATCTTTTTCAATTGATATTATCGCTAAGTTACTTAAACGATCCTGACCCATTGTGTTTCGTAAGTAGGTTTTAATGAGTTTTAGCTTAGAAAATGATCTTTCACCGGTAGCAACACTGACTGGAATAGTCAATAAAATGCGATAAACAATAATTGTATTTGGAAGCATGTTTTCTAAATGATTTTTTGTAATCAAATTTAAAATGTCAATAACGTGAATAATTGGTTTATTTTCTTTTACCAATCGACCCAGAATTCTTAGCTCGTTGAACAGTTCATTGGAATCAATATCAGATATTTCACCTATTTTCAGAGCATTTTCAAGTTTTTTGCATGAAATGATTAGTTGTCCATTCTCATATCGTTCTTCAAGTTGATCGAATTCGTATAAAAATGAATATAATTCATTATGCGATGATAAAACAGCAAATCGTTCAGCGATTGACTCTTTGGCGGTATCAATCATAAATCTGGATAAATAATTATTTTTCTTCTATTATAAAAGAATAAGAATGAAATGCTTTTTCAGTTGTTCAAATTGCTTTTTTTTTGAGCTATAAAGACATTGTATTTTTATATCAAACCAGTCACTGTATAAACTGGAAAAAATTAATTGTGCTACAGCGATCTGATGGTTTTCCAAAAAGTAAACAACAAAAACAATGCACTGCATCCAGTTTCTTTGAATAAATAATCCATTCTCTTTTGACTTTTTCAGAATTTGATAAAATTTTAATGTAATAATTTTTTGAAAATGATCGCCCATTGGTGCTTGGAAACGACATATCGACTTGAATCGGACCAGTTTTGACAATTTTTTCACGAATACTGTTTGATATAACACCAATAAAATTTGCAGCATCAGAAAAATCAATTTCATCGTCTATTAAATATGATTTGCAATGGGAAAAGAACGGAAAGACAAAGAAAATCAATATAAAAATATTGAACATTAAATGAATAAATCGATTAAATGAAGATAAAACGAAGAAAATAACCTAAATGTTCTTGCGCCAAAACGGGAATTTCAATGTTCGTGATTCGTCCATCAATTTCTTCATTTAATTGATTATTGTCATTTGCTCCTACAAATTGAACTGCATTTTCCAAACTAACATCAACCATTTCTGTTTCAGAAACTAAACATTCAATTTCAATGAAGAACCAAAATAAATATAAATAATTAGAAATAATGTCACGATATTGATTGATTGAATTTAGAGAGAGAAATTAACCTGAATTATTTGTTGTATCTGAAACAACAACTTCGCCGAAATTTTGTCTACTAAAAAACGTTTGAATTTTCGGTGTACTACGCACAACTTCAGTTTGTTTTTCTTGTTTTTCAATTCGCATTTTTTTATATGCATATCCAGACGGTTTCTTATTAAAACTCATTTTATTTAAATTTATGTGTTTCCAATAAATATAAGAAATTTGATCTTGAACTTGCTCTCGTTCAATATTCAAATGTAAACAATCGATCCAGTTAGCCTGTGCTATGGACAAGTGTGATACACAATATTCACTAATACATATAAAGTAAAGGATTGTAACAGAATTTCTTACAAAGAAACGATGCAGCGCTCGAATGTTCGAATTTTCGTTTATTTATTGTTGTATTACAACACAAAAAGCCATGACTCGAACATTATATTTTCATTTTCGTGAAACTGTATCAAATGTTTTGAAAAAAAAAAATAATAATCGAGAATTCGATTCTTTTCACATTGATTGGAAAAAACATCTCTTATTTTTCTATTGTAAAAAGAAAAAAAAAATGTAGCACTGAGTGAGACTCGAACTTGAAACAGTTCGTATACAAATACAAATCTCAATTGACTAGACATACTCGCGCTCTTTGTACGTTTGCATATCACAAGAGTTATAGAATTTTTTTTCTGGATGAATTATCATTACCATATTTTGAATTGTACATGAAACGCTCGCGCCCTGAAACATTTGCTTCATTTGTCTCTAGGCACGAAAGTCCCTGATGACAACAATCAAAATGAAAACAATTAGGTTGTGATTTGCAATGTTTTTTATATTACATGTATTGAGTTAGCTAATTTTTTTTTATTCTCCCGTTCGAGATGGAATGTTTTTTAGTATATTTTGTCATCCAAAGATATAGAATGTTACAAGTTGAACTGGTCTGATTATTTGATTAGAATGATTCTTATTAGATGCGAATCATAATATGGACAAAAGAGAAATGTTATTACCTGCCATAATGTGGATAAATCTAATTAAAATCTATAAAGAATCCTTATTGAGAGACTGCTTTATTCAGTTTTATTGAACTGAAACAAAGTACATGTCAAAGCTTGGTGTCAATTTGCTTTTTATACTTACTTTGCATATTTAGTGGAGACGCCGCATACATCACTATTGAAAATCATGAATTCAATATGAATGATAGTGAATATGTCGTCTCCACATATAGTATCAATATTGAAAGCTCGAAAGACACCAATATATAAGCGAAATTTGACAGGTACTTTACACGGCTTAATAACTATCGAATGTACTGAAAAGTACTCGGAGGTACTATGAATATACTGGATGTGACTAAATGTATTTGAAAAATTAAAGAAATTATTATTTCTTAAAATATTTTATATTTCATTATGTTGTTTTTGTTCATTGATTTTGTTCTTCAGTATATGTGGCTATATAAAAATATATGTCATTTTTATTTAGAAACTTTTTCGATTAGATTTATTCTTGAGACGGACAAAATTTACGTTGAAAATGATCTTATGTTTGAAAAATGGAACAATGAAAGTGAGGTTAGGTAAGTACATGTATTGTAGCTATGCGTCGACAGCTATTTATTTTTCAAATACATTTAGTCACATCCAGTATACGCACAGTATATTCATAGTACCTCCGAGTACTTTTCAGTACATTCGGTAGTTATTAAGCCTTGCAAATTTAAGAGACTGTTTTATTAAACTTAAATAAAATAAAGTTACCATTATCACGTATTTATTTAAATTCAAGTACCTTTTGAAATAAAATGTATATTTCGGAATGAATATTTGAATTTTTTATTGATTAAATTTTATCATTTCCAAGTTTTCCACTATAACAAAAACCGAACCATTAGCAACTTTTCTTTCAAAGCTCGAATAGTGTGAAAGATGATTAACATTAATAGTCTTAAAGCTCTCAAAGCGTATATCATTTTTTTTAATTTCAATGCTATTCAATGAATTGTGAAATTTGACAAATTGATATGCATGACAAAACAAATAAAATTCATCGTTCGAATGTATAACATAAATTATTTCACAAACATTGCTTTCAAATAGAATGAAAAGTCCGTTTTTATAAAAATTTCCATTTATTTTGAGATGGTGCAAGGCAAATGAATTATTCATATCGATTTGTAGCATTTTGTTGAAAAAATGTTGATACGTTTTATATAACGTCTTTTGTTATACAGATTTTTTTTTTCAATGTCTCAATTATATCTTTATAAGAATTAACTCTTTTGCAAATGTACGATTGGGGAATATCTGTTAATGTTTTCGTTATGTTTATGAAATAAATATATGGTTTCAACGCTTAATGATAATAAGAGTGTAAATATTGACGCGCAATAGTAGGAAATGTATTTTACGCATGAGCATGAAGCAGAAATGTGTTCAATACTACTCATAGTTATGAAATTTGTGAATATTTTTTTTCCAAAATAATAAAATAAAAAATCCAAATCGCATCACTGCAATGATATATTGGGACTCTAAGCAGCCTATCGGTAAAAAAAAAAATTCAAAAAAATCATTTCTGGAAAACTTCTGTAAAGTAAAGGTGTGCCGATGACAGTAATGATTCAAATATTAAATTATTACACACATAGAAATAACTGTCAGTGTTTATGTATTAGTGATTCTTATTTGTGAATCTGAAACAGAATTCTTTTCACCACTACAAAAATTCTTTTTCGTGAAAACGAATTTTGGTTATGTTGTGTCAAATATATATGGGTGACAGTTCAGATATAAAATTACGTGCTGATTTTTTACACAACATAACCAAAATTCGTTTTCACGAAAAAGAATTTTTGTAGTGGTGAAAAGAATTCTGTTTCAGATTCACAAATAAGAATCACTAATACATAAACACTGACACTTATTTCTATGTGTGTATAATCTAAACGATTTCAACGAATTTTTTGCCTCAATTCACTCTTTTCAAGGGGCTGATCTTAATAACTTATCCCTACCTACAAACATACTATCCACTTTTTCCTTTCAACAAATATCCTTTGATGAATTCGCTTATGCTCATAAGCAAGTTAAAATCAATGCTATTGGGGACGATGGCGTAACGCTTAAATTTCTCCGTTTAATCATTCCAATAATTTTCAATCATGTTATTTTCATTTTTAATTATTGCATTTCTCATAGTGTTTATCCAGCTGATTGCAATAAAATCATCATTAAACCTCTCAATAAAGTTCCAAATCCCGCTTCCGTTTCAGAATATAGACCAATCAGCATCATTCTTGTCATTCCAAAAATCTTCGTCGTTCTTCTGAATAATCAAGTAACTGGTTATTTTGAGTCAAAGCTGCATGAACGGCAATCTGGTTTCCGTAGAAATCATAGTTGTACCACCTCACTTTTGAACATCTCTGAGAGTATAAGATCGTCAATAAATCGAAAGAAAATTGTTATTTTTGTCTCACTCGATATAAAGATTGCATTCCCGTCCGTTTCGCATGATGCTCTTTTAAAAGTTTGTGAAGCATACGGTTTTTCTAACAACGCTACGAAATTAATCAAATCAATTTATAGTAATATTCAACAAAAAGTTAAAGTCGGTAATCACGAATCGGATTTTGTAGGGATTAATAACGGTGTTCTTCAAGGTAGCAATTTTGATCAAACATTTTTCTCGCTTTATTTTAACGACACACTTAACATTTTTGAAAATATGACTGGTCATTTATTCGCGGATGACTGTCAGGCTCTTATTGAAGTTGGGTTTGATCAAATAAATACCGGTATTGAATTAGTAAATTCGGATCTCGCAAAATTAAATGATTTTATTAAACGTCGCGGTATGAAATTGAACGGTTCTAAATCGAAAGTAATGATCATCGGTTCTAAATATCATACAAGTCGGTTAAATTTTGATGCGATCAGTGATGTGAAAATTGGTGATGAAAAACTCGAATTCTGTAAGTCAATTAAAAAATTTGGTGTTATTTTTGACGAAAATCAGCTCAACCGTGATCTTATTGCTGATAACGATAAGATTAGATATGTTTTCGGATTGAAGTGTAGTGAACATGTTACTGAATACCGTGAGCATTTGAATGGTTTGACGCCTGAAAGTAGAGCAAAGCTTCAGTCGTCCGTCTTAATATTCATGCAGTTGTCAAAAAAGGCTCCTCAATATCTGAATCACATGTTTATTCGAAACGGAGAAACGTCGCGTTATCCCCTACCCTGGTAAGCAGTCTATATAGCCCTGTACATTTGTATGTGAGTCTCCCGGTTAAGTGCCATCTAAATGAACAAACATAAATTAGATTCACCAACATTTGATAGTGAATCTGAATAAAAATTGATTATGTGTAAAAATAATTAAATATTTATGTACAATAAAATATTTTTCATTATTAAATTATCGAAATATAAATATTTTTGAAATAAAATAATAAAAACACTTCATTGAGAAATTAAAAATACAACTAAAGCAAAACAAACTATTTATATTAAGTCTCCGCATGTTTATTCGATTGGCGTTTGTTGTATACATGTACTGGGTATACAATACAATACATGGGAAAGCTTATGTCAAAACTGTCAAACGCATTGTTTACATTTTATAAACATAACCTTAGTGTGGATCAATTTGCAACACGATCTGAATTACGGCATAATTGGTTTAATTTAGCAAATAAAATGTCACTACAATTGTTGTTTACCGTTTTGGACAATATGCAAACAAATAACAAAATGTTCGATCAAATCAATGGAATTCGATTGACAAGTAACGCAATTTGTTGTTTCTTCCAAAAATAAAATATATAAAAGAAATGTACAATCATTGTATTTCAATTCAGAAAATCAAAACTCACATTTTTGTTCACTATTGTGTGTGACTTCAGTAAATTAAATAAACTCTTCATCAATTCACTTCGAATAGATTTATAATTTTCATATTACAATAACAAATGAAATGTCAATTTGTATGGAAATAAACACACTAAACAATATGCGGTTATGTTTTCAATGAGTTATATAGTAAACAACTTATGTCAAGTCAGTGTCGCCTGAAACGATTACACAGCAACTACACAGTAAAATAAAATTGAAATAAAACAACGGATTGTTGTCGCTCAACAAAGAATTGGTGATTGTTGTTTCTCCCGAGTAAAATGTTTATAAAAATATTGTTTTAGTTCATAGCACGCAAAATGTTTTTAATTTTTTCGAGTCAAATATTTTTAAAGATATATTCTAATCTATTTGGGTTTATTTTTAATCCATTCGGATTTTTGACTATAAAAATCCAAAAAACTAATTAAAAAATTCTTTTGGTTTTACAGTGTAAGCTTTCCCATGTATTGTATTGTATACCCAGTACATGTATACAACAAACGCCAATCGAATAAACATGCGGAGACTTAATATAAATAGTTTGTTTTGCTTTAGTTGTATTTTTAATTTCTCAATGAAGTGTTTTTATTATTTTATTTCAAAAATATTTATATTTCGATAATTTAATAATGAAAAATATTTTATTGAACATAAATATTTAATTATTTTTACACATAATCAATTTTTATTCAGATTCAGTATCAAATGTTGGTGAATCTAATTTATGTTTGTTCATTTAGATGGCGTTCGGGAACGTGTTTGAATTTTTTTTTCTCACTGCATAGCTCCCTAGGTTATCCCTTCGCGTTAATTTTAATTCACGTACCGCATTTGACACACGCGCATTCAGTTACTCTGCAATTAATTTTTGGAACAGTTTACCAGATGAAATCAGAAACAATGATTCGCTATCTTCGTTTAAAAACGCATTAAAAATTCATCTACGGTCTGTGCAATAATATTATATATAAAAATATAATCAATTGCCATTCACTCGGTGTCATGTCGTGCAATTTCTTTTCCAATTAGTTTTAAGCTGTTTCTCTCTCTTCTATCCTTTCTCTTCTTTACACTTTATTTTTACTTTTTTCTGTTATTTTTATTTTATTTATTTAACATTGTTAACGTAATTTAATTTTAAGTGAAATTATTATTGTATTTCCCCTGACCCTCCAGGTTTTCCGGACCCAATCTTGTTATTGAAGCTTCACTTTAATATGACCCCACCCCTGATTGTATTCTCTTTACCAAAGTCGTACCATGGGCGGAATTTATGTCGCATTAGGTCTTTGAGCAGTATGTTTACTAGCTTGCTAGTGAACGCATATTGACATAAATTTAGGTTTCGTAATAAATAAATAAAAATAAGAAATAAATCCGAATGAAACAATCACTGGGGATCTCTATCGACGACAGTTGATACGTTGAGCCGAGTATTGCACGAAAAACGGCCTGAATACGGGCAAAGACATGACAAAGTTATACTTCAACATGACCACGATCGGCAACATGATGCAAAGGTTGTCAAAACATACTTGGAAACGATTCATTCATTGCCTCAAAAGATGAGGATTTCTTCCAACGTGGAATCCATATGCTACCAGAAAGATGGGAAAAAGTAGTGGCTAACGATGGACAATACTTCGAATAATATAATGTTATTGATTCATTTGTATTTTTTCCGTTAAAATTCAATAAAAAACAGCGAGTTGCCAGTTGTAGAGCAATATTATATAGACAAATTTTTTCTTCATTCATCAAGAATTTGGAGATATTTTTTTCTTTAATAAAATATTCTAAATTTACGGACAGACGGATATATCCGTTAGATGTTTTCAATTTTCGGACGATTCAAATGAATGTCCAAGAATATTTAAATTTTTCAGAAAAGTCGAATAGATGTCCGAAAAAGAATTTAAATTTTCGGGCAGGTCGGACAGATGTCCGAATAATTTTTTAAACATTCGGACGGATCGGACAGACAAAACTGTGAGTTGTCCGTGTCCGATTGACATCCTTAGTTCTGCACATGTAGTATACAATAGCTATACAAGATATCCGATGTATAAAAAGCATAACAAAAGATTCAATATTTGAAATATTTATTTATTTATTAAAAAATCAAAGAATGTTTTGAATATCGTTCTTCGAATAAAATGCTTTTTCTTCTCCATGAATTTCACTGCCTCCGATCATTCTTATTTTATAATTTACAAAAATTTGTTGTAATTTATTACAATTAAATCGAAAAATGAATTTAAAATCAAATTTTATGAATATATTCAGTCTATAAAAAATATTTTGTTTCAACATATTTCGCCTGTTTTATCGAAATAAAAAATAAAAATTTTAGACTTTTTGATAACATATTTTGGGTTGGTAATAATAACACTCACTTAGTGTGTATTGTAAGTTGTAAACAGTAAGTTCATCGTAAGTGATAAAATAGACTGTGTTTAGCCGATAAACGAAAATACGTACTCATACTTGCTAAAAAATAAACACGTGTTCTGTATATACATATATGATCTCCAAATCGACTTCGATACGATCGTCGTAGTCATCGTCTTTGTAGCCGTTCGATTCAGAAAAGTTGTTTTCAAACAATAAGAAATGCCTACCGGCATTCATGTATTTGAACCCAACACACATACACAAACACAAACCATGAATTTTGTATGAGCAGCTGCAGTGAAAGCAAACGCATAAGCATCGCTTGGCCTAATCATATGTATGTCATTACTAATGCGTTATTACCACACGCACACACAGCCGAACCAACCGAAATAAAGGAACACGATGTAATACGCAAACATAGTATGGAATACATTTGACGAAATGAGCATGTATAGTCACCAGATAGAGATCGAGCTGCTACCAACATATTTATTTTGATCTATCACAAAAAGTAAAAACACATTTTTTGGGCTTTTTTTAAATAATCTAAACCAACATTTTGCCCACTGTTTTCAACTTTGAAAAGAAAAGCAAAATTCAAGAAAAAGTCTCTTTGTGAATTGTTTTGTACTAGTGTAATTTGAATGCATTATTAGTAAAGTTTTTGGTACGAAACTGCGTAACGACATTTTTTCGAATGGTATGTATTGGTTTTTATATATGTAATAAATGTGTTACATGTCAAATTAAAATGACAAAACAAATATTAAGGAAAAACCTCGAATTGTAAACTCCAAACTTTGATTTTGTTTTGAATTTGCATTTCTTTTTTTTTGGAATTCTATTGCTCCTGTTTTTTACGTAATATTCAATGTATTTTACGTTATATTCATACAATTGTTCACACCAATAACGAATATGAAGACATTGGTATCAATGAATTCAACAATGATTAACAAATCGTATCAAACAAGTATGAAAAAAAACTACGACTACATAGACTGAGTACAAAATGAATAAGAGAAATGAACAAAAAAAAAATGTTGTTGCATGAAGTATGTTTGTATGATATGTTTATTGGGTCTGAATGTGCATTTCAAGCAATGATGTACTGGTAATATTGGGTGCTATTAACTGCATTATACTATTTTTTGGATATTTGTGAGTGTATATGAGTACGTATTTTTTTAGCGTTCCAAACTGAATGAATATTATACGTTCATTTTTTTCTTTTATTTCAGTGATAATAATTACTTTAATTCATTTATATTCGTCTTTTGATTTCTTCCATTTAATTGTCCAACAATCCCAAATATACACTGTATATTTATAGAGCATTTGTATTCTCATTTTTCTTTTCAAACAAATCATTGCTACAAACAATTTGGCTGTATGTCATTCAAATGAAGAAGAAACAAATATAGCTACTATTTATCGTTTCGCGTATCGGCTTTCATTCAATACTTTTATTTAAATTACGGAGGAAATTCTTTTGATTCAAAAACTGACTGCAATTCTCTTTCATTTTGAGAAATTTTCCGTTCATTCAGCATAAAATCGTTCTGTCGCGTCACCTCTCGTATCTGCAATCATTGACGATGTAATTAATCTTTTGAGCTGACGTCTATTCAACTATGTCAAAAGATAGAGCAATATTAAATCAAAAATTAATTAAATTTGAAATTATAGTTCGTTTCATTTGTGTGTTTTGCTATTCATTTTGGCTTCAAAAATTTTCATAATTTAACATTTTATGGTAGAATGTATTAGTAAATGTGATAAAAAAAAAACGTTATTCAAAATCCTGTTTCAATGAGAAATAACCTTCAAAAATAGTTTTTACATTCAAAATGTATGGAGGCATGCACGAAATCAAATTTCTCTATTTTATAAATATATTTTCAGTGAATTTTTTGAATTCACATCAGAGCTGGAATTTTCACTCAGTTGGTGCGAGCACAAATACAACATCGCACTCACATCTAGTGTGCGACGCACAAAATGCTTATGTTTTTCGGGTGCGCGCACACGCCTGTATGTTTCTGATTCACATCTTTGTCCAAAAATACCTGAAGAAGAAATGAATTATTTGAAAGATAATCTAATAATAATTATGAAAAATGGGAATGCACATTTCATCATAAAAATACTATTTCGTTTCATTGTTTAACGAAACTGATAATATAACAATAGATCAAAGTCTATTTTGAGTATGTCGAGAACAGAAATCACTCAGCAAGATAACACTTAGGATAAAACTCGAAAGAAATGCTCTCTTTTGTATGAAATACGTATGCGTATTTACTGCACGCCTAAAAGAAATACATTATTATACATACTCTCAAAAAATGAATCTGGTGAAACGGGTGAAACTATTTGTAAATTCAGTGAAATGGCATTTCAAAAACCACCGTTTTTATTCAATGATAGTAAAATGAGAAAATACCATCGTTTCAATTCAAACGTATATAAAACTTGTTTTACCATTATTGAACAAAAACGATGGTAATGCCATTTTACAGAATTTACAAACACAACAATTTAAAAAAAATCGACAATTTGTCTCGATAAAGAAAAAAATGTCAAATTGAATAAAATGCAGGAAAAAAAAATCATGTTGATAAAATTTGAAAAAACCAAAAAGAGAAAAAAGTATGACAACAATGACAAGCGGTAAAATCGTTACATACTCCAAAGCTAATATTGCATAGTAGATAGCGTGTCAGTTTATTTATTAGGAAACCTAAATGTATGTCAATACGTATTCACGAGCAAGCTAGTAAACATGTTGGTTATAGACCCAATGCGATATAAATTCCGCCAATGGTACGACTTCAGCAACAGAGGCATAGTCAGGGATAGGGTGATATAGATCTCACATTGGTCATAATTTTTTTCTCTTTTTCATTTCTTTTTTTTATTTTTATTTATTCAAATAATTGATTTATTCGCAAAATATTTTAATATGATACGTTTAGAAATTTAAATTTCGTCAATTTTCTGATTTAAGTCAAAAGCTAGGTCAAAAGCATCATATTAAAATAAATGAAATAAAATTCAAAAGATGTTTGTTCACAGTGCATCAATTGTTACCACACCAATAATAAAATTCGCATATACAGCATTGTATCGAAAGAAAATCCATGTTCATTCATTATTTTTTATTTCATAAGATCACATATATGCGATTAAATTATTTATTTAAAATTATGACCTATGTGAGAATCAAGCCTTTAGCTATTTCCACTATAAACAGACACGCTATCTACTATGCCATATTGGCTTTGGAGTATGTAACGATTTTACCGCTTGTCATTGTTATCATACTTTTTTTCTCTTTTTCTCATATTTTATCAGCATGATTTTTTTCCCTGAATTTTATTCAATTTGACATTCTTTTTCTTCATCAATCTTGTTTCTTTCCTATATTCAGACAAATTGTCGATTTTTTTTAAATTGTTGTGTTTGTAAATTCTGTAAAATGGCATAACCATCGTTTTTGTTCAATAATGGTAAAACAATATTTTATATACGTTTGAATTGAAACGATGGTATTTTCTCATTTTACCATCATAGAATAAAAACGGTGGTTTTTGAAATGCCATTTCACTGAATTTACAAATAGTTTCACCCGTTTCACCAGATTCATTTTCTGAGAGTATGTGTCTAAATGGAATAGATTAAACTAAACGGAACAAAAGCATATAGCAAATTGCATTGGAGTGTCAATATTGCAGCACTTTCCCTGCACACTAGTGTGTACGCAGATTTTTGGGAACGGAATCAACATAGTTTATTGGGTTCGCCGTACCGAATGGAGTATTTTAATAAAGAAAATATTTCGGAAAAATGATTTTCCGCGATCAAATTTGAAGAAAATTGAAGAAAACTGAAATAATCATTTGAAAGGTTTCACATTTAAATCATGTTAAAATGCAAAATGGTTACTTCAAACATTTTTGTATTATTCAGTTCATGTTATATTGAATAGAACCTATATAAAAATATTGGCTAACTTGATTCGTTGTATTTACATTTCTTGTATGTACGAGCATATTAATAGACAATTTGCCTATTTCAAATTGCTACACTTTTGTGAAAAAAGTAGTATTCTATGTGAAATCGGCTCGCTTTTTAAATAAAAATGCAGCAATTTGAAATTGGTTCATTTTTCTGACAAAAATTCCCCAATTTGAAATCGGTTTATTATACACTCAGAAATGGTATAAGTAAGCTTGACATTTGAACTGGATTGAAGTAAACCAATACATACTTATACCATTTCTGAGTGTTCCGTGTAAGAAACATGCTAAAAGAAAATTCCCAAATTTTCAGAGATTTGTGAATTGATAACAATGAGATTCTCCAAGATAAAAAAAAGAAGTATTATCCGAATTTATATTTATTTCTAAACGTTATTCACATCACTTAATTTCTTCTAGAGAAATGGAATTGACTGAAGAACAATCGTTTACTAAAAACAAGCCCGAGAAATCTGATTCATTGAGCTATTTCAGTTTGGTATGTTTTTATCTTTTATGTATTATTATAATCGAACTAGAATTTCATTAATGCAAATAATGGCTTAATTTCAGTATCAATATGCCCAAAAATTGGATTTGTTCATCATTTTCATCGGCCTTATTTTCACATGCATCAAATCACTTGCAATGCCAATATTTGTTGCTGTCTACGGTGAATATACAACAATAATGGTCGAACGAACGCTTATGATCGGTATCTCAACACCAACAACTTTTCTTCATGTATTTGGCGGCGGAGCTGTTCTGTAAGTAGAAATAATTGGATGCATTATTCTAGAGCATAGTTTAAATTTCACATATTTATCAACAAATATAGAACAAATGCTTCATTGGAAGATAATCGTAAGGCAATGAGAGATGATTCGATCTCATTCGGTATAACGATAGGATTATGTGCATTGGTGCAGTTGTTGTTCGGCATTGTTTGTATTGATTGCTTCAATCACACTGCCATTCGTCAAATTTCTCGCATTCGAATTAAATATTTCCAATCTTATATACGGCAAGAGATCGGATGGTATGATATTGCAAGCGGGAATGACAATTTTGCTGTTCGTGTAACTGAGTAAGTAAAGATATTTCTTTAATCTGTTATTTAATGATCATGAACACTATTTTTTCATTGCAATTTTTCGATTGCAGTGACATTGAAAAAATGCGCGATGGAATTGGTGAAAAAGTCAGCCACTTCTTATCGCTGTTAATTGGATTTGTGATTTATATGTCGATGGCGTTTATTTATGGCTGGAAGTTAACTTTAACAATAGTAGCATATGTGCCGATTGCGATTATATCGACTACCCTGATTGGAAAGGTAAGTAAAAGAAAAATAAAATATATGAAATAAATATAAGAATGTATAGATATTTTGAAATGGCAAATTCAACATTATTTATTGTTACAGCGACAGGCATCTCTGACAGCAGAAGAAACAGAATCTTATTCGGTAGCTGCCAATGTGGTTGAAGAAGTTCTTAGTGGAATTCGAACGGTATTCGCATTTTGTGGTGAAAAAGTCGAGCTTGAGCGCTACAAAAGTCGTTTGGTAAAAGCCAAAATTGCAGTTCAGCGAAAAGGATTTTGGTCTGGACTTGGCGACGGAATTATGAGATTTTTACTATTTGGCTCGGTGGCCGTAGGATTTTTGTATGGAGTTAAGCTCGTACTAAACGATCGTGCCAAAGAGGAGAGAGAATACACACCGGCTGTTCTTTTGA
The DNA here is from genome assembly GCA_029041755.1 of Resseliella maxima. Taxonomy (NCBI): domain Eukaryota; kingdom Metazoa; phylum Arthropoda; class Insecta; order Diptera; family Cecidomyiidae; genus Resseliella; species Resseliella maxima. The sequence continues at coordinate 181,023 of JAQOWM010000122.1, forward strand.
TTGTAATAATTTTTTTTTTTCTACAATGTGCTAACACAAAATCACTATAAACGATCGACCATTTTCAGACTACCTTCAGTATACTCAATGCTGCAAATTGTCTTGCACAAATTGCTCCATTCATGGAAGTATTTGCAACGGCACGTGGATCGGCTGCAACGATTTTCCGCGTCATTAATCGTGTTTCGAAAATTGATTCGATGTCAACGGATGGAAAAACGTTTGGCTCTGAATTTAATGGCAACATTTCATTCAAGAAAATCAACTTTAGCTATCCATCACGACCTGATGTTCAAGTAATTACATTCCAAATATGTATACATTTTACACTACTAGGATGTTTGAAAATTCCACGCATACATGGGCAAGGGGGGATTTGGGTTTTGCCCTCCCTTTGAAATTTTAAACACCCTCCCCCCTCGAGATTTTTTACCTTCTATTTTAGCAACCAAAAAAGTCATTTAAATGCGATTTGTTATCTTTAAATAAATTAACACTGCAGAATGGGTACTAATTCATACTTCTAAACACATTACATAAAGATTTTATCATTTCCACTATGTGGAAAGCGACTAATCTTTTTTCAAACAATAAAATTGGACTTATTTGTTTCAGAGTATCCCAATCGGCTTCCAAACTACTTTGAATCAATTTTTTGCACTGAATGGATACTAGAGAGTCCAATCTTGATTTATTTGTCCTGAAAATTATATATTTTTTACGTAAACTTTTCCAAACAATAGCTAAAATTTGTCTTTCAAACATTTATTTTTGGACAATTCGCAAATGCGGCAGCCTCATTTGGGTGCTCCGTTCATTCTTTAGAAAACCAGCTTTAGTATTGATTTAGGTATTATTTGAGAAGCTCAAGGCCAAAGCTTTCTCTGAAATATTCGCACCTTACTCGGCAATATTGGTTTTGTGAAATGTGTTTGTATGTATTGTCAATTTACCAACAGTGATTTGAGTGATAAAGAATGCGCATCTTATCAAATCGAACATTCCAGATGAAATGGCATGTAAAATCCTACACTAGAATTTTTTTTCGATTTTCAGCGATTTTCGATTACTCACAATAGAAGGTTATATGAAAACAATGGAAAGCCATTGCATGTGTTTGTTCTTTGTATCACACGGACTAACGACAACGAATATTTTTAGTTATCGGTTATGGGTGCCTATTACACAAAAAAATTAATTCACAAATCGAAGAAAAATACTCGTTTTTATAAGTACGCCAAACATACAAAATACATACTCTTGTTTAACTATTTTCAAGTGGAGTGAAACTTACTTTTATTTTCTGCAAACGAATCGATCAGAATAAGTCTCTGAAGTTCCGGTCATTCGAGCAATTGTTTCAGAATTATTATTACTCTCATATCGTAATGAAATTATGTGTCGTTTCTGGATATCTGTGAGTTTTTTTTGTCGGTCATTTCGTGTAAGACAATCCATGATAAATAAAATGTAAAAAAATCAGAGCAAATGTATTATTATATGCATCAAAGAGAACTAAAATGGAATGAAATCAGAGTTTTGGGACTTGCATAAACAATAAATCTTACCGTTATATAGTGACAAGGTTTCCATTGCAAAACTGTATGCATATTAACATTGCCAATATTCTGCAATAGCTTAGTAATAAGATCGACAGAGAGTGATTGATTGATCGATCCTTTTCTGGTCATATTAGGCATATCTAACATCATTCATTGAATATAACCAACACAAAGAAGAATTACCAAAAGATAATGTAGCGATCACAATGTTTTGTATGAATGTGAATGTAGTAGGGCATCAAATTCATCCAATAAAAAAATATTGCGCCCAATTTAGCCCACAATGAGCATTGCAATGGCAAGACAAGCGTACGGATAAAAGAGATAGAAATAGGAACATATTTTTGTCACCAACTATACATACCACACCAAATGTCAAATCTAGTTGAAATTTTATATTTAGAGGTTTAAAGGATGGTACTCTCTAAAATTTATATGGAAAATTTGTTTGTGTCGCCATATCGTGTCGATATGGTTCGAATGAATTATGGAATTTTCGAACATTCTAGTATTACTAACGATTTACGTTTTATAGATTCTTCGAGATTTTGAATTGGAAATTCAATCTGGTCAATCGGTGGCGCTGGTCGGTAACTCTGGCAACGGAAAATCCACTTGTCTACAATTATTACAACGATTTTATGACCCCAATGATGGAGAAGTACTAATCGATGGCAACGATATACGTTCAATAAACATCAATGAGCTACGTTCCCATATAGCAACCGTTGGACAGGAGCCAATTCTTTTTTCAACCACAATCGGTGAAAATATACGATATGGTAAGCTAAATGCCACCGATGAAGACGTGATCAAAGCTGCTAAAAACGCCGGCGCACATGATTTCATCGATAAGCTACCGAATAAGTATAATACTTTGGTGGGGGAAAAGGGCTCGAAGCTGTCAGGTGGTCAAAAACAGAGAATCGCCATCGCTCGTGCGTTCATCCAAAATCCAAAGATTTTACTTTTGGACGAGGCCACATCAGCGTTAGACTATCAATCGGAGAAGTATGTTCAAGAAACATTGAACAAAATGAGCAAAGGGCGAACCACCATTCTAGTATCGCATCGACTGTCCGCCATTCGTGATGCAAATCGTATTGTTTTCATTGAAGATGGGCATGTGATTGAAGATGGAACTCACAACGAATTGATGGCGTTAAAAGGACGGTATTTCGAAATGATAACATCTGGCAATATGGAAAACGAAAATGATGGCGAAGATAAAAACGAGTGCATTGATGACACACCTAAAGAAAATGGTTTGAAACAGAATGGCTTAGAGACAAAAGTGAGTCTAAAGAATGATCAGAATACCATTGAGATGGAAAATTTGTTGGAAAAACTGATTGAAAATGATGAATCGGAGCAACAGAAGAATGAAATTCATTATTGGACATTGTTGAAACGGTTATTGTCAGTGGCAAAACGAGAAAGAATATTTTTAATTATAGCGTTCATCTCATCTATTGCAATTGGAGCTGCATGGCCTGTATACACACTCTTATTTGGTGACGTTTTTGGAGTAAGTAAATTAAAATTTGACATAAAGTAAAATCAATTGACTCATTAATTCATTCGAACAATATCAACACAGGCACTGTCATTGGTAAACGGAGAACAAGTGTATGAACAAACTTTAATTTGTTGCATATTATTTTTGTTTCTTGGAATAGTTGCACTCACTTTAGCAATAACGCAAGCATATTTATACGCGAAATCGAGTGCAAATTTGACATTGCGATTACGATCGATGACATTTGAAGCGATGATGCGCCAAGAGTGCGCTTGGTTTGATAATGAACACAACTCTAGTGCAATTCTCAGTTCTAGATTGAGTAGCGATGTAACCAGTGTGCAAATGGTATACTATTTTTTTTTTTTCTATTTATTATTTTAAATGTTTTAATGTTCGTTTATAACTTTTGCATCTGTACAGGCTATTGGATTCCCAATCACCATGGTATTGCAGTCATTATCCACATTCGTTATCGGTTTGATTGTATCATTGGTCTTTTCGGTAAAATTGGCAATGGTTTGTTTGATAGCAGCCCCAGTTGCAGTGTTGTCCGTCCTTCTGGGAGCTAAGTAAGAATTGTGCATTTACAAATATTTTTAATTCGAAAAAAATAGAAAAATATCGCTTTCGATCCAGAAACATCTCACCGGCTTAACATCGTAGTAAATTCCAGACATTCGTTAATGCTGAGCGCGTGTGTCATAAATGCTAACGCGATGCGTGCATCGCATATGAACCGAGCACAATGCATTTGTGTTACAAAAACAGTTGCGGCCAATGGTCGCATGCGGAAACAACTGTAACACCAATACCACTCATTTAAAAGTGAATATGATAGGCAGCGCCAACTATTGAATAATTTGGATTTCATTTTTATTTATTTGATCGTATCAATGCAAACGAACCAACTTCGCATCGTTCGAATTTGTCTGGCGTTTTGACGATACATGTCTCAATGGGTTTTATTCACATTTTTCAAGTAGTCAATAGATGGCGTCTGACAACTAGACTAAAAGTATTCGCAATGTAAAAAGATACAAAGATAGAGGCATTGGTAACACAAATGCATTTTGCTCTGTTTGCAACGCAAGCATACCGTTAACATGATGATTATCAAATGATGACCATCATGCTAGCGTTATTAGTTGATTTTGCGCTCAGTATTAACGAATGCCCGGTAAATTCCATTTTATCATATAATTCTGATCAATTTATAATTTTCATTTAGATATACGGCAAAAGTAACGATGGTAGAAAAAGAAGCTATCGAAACAGGAACAAAAATTGCAACTGAAGCTATTACAAATATTCGAACTGTCGCCAGCTTAAGTATGTAATCAAAAAGATTATAAATTATTCAAAAATATTCGTAAAATGTTGAAAATTAACCGTTTTATCTCGGCAAGGACAAGAAAAACCTATGATTGATCGGTATGTGGAGGAAGTAGAAAAATCCGAACAAATTATAAAGAAGACGTTAATTCTTCGTGGATTAGTTAATTCCACATCATCATCTATACCTTTCTTTATATATGCAGCAGGCCTTAGCTATGGTGGAATTTTAGTTTCTAATGGAGAAATGCATTATAAGGACGTTATCAAGTAAACTATCATTAGAATGTCATAAGTTAAGTGGGAACATTAGTGAAACAATATTTCTATCTTTCAGATCTACCGAAAATTTACTGTGCGGTATAATAATGTTGAGTCAATCTTTGATACATATTCCTTCGATCACTGCCGCGTTTGTTGGTGCCCACCGATTATTCAAAATCATTGACCGTGAACCATTGATCACATCACCAAATAGTTCAAACAAAAGTCGCATTTTGGATGATAGTAACAAAATCGATTTCCGAGAACTTGATTTTCGATACCCAACGAGGCCTGACATCCAAGTTCTCAAAAAGTTTTGTTTAACTGTTGAAGAGGGGAAAAGGATTGCTTTAGTTGGTCCATCTGGATGCGGAAAATCGACTGTTATTCAACTTCTACAACGATTATATGATCCAGAACGTGGTCGTATTTTTATCGGTCTTGATGAAATATCCAGTGATATTTCTTTGCCAAATCTTCGATCAAAATTGAGCATTGTATCACAAGAGCCGGTGCTTTTTGATAAAACCATATCCGAAAATATCGCTTATGGAGACAACACTAGAATCGTTCCAATGGATGAAATAATCGCCGCAGCCAAAGTAGCCAATGTGCATGATTTTGTCATTAAGTTACCATTGGTATGACGGTTTAAAACAAGAAAATTCAAGAAAAATTTAATTTTACGTTTTTTTTTTGTTTTTTAAGAGCTATGAAACGAACGTTGGTAGTAAATCAGCTCAACTATCGGGTGGCCAAAAACAACGGATCGCAATTGCTCGTGCACTTGTTCGCAATCCAAAGATTCTTCTATTAGATGAAGCTACATCTGCTTTGGATTTGCGTAGTGAACAGGTAATATTAAACTGATTTGTTTTAGAACCTTCTAATTAAATTTGTTATTTGTATTGTCAGGTTGTTCAACAAGCACTTGACGCCGCTCAGTCTGGTCGTACATGTTTGATGATCGCACATCGATTAAGCACTATACAAAACGCTGATGCCATTTGTGTTATACGAAATGGTTCAATAGTAGAGTGTGGAACACATAGCGAGCTGCTGGCATTAGATGGCACTTATACGCGGCTCTATAATGCTCAGAAATAATTATGTTTGAGCTGAAACGAATGATAATAATTACACTCAGGTTTCATTGAAATACTGATTTTTTTTTTAATTCATATAACGGGTATTTATAGCATATAATTTGGGTCATAGAAATAAGAAATATAACAAATAATAGTTATTAAAAATATGAACAAAATAACATTAAATAGGACAATACATGTGCCTAATCGACTGAAAACATGCTCAGGGTATAATTCAAACTATACAAATTTGTCAATCAACAGTTAAGCTATAATGTAAAGTACTTATATCACGAAGAGATTGTCGTCTCTTCGTGACTTATATTTTGAATGAAACTTAACACACAGAGAATATCTAATACTACGTCATGCTAAAAATCGTGTTGTAAAGTAACATATTGGTTGTACAAATCGAAAATGAGGGATTACGAGCAAAATTATAGCTTTATTTCAATTTTAAATTTAATGAATAAATTTTTCAATGTATTGTCCATCGGAAGCTATGACCTTTGCCCATCTTTCAGGCAATTTATGGATTCCTTCCCAAAAAAATGTCTCGTCTTTTGCGCCCTCTATATTTCTAAAACGCCATGATCAAATTATGTTTATTTTTATTCGTGGCAATAGGGGAGAGTTCATTATTCATTATTAGTGCGCATTGGATGCCTATTTCACATTTCTTGTCTGACATGTACTGAAAAATTGATGATGTTAATTGCAGTGTAGTCTGATTTGATTTAATACTAGTAAATCTATCTCTTGTTAAATCCTTAAAATTAAATTTTTACAACTAATAACAGCACATCCGATAAATTTCACTTTACAACACGATATTTTCAACATGTACGCTACTCACCCCTTGAGGAAACGAAAAGAAAACTATAAAATATTCACAATTTTCAAAAATTTTACTTTTCTTATTTTATTTTCGATGCGCTATAGTCAATTTCAGTTTCAGTGTCTGTTGATCAAGAGCCATTTAATTACATCCAATCAGTCTGCGAAATATTTTTAAAGTTTAATCAAGTAAAGAATACGATGCGGTTGTGACACGATTTTCGATGGTGCATTTTTAATTTTTTATGTTACTCTAATAATTTTGAATATGAAAACAAACTTGAATACAATATGACTTTAGATAGCTTGTGTGTTCGATCATAATTTGCTTTTTCATTTTTGACTAGGGGCTTTCATGTCCATAAAAATCTTGAATGATTCGCACAAATCTCTGTGATTCGAATCTTTTTCATACTATAAATAAAGGAGATTCGTTACGCGTAACAGAGATTCGTACATGCGCCTATATAAATTACATGCAAAGACTCGTAGAGATTCGAATCACAGTACATATTTATACGAATCATATTTTAATATTTCTCTTTTGCTATTTACATAATTTTCAATGTCAGCAATCACTTCAGTATCAAGGTATTCAATGGTAAAACCCCAATACCCCTCCCCCCTGCCTATGTATGGTGTGGAAACAACATTCTTTTAAAATTTGCTTTAAATCAGGTGGAAAAACTTCTGTAGAAATCTTTTCTATTTCCGAAATTAAATTTGCCTAAAAATAACAAACACACAATAAATATTGAAATAAAATGCACAGTTTAAATTAATATGTTATACCATTTTATATTTTTGCGTACACAACACATTGTAAAAGCCTAAGTAATATTACATTGTAAATAGCACAAACATTCGTACGAATCTCCATGACTCGCATGATTTGCAAGATTTGTTGGACATGATTGCCCCTAGATTTTTGATGTGAAATATGGTTCTCTAATATTGCAATATTGTTTCGGTGAACACTCTGTACATCAGTAAAACAATGTCAATTTGTTTTAAAAATTAATTGAATTAAATTCATTTCACTGAATTTATCTCATTATTTGATTATCTGTTATTTATTAAATTTGTGGTTATTTGTTTCATCACATGAATGAGTTTTTTCACCATTTGTACAGTTTTGTATTACACAAAATTGAATTACTCATTCGTTTAAATCGTCTTTTGTATTCAATATAAAAATCAATTAAGATTCTGCCTAAGAATAAAAAAGCCTTTCGTAAATTTGTTGTATCACAATTGTTGTTGTTAAATTCAACTTTTGTGAAATATGTGAAAGGGTTTCCTCAAGGGGAATTTATCCAATTTCAAATACCGTATATCCGCATCAAAATCGAAAAATTTGAAAAAATGTTATGAAATTTGAATATTCGTGGTTTATTCGTGAAAAACTATAATAAACGCAGCAAACAACACAGATTCGTAGCAAAAAAAACCATCCAAATGATCGCATACGACGCACCTCACTCAAACAATGTGAGTGGAATGCGGCGGCAGAAACGACTGCATGCGACGCATCTCACTCGAAGAAAGTGTGCAAAATAAGGCGGCAGCAAAGCATTCCGTTGCTGCTGCCGCATTTTACATACTTTGTTCGAGTGAGAGTGGAAGTTGCGTCCACTTATTCAATGGATCTGCTGCATATTCGAATTATTTGCTATAAATTTGAATCGATTTGAAAATTTGGTGTGCGTTTAGGAAATCCAGTTATATTCGAAATATTTCAACATATTTTATATTTATTTATTTTGATAAATTCCCCTTGGGTTTCCTCAGACTAATTGAATTGAATGAAATGCCTTTTGGTCAACAGACACTGAACCTGAGATTGACGCATCGAAAATAAAATAAGAAAAATGAAATTTTTGAAAAATTATGATCATTTTATAGTTGTTTTTCTTTTTTCTAAGGGGTGAGCAGCGTCTAAGGGGATTCAACTCTCACGAATGCGTGCATTTTTATGAATTTTTCATGAATTTTGCGAATGCGCTTATGGACATTTGCACGGTATTAGCGAATGTTTACGAATGCATTGTCTCCGACTTTAATTTTTGAAAAATTCGTAAAAATGTACGCATTTGTGAGAGTTAAATCCCCCTAGAGCAGCGTTTATTTTGAAAAATTTGGAAAGTATTAACTTCAAATTAATACTTTCATTAATTTTTGAAATTAATAATTATTAAGATTTTTCTTAATACAAGTATTAACTAAGTACATATTAATACCCAAGTTAATACCGGTATTAACTTTGAAAGTTAATACTTATTAATAAAAAAAAATTATGAAGTAATATTATTAATACTTTTGTATTAAAGGCACATCTGCATGATACATTTAAATGTAGCAATATCGGCAATAGTCATTGCCCGATATGCTATATCTCCTTCGCATAATACAAATTCTTGCATATGTGCGAAGTTGTGCATTTTAACTTTAAGATGGTAGGTATTACTAGGCTGTCCGATAATGACCTGAAAAAATGAATGAAAAAAATTTTTTTTTTGTGAAAATCGATTTTATTCTTCAACATAATCTCCTTTTAGCTCGATACACCGAGTCCAGCGATTTTCCAACTTTTTTATCCCTTCCAAATAATAGTCTGATGTTTGTCGTCCAAAATAGCTATCTGTTTCCCATTCCACTTCTTCATTTGATCCAAAACGCTTACCAGACAACCATCTTTTCAGGTTTCCAAACAAATAATAGTCGCTGGGGGCCAAGTCTGGAGAATACGGTGGTTGGGGAAGCAATTCGTACCGTAATTCGTGAAATTTTGCCTGTGCGATTGTTGATGTGTGAGCTGGTGCATTATCGTGGTGAAACAGGATTTTCTTCTTCTGCAAATGCGGTCGTTTCTTCTTGATTTCATCATCCAATCGATCCAATAACGCTGCATAATATGCTCCTGTTATCGTTTTACCCTTTTCAAGGTAATCGATGAAGATTATGCCATGTGCATCCCAAAAAACACTGGCCATAACCTTACCGGCCGATTGTTGCGTCTTTGACCGCTTTGGTGCACTTCCACCCGGTAAACGCCACTCTTTCGATGCTTCACGAGATTCCGGTGTGTAGTGGTGAATCCATGTTTCATCCATAGTCACAAATCGACGCAAAAACTCAGATGGATTCTTTTGAAACATGGCCAAATTGCTCATTGAAGTTCTCATTCGAATGCGCTTTTGATCAATTGTGAGCGAACGCGGCACCCATCTTGCACAAAGCTTTCTTGCCTCCAATTTTTCGTGCAGAATATTACCCACACGGTCTTTTGAGATGTGTACGGCCTCAGCTATCTCGCGCACTTTCAATTTTGGATCATCCAATATCATATCGTGAATTTTTTCTATCATTTCTGGAGTTGTTACCTCAATTGGACGACCTGGACTTGGTATTGTTTCTGTGCTCGTACGACCACATTTAAATTCAGTAAACCACTTATGAATGGTTCCAATCGACGGAGAAGAGTCCGGAAAATACTTATCAAGCTTTGCTTTGGTTTCGCTTATGGTTTTTTTGCGCAAAAAATAGTACTTTATCAACACACGAAATTCATTTTTTTCCATTGTTAACAAAAATATTGGAGGTTGTTTGCTTTCAATGACTGTCACTTGTAAACTACTCAACATAAATGGCTGAAATTTTGACAGTAGAGGTTTGAAGGATGGCACTACTAAAAAATAATATCGATTCTGAACGATAGATGGAGCCACTTGTATTTTTCAGGTCATTATCGGACAGCCTTGTACATATGCTCATATGTATTGTGTGTTCCTAGTTTTATGACTTTGTGCTATGCGTTAAGTTTCAATTTTATTGCATTAGAATATCTACCAAATATCAATGTTAACCAATGTTGTTTTTTTATCCCCCTTTGCCCAAACATTTCAATAGTATTCCTTACTTATTCATTTTTACCTCTCTTGAAAATATTTCTTTTTCCAAAATAATGTCTAAACATCTCCTAAATTATAATATTCAACAATTGTATTTTATATTTTAGTCAGTTTATTGTTAAACTTTGACCATTCAAGTTCTATTCAACACACCAACTCATTTCTAATCTTCCTCAATAAAAACAACAATTCAGACTTAAAATAAATTCGTTACTTTTTTTGATCCAAATGTAACTGAGAATTTCTCAAACAAATTGAAATCCTGTTACACATTAGAATAAAGAACTCATTTTCATTATAAACAAATGCATATTTCGATTGTGATACAATCGAATAATTTATAAGTTGCAACAGAATCGAAGAACAACCTACCCTGGTAAGCAGTCTATATAGCCCTGTACATTTGTATGTGAGTCTCCCGGTTAAGCAAAACAAACTATTTATATTAAGTCTCCGCGGTCTCCGCATGTTTATTCGATTGGCGTTTGTTGTACATGTATACATGTATGTATGTGTTTGTTGTATACATGTACAACAAACGCCAATCGAATAAACATGCGGAGACTTAATATAAATAGTTTGTTTTGCTTTAGTTGTATTTTTAATTTCTCAATGAAGTGTTTTTATTATTTTATTTCAAAAATATTTATATTTCGATAATTTAATAATGAAAAATATTTTATTGTACATAAATATTTAATTATTTTTATACATATAATTACACATAATCAATTTTTATTCAGATTCAGTATCAAATGTTGGTGAATCTAATTTATGTTCGTGAGTTTAGATGGCGTTCGAGAACGTGTTTGAATTTTTTTTCTTACTGCATAGATCCCTAGAATATTGTCCAAACTTCTGCCCAAGTAGTAAGAATACGCAATTAAATTGGTGTACACACGATTTGTACACGTTTTTGCAAAATTGTACGGAATAACGCGTACACGATTTGAAATTTTCACTGAAACAAGGATTTAATTTATATAAATAAATAAAAAATGACAATTTAGTGCGTATATGGAATCGTGTACTCGTTATTCCGTATAATTTTGATAAAACGTGTACAAATCTTGTGCACACGACGTTTTCATGTATTGGAGATACTTGGGTGTCATCGTGTTATCTCAGCATTAGAGTAATTTTCCAATAGTAGCCGGCACATGTGCACGTACATACAACTCTATGCTGCAGCCAACTGAAAATTGACACTTTAATTTTTAATCTTATTAATTTAATAAGATTTCTAATATAAAATTAATAAGATAAAACCATCCAATTAACTAGAAATATTAAAAATAAGATAATGGAAATCACCTAAATAACAATATTTCTTCAACCATAAAATGATCAAAATATTTCACAATTTGTTGAACAAAAAAATTTCCGGGTGTTTTTTATTTTCTTTATTTTTTTCTATAATTTTTCAATTCAACCTTTAATATTCATTATTCAATAGCGTACAACATATTTAACAGAGTTCATAAATTCACTGTTAATTAAAAATAATCAGAATCCTTTAAATTTTCAAATTGAAATTGAATGGAATTAACACTCAGCTTGAATCAAAATATATTTTTTTAATTTATAAATTAGAATATGTTTTTTATTTGTCATGTTTTTCAATTCAACTATCAATACTCAAAATTTTTTGAATTAAGGTAACCATCCACTTGAATTATAAAAAATGCCCCCAAAAAAAATCGGTATTAAAAAAAATTCATGAAGTTCAGATTCAACTAATTTAAGTTTATTTATCATCGCGAAATTTTCGATTTGAATACGAATAAAACAAGTAAATACGGATATAATGAGCAAAAACAAATCAGATTTGATATTCGAACGGTTTTTGGTTGGTGTGCTTTTTTTTTCAATTCAAAATGTGTTATATTCCGGACGGAAGTTTTACCGAGACTCAACTAGTGAAAGTAAAACAAATTCTCATAAATGGTGTATTTCTACAAATATCGTTCTAGCTCATGCCTGTAGTTTGTTTTATTTTAAAAGTGTTGTAATTGTTTTTAGCGTAATTTTTCCTTCTGATGAAATCAGATTTTGAATTTTTTTTCAATGAAGTTTTTAGGTACGTTAGAAATCGAAAAAGCCAAAAAATTGCATTTTTTCAGACAAATTTGCCTAGGGGTTTTGAACTCGAACAAATACAACGAATTCTTTTCGAATTATCACTGATGCACCGAATCAATCAAATATCTATCGAATTTGCGAATATTCCACGCATTAATACGAATAATTACCCAGTTCGTAACTCAAAAAGACTGTGATCTTGTCACATCCTTCATTCTCTTCTCATTCTTCATTTCTGTGGTTTTGTCACATCCTTCTTCTCTCTTCATTCTTCATTGATGCATACAATAGTATAATTCGTTTCTGCTTTGTGTATGGGGCATTATAGTTATATTGCCCAAATTTGCGACTTTTCTGCGAATATTTCACTTTGAATCGAATTTCAAGCCTTTCCACTGAATTGCATAGAGAAATATATTAAAAAACGTCCATTCCCTTAAAAATATGCACATTCCTGGGTTTATTCAAAGTTTGAATTTCAAACGAAATAAATATTTTTTAGAAAATTAATTAGATTTTTCGAATTCAGTGACCCAAAAAACCCAGGTCTAGGCGATGAATTTTTTAGGTTTACTACGTTGCCATCTATTGGTGAGTAGCGCAGTCTTCACATTTTTCACATATTTTTGTTGTGGAATGAGGCAATCTATTCGGTTAACAAGAAAAGTTGACTATACGCCACCTAGGTGAATAATTTATCTCTAATATGATAAATACATGTTAAATGAATAGACAAATCAACTACCTGAAAAACCTATAATAAGCGTATTTATTTGAAAATTTGCATTGAAAAATTCATATTCAATCCGACAAGTTAATTTAAATAATATCAAACATTTTTGAAAATTGCTCTTTATGGTAATAAACACACACACAAAGAATAAATTGTATAATTTCAGACGATATGTCGTCTAATTTTTGGATTTAGACATAAATTCGTCTATTTTCAATACGTATCGTCTAAAATAGATTTAAAAAATCATATTAAAATATGTCAATACAGATACTCAAGCGATCACTTACTTATACATGCATATTTGTTCTTTAGTTTCCTCTTATATTGATGTACGCGTGCGAATATAAAGAGAAACCGTAAAGAACCATAACAATAAGAATAAATGTGCGAGTGAAGTAGCCAGTGGTTAACCTGTATTCAACGAATAAGTGAGCGGTATGTAGTGTTGGCCTACGAACATCTACGAACACTCGTTCGTTCGTTCGTAGGCATTAGACATAACATATTTGCTCGTTCGTTCGTTCGTAAGAATGAAAATTCTTATTTTTGTCCGTTCGTTCGTTCGTAGAAATTGACAAAATGATTTTTGTTCGATCGTTCGTTCGTAATTTTTAAAAAATAAAATTTGCTCGTTCGTTCGTTCGTAGAATTCAATTTAAACTTTATTTTATACAAAACAATCAATGCTCAGGTTATTTAGATTGCCTCATGAATTCCAAGTTGGAATTTCCAACACATGAATAACGAATATTTTTTAAATTGAAGAACTGTATATATTCTAAACATAGTTCTTCTCAGTACTTTTGTAAATGAATACAATTAAACAACAATGAATAGAATAATTTTATGGTGAACAAAAAAAGGGATAAAAATTTAATCAAAATATGAATTGTTTATTGAATTATATTTTTCAGTTCTGTAATCATACTTGAAATTATATTTTGTTTCTTCGCACGATTTTTTCTCTGAGTTTATTTTGTTCAAATTAAATATGTATGCCAAACATTTTTAGATAATGGTACTAACGAACAAACGAATTTTTTGAAACGCTACGAACGAACGAACGAGCAAAAACCAATTTTTATTTTTCTACGAACGAACGAACGAGCAAAAACCAATTTTTATTTTTCTACGAACGAACAACGAACGTTCGCAGCCAACACTAGCGGTATGACACACACAAGACAAATTTGTTTGAATCATGTCGTTGCATCTATACACACAAAACACAGTAAGCATCAATTTTTCAAAAATCAGTATAAACTTCAATTTATACCAAGTCTCATGATTTTTCGGATAAATTTACTCTCAATTGCATTTCAAAGAGGAAAGAAACCCACGTTCAATTTCCAATTGATTTTTCTCTGTTATCCGGTAGGAAAAACGCAAAAATAAATTAATTTTTGACTATAGTAAAAAAAATTTCAAGACCTATCAACTAGAGGTGTCTTTTGTCCAGGCTGATCCAAGGATTCTCAGGATTTGGCCTACATTCCAAGGCTTCCCTTTTGGAATTTCATATAAAAATATATATAAATTTATCTACACCAATTTTTCATGTAATTCCAAACAAGAAGCTTTGGAATGCAGGCCAAATCCTGGGAATCCATGGATCAGCCTGGGTAACTGACACCTCTAGTTGATAGGTCTTGAAACTTTTTTTACTATAGTTAAAAATTAATTTATTTTTGCGTTTTTCCTACCGGATAACTAAGAAAAATCAAATGGAAATTAAACGTGGGTTTCTTTCCTCTTTGAAATGCAATTGAGAGTAAATTTATCCGAAAAATCATGAGACTTGGTATAAATTGAAGTTTATACTGATTTTTGAAAAATTGATGCTTACTGTGTTTTGTGTGTACTGCTTAACCACTGGCTACTTCACTCTCATATTTATTGTTATTGTTTTTACAGTTTCTCTTTATATTCGCACGCGTACATGAACTAAAGAACAAATGTGCATGTATAAGTAAGTGAGCGGTTGAGCGTCTGTATTGATTTCTTCTATTATGATGTTTTAAATAAATTTTAGACGATAAGTATTGAAAATAGACGAATTTATGTCTAAATCCAAAAATTAGACGACATATCGTCTAAAAATATAAAATTTATTCTTTGTGTGCACCAACACCTTTGGCTCGAATTTTGATTTGTGTGCATATTTAACATTGTCTGGTGTTATTTCAATGTCATCAGTTTCTACACTGATCACATCAGTGATAATTCATAATTCAAAATGATGAATTTTCTGTTTGTCACTTAGAGCACGGCAAAATTTTGGCTTTATTTTGAGCTATCTCGGTGTATGCTTTTATTTTGGCGGCCATTTTCGATAAACGTATACGTAATTTTTCTTCAAAACACAGTGAACTTGTATAGGAAAATCAAACTAACTGATTTGAAGAGAAAAAATGTTCTGAAACAATTTATTTGAAATGACAATCAATAATCATTTTAATTTACAATGTTTCCTATGATTATTCATTCTCCCGCCTCAAATTAATACAATATTGTTCAATTTTTTGATATTCATTAAAGATTTCATCTTGATTTAAATCTCCGTTCAAAACGATGGTTGGTAGATCATGTTTTTCATCATCAAATTTTTAGATATTCTAATTCAATACCAATTTCTTCGTCTCTTCCACACTTCTTAATTCTATCCAAAGAAATTTCCGGTGTTGTTCGCAGATATATGAATAAATCGATATCTATCGGAATATTTTCAATGATGTAATTGAAAATCCAATCATTAAGTATTTTATAAAGAGCTGGAAGTACTCTTTTCCTCATTTTATATGCTTCGATGAAACACATTTTCTTGGTAAAAATTGAACGTTCCATCATCCTTATATTTTTTCAGTTTCTTGCGAATGATTTTGAAGCATGGTGAGAGCAACATAGCTTTGAAATGGAAAAAACCACATTTTACCCAGTAAATTAACAGATTCAATATTGCGCCATTTTTCCACTGCACACAAAAACGTTTGGGGTATGTTCATAATATTCATTGGTGACAATACATGTTTACCACAGTTGTATCTGACAAAATGCAAATTCTATTGAATAAATACGCATGTCGAACAGACTCATTGTCAAACAGTGTTTCTGTCAAACTAATACTATGTCATATTTATTACGTTGCATGTGGTAGAGTCAGATACAACTGTGGTAAACATATGATGTCACCAATGAATATTATGAACATACCCCAAACGTTTTGTATGTGTGGTTCAGGAAGAATGAGAATGTTTGTTGATTTACTGAATATTTTAATAACGTAGATTTTCCGGATCCAATATTATAGATTGTAATTAATTTTTGTTTGATAGTAGGTGGAATTGTGAATGGTAACATAACGATGTTTTCTATTTGATTGTTCTCAATAGTTGATGGTGCGAGTTTAATGATTGTGTGAATATAAATCCCGTCTTTAGTTTTGACTTCACAAACTCTTACCAATCCATCTTAACCAGGAAATGTTTTGATAACTCTTCCCATTAACCATTGAAGTGGAGGAAATCTTTCATCTTTTATTAAAACTACATCTCCAATTTGAATATTTTGATGTTTTGTGAACCATTTTTGACGTTGTTGAAGTGAATGAAGATAGTTATTTTTCCAAAAACCCCAAAATGTTTGTACACGTTTCAACATTGCTCGATATCGATGAGTAAGTTGTACTGACACATCCAGAAGATTAGGTTCAGGAACAGATGACATTGAATCACCTATCAGAAAATGACCCGGTTTTAAATAATTGAAATCTTCGAGATCATCAGATATCGGTATTAATGAATGTGAATTGAGACAGCTTTCAATTCTTGCTAAGATTGTAGTCAATTCATCGTAAGTTAATGATTTCTCTCCGATTACTCTTTTCAAATGTTCTTTCATTCGACGAATATTCGACTCCCAAATTCCTCCAAATGATGGTGCTGACGGTGGGTTGAAATGGAAATTTACACCAATATTTGTAAGTTTATCATATATTGTTGAATGAATTGCTTTTAAATAATCGATTTCATCTTTCTGAAGCATTTTGCGAGCACCAATAAAGTTTGTTCCACAATCTAACCCTTATAAATAATCGAATATTTGGTCAACATAAAATTGATAAATATGGTAGAAAACAATATAACTCAACACCAGCACGGATTTTTGAAGAAAAGATCCACCACTTCTAACTTAATGGAATTCGTCCACTTCACTCATGATGTGATACGAAATGGAGCTCAGGTTGATTGCTTATACACTGATTTTTCTAAAGCTTTTGATAGAGTCAACCATTCAAAACTCATTTCAAAATTGAGAAATTTCAATATACCATCGAATCTATCGTGCTGGATTAAATCATATCTGTCAAACCGTCGGCAAGTTGTTCATTATGGTGATCATAATTCAAATGATTTTTTAGTAAATTTGGGAGTGCCACAAGGTAGTCATTTGGGCCCAACTCTTTTTGTGATTTTTATCAACGATATCGTGAATGTTATGAACGAGAATGTTTTTGTATCATTATTTGCTGACGACTTGAAAATCGCATCGAAGGTAGAAAATATCGGGGACAGTTAAAAACTGCAGAATGCTATTGATAAACTAAAAACTTGGTGCGACGTAAATGATCTTCATCTAAACCTTGATAAGTGCTCAGTTTTGACTATTAGCAATAAACAAAAGTCACTGCTCATCAAATACAACTATGGATCACATGAATTTGACAGAGTTAATGAACACAGAGACTTGGGTGTCATTATAGACAAAAAACTAAATTTTAATCTTCATATCAATTCTATTACAGCAAAAGCATCATCTGCACTTGGTTTTGTAAAAAGATTTTGTTACGATATAAGAGATATTCGAGTGTTGAAGTCACTCTATTCTGCTCTGGTTCAGTCATGGGTTCAGTCTACACTAAAGTACTGCAGCGTGGTATGGCTACCATTCTATGAGATTCATAAAAATAAAATTGAATCAATTTTAAAGCGATTCACCATGTTTGCTCTTCGTGAATTCCCAAACGCATCAAACAATTACAAAATCCGTTCATATGATCAACGTCTGTCTGATTTAAACATGCAATCTCTTCAACGTAGGCGTGTAAACACAGCGATCATGTATTTTTTTGATATGATAAATGATTTCAATCACTGTCCATCATTAAAAAATAGGGTTTACAAACGTTTCGAAAAATAACGCAAGCAACGTTTAAAAAACGTTTTTTTTCTCCGCCGTTTTATTTTGAAGATTAAAAATAACGCAAAAATAACGGTATAAAACGTTTTTTACCGTTTTTTAAACGGATTAGAAAAAAACGTTTTCTCATACCACACTGAAAAATAACGCGTTTTGTAACCCTATTAAAAAATGAAATTGTAATCTAATTAATATGATACCGAATTTATTCAAAAATCAAATGTCACGCATTAGCTTTAAACATACATTGATCTCTTTAAATGATGATAATTTTAAAAAACATTGTTTAGTTCCCAATCATTGTGCAATTTTTCCAATCTAATTTATTGTATTCAATTTCTAGTCTTCTATGTATAAGTGACTAAAAGATGTGGTTTTAATGGTGACGAGATGACATGCTATCATCAATGACTCATACCTTTCTCCAACATTTAGAAATCAAATTCAAATTAATAAAGATTCAGCCAGAACTTGGCGGTGATTTAATAATAAAAAAAAAAAAATAAAAATCTGGCTTCCAGCTATTTTTGATGTTCTTAGCATAACAGGACCACATAAATCAATTCCCGTATTTAAAAAAGGTCGATGACATTGAGTAACTCGAACAGCAGGTAAATTTGACATTAATTGCCCTGCAATTTTCGGCTTATTCTTGAATCAAGAAACACAATTAGAAATAACTTTTCGAATTGGATTGCGTCCACCAAATATCCAAAATTTTCTTCTTATTTGACTTACCAGTTGATGATGATGTTGAATAGTCAATTTGCTGAAATGACTCTCCTTTGGAAGAATAAATGGATGTTTTTCGTCATAACTAATTTCTGATAAAGTTAAACGTCCACCAATACGAAGTATATCATCTAGAAATGGATTGAATTTTGAAAACGAATTTGGTAATTTTGTTTGACTTTGTACATGATGGATAATTTCTCCAAATGTTTCTTTTTGTACGAATAAAATCCAACGGATATTTGCTTCATTTAATTCTTGAACTTTGATAAATCCTTTTTTGTTTGATCTTTATCTTTCAAAAATTGAAAAAATCGTCTAAACCATACTGTGTATCGCAGCAATTGATTATAATCTGAACAATAATTGAGGAAACATGATGTTGGTGTTGAAATAATATTGATAGTGTTGATACGAATTGGTTTTAATTCATTGGTTACAATTGACTCATTTGGTATTTCGTCGATGTTATTTGATGACCAAGACGCTTGATGAGATTTCAACCATGAATGTCCATGAAACCAAAGTTTATTTTTTTCTAATTCGGATGGAAATAAACCTCTTGATAGAAGATCAGCTGGATTTTCTTTCGTTGAAATATAATTCCATTGATTTGGTTCGGTATTTTCGAGAATTTTGAAAATTCTATTTGCAATGAAAACTTTCCATTTGTTTGGATCACCCTTTATCCAATGAAGAACGACTTGTGAATCACACCATAAATAAATGTTTGTTGAATTGAATTCTTGATGACGAATTGATTTCACAGTATATTTGATGAGTTTTGCCAACAATAACGCAGCACATAATTCCAAACGTGGAATTGTTTGAGACTTAATTGGAGAAACTCTTGACTTTGAAATGATTATGTTTGAATGAATTTCTCCTTTTTCATCGATACATCGTAGATAACGTAGCATCTGAAAATCCATGTAATTCAAATGTTGAACAAAAAGGTGATGTTTTGATCCAGCGATGAATTTTGATTGAAGAAAGTGATGGTAATTTTTCAATGAAATCTTTCCATTCACGTTGTATTTCAATTGGTAATGAATCTTCCCCATCAATTTGTAATGCCCAAATTTTCTTCATAAATTTTTTTGTTTTAACTGTGATAGGTGATACTAATCCACGAGGATCATAAATTCGAGCGATAGTTGATAACACAAATTTTTTGATGATGATTTCTCTCCTTTCATAGTTAATATTTAAGTTAAAGTTGTCGGTTGAGTTATTCCAATAAATTCCAAGTGTTTTGATTTTCTTATCTTGATTGATTGAAAAGGGGATATTTACTTCGCGATCCTCTTCTGGAATAGTTTTAAAAACTTCTTCCGAATTACTTGCCCATTTTTTGATATGAAAACCAGCAGATTTAAAAATATGAATTAAATCTTGTTGAATACTCAATGTGCTTTCAATATTAAATGAACCAGTAATTGTATCATCCATATAAATATCTCTTTTCATAATTTGACTTGCAAATGGAAATTGATTACTATTTATGTAGATCAGCAAGTTTGAATACTGTTTGAATTGCTCCACATGGTGCATAATTTGTACCAAATCCCAGACGATTGATGCCATATTCTCTTAATTTCTCTGAAGGATTTTCTCTACATAAAATGCGTTGATATGTAATGTCAGAATCAGCAACACAAATTTGGCGATACATTTGTTGAATATCACCAATGATTCCAATTTGATGAAACCTCCAATTGAGTAAAATTGAAACTAAATCATTGAGTAAAACAGGACCAGGAAATACAATTGAATTGAGTGAATTGCCATTTGAAGTAATTTTTGCAGCATTATAAAGTGGTCTTAAATGAGTTGATGTACTATTTTGATTAATGACTGCATGATGAGGTAGATAAAAACAATCATAAGTCTCTCTACAGTCTTCAGTGTAATACAAACGATCAGATTATGTATCGAATAATTCACTCATATGACCCTGAACTAAGTAATCATTGATATTTTTTGCGTATTCAATTTTGAATTCTGGCTTGCTTGCGAATTTTCTTTCTAATTGAAAAAATTGTTTGATAAATTCTTTATCAC
This sequence comes from Resseliella maxima, assembly GCA_029041755.1. Classification (NCBI taxonomy): domain Eukaryota; kingdom Metazoa; phylum Arthropoda; class Insecta; order Diptera; family Cecidomyiidae; genus Resseliella; species Resseliella maxima. Next base: position 202,349 of record JAQOWM010000122.1, read on the forward strand.
GTTGATAATTTTGATTGAAGAAATCCAAAACATATTGCTCGTCAATTGAATAAATTCTTTCTTCTGACATTTCCTCAATTTCGAAGAATTTTTGAAGATGTTCAGCAATTTGAAGTGTATTGATTGAATCTGAAAATGAATAGTCATTGTTATATGCTTTACCAAAAAGAATCTAACCTAATTCAGTTCGTTGAGCAGTTGGAGTTCCTTGTGGTCCTTTTAAATATTCAAAGGCATATTCTTTTGACCCCCCCCCCCCCCCCCCCCCCCCCCCCCCCCCCCCCCCCCCCCCCCCCCCCCCCCCCCCCCCCCCCCCCCCCCCCCCCCCCCCCCCCCCCCCCTCCCCACACACACACACACACCACACACACACACACACACACAACACACACACACACACACACACACACACCACACACACACACACACACACACACACACACACACACACACACACACACACACACACACACACACACACACACACACACACACACACACAACACATTCACACACACACTACACACACACACACACACACACACATATTATCACACACACACACACACACACACACACACACACCACACACACACACACACACACACACACACACACACCCCCCCCCCCCCCCCCCCCCCCCCCCCCCCCCCCCCCCCCCCAAAAAAAAAAAAAAAAAAAAAAAAAAAAAAAAAAAAAAAAAAACCCCCCCCCCCCCCCCCC